>VZTZ01014749.1:836731-929034 GCA_013400955.1 Drymodes brunneopygia | reverse complement strand
TCACAATTCCACCAAAAGGTTTAATAACCATTTTTTTAGTCAAAGAGAGCATACTATCTCATGAAAATGTGATGCAAATTAAATTACGTCTCTTAAATTCATAGAGCATGTGAATTCAGTGTATCTATCAAGGTAACATAGGTGTTCTGGCCTAAGGATTTTTTCCATTATTGTAATCATGCTTTCTTTTTGAATGATGCAATTAAGTTATCAGAGGCTCACTCCTGTGAAATATTTGCATTCACATTAGGTTTTTGCTCTTACACTGCTGCTATTCACAGATTTGAACTTCTCACACATTGATGAGGTGTCCTTAATCTAGCAAAACTTTGTGATATACAAGCCATATCTGTCTCTAAGCAAAGAAAAACAAAAGCAAACAGAACAGTTTTTAACTTTGCTGTAAAAATTCTTGGTTTTTTTTTAGTATGTATCAACTCTCTTCTTGTGGCTGTTACCTAACAAAGATACCAATTTTATTTAATGATATTCTATCATACATTTTTTGTCCTGTTCTGTTGCAAATTGCTGTCTACCATATTTTTAGGAACTTAATGCATTTTCCTTTTGGAAATGTTTTGTTCAGTCAGCTTACCTGGATTTAACATATTTCGTGAACTACATTAAGTCAGTTCAGCTAGCTGTCTAATCTTTGGCATCTATTTTAGAATGAGTCTTTATAATTTATATAGTTGAAACGTGGCAAATACAATCATACATATTCTGGCTGCCTGTTGCTTTACCAAAAACCTGAAATGTCTCTTGAATCCTGCTAGCCAGTTTACTTCAGTAGAAGCAGATATGTTTATCTTGTTACCTGCTTCTAAAGGGAAAACAGCTTTTCAGTATTCTCTTGATAATAAATATCTTGCAGTTTACCAACTTGTACCATTAGAAGTATATGTAGTAATGAACCAGATAATAATGGTGCATCAAGGGGCTATTAGCATTGACTTGTAATTTTAAAGTGTATAATAAACAAGATGATCATGGATCAATTACTGACAATTGAACTATGTTTATTTGTGCTATTTTAAGGTTTCCTTGCAGACCTACATTTCATCTTCATGTGTGGTGTAGCTCTATGGATGCTGTAGCTATTGGTAATCAACCAGGGCAGTGTGTTTGCCATCTTGTTTCTACTAAAAATGTAGAAAAAAGGTATTCCTAGTTGTCCACAACAGTCACCATCAACAGAAGTGCAACTGCTGTTATACTAAAACGCTGTTTTAAGAAGGCAACTTTTTCTCTACATTTTTAATAATTGTTCAAGGGAGCAGCAGCCTGCTCAGGCTGTATTGAGAGTACAGTCCTGCCAGCCTGCCCATCAGGAGCAAACAACAGGTTAAAGCCTTGCCCCATCTGTGACGTCTGAAGATGCTCTGGCCATTGGAGCCTTGCACAGGAGTTTATGTATTTCAAAGGTTCAAATTACCATCAGGGTCCCAAGCAAAATGTCCTCTAACCTTGCTGAGATTTGCTGCAGCCTACATGTGCTTAGTGAAGTCATTTTGTGTGGGAAACATCCAGTGCCCAAGGACAGCACTAAATACTCAGCTGTGTGGGGAAACGTTAAGAAGTAGAAATTGTACAAATACAGTGCATTGAAGTAGTTAAAATACTTGTTTGTTGTCAGGTTTCAATATGGTTTCTAAAAGTCAATGAATGTGTTAGAGAATTAACTTCTATTTTTATAATGATTCTGAACAACAAAAAACTATCACTTATATAGTGGATGTAGATGTCCATTAGTTTTGAATAGAAAAGTCATAAAACTTTGATTTGTGGATCATTATTCTCTTGTGAAGATCACTGGCCTTTATCCACATTTTATTACATTTTCATGTAAAGATATCTTTGTGCAAAATTATCACACTAAAAAAAGTATAATAGGCAACAGGCTTTATTATTTAGTTGCCTTTTTAATTGCAGCATAAATACAATTTCAGTGTGGTCCTGTAGAAGGCAAATCCTGAAAAGCAAAGTTCTTACATGAATTTCCTCATCTTGGGCACTGAATGTCATGAACGCATCTGTATAAATAGCTTAAAAATGTATATCAAGCATTTGTTTAATTAAATTATATTGCATTAAAAATAAACCTCAATCTCTAAAAGATAGATAAGAAAGCCGCAGCCTGAAAACAGGAATGGCTTCAGATGAAGAAGGCATTTACGTTTAACCAAATGTGTCATACACCCAGTGTGACAGATTGAAGTACTGGTTAGAGTCTTGAGTTCTCCAAGTCAATACCTTTTTTTCCCCTGGAAATAAACAGCTTTTCCATTGTGTATTTAAATATTTACTGTTTGCTTTAAATGTGATATTGGATTATTTCACAGTGTTAAGGTTTGGACTTGCTGATCAAGAATTTCACTTCCGGTGTTTACATACATTTTCTGGTTTAACTGCCAAAAAATTCTTTGATGAAATTGTTGAAGAAGGCTCTTTTCCTTACTAGTGTATTTCAAGTCGGAAAATTGAAAAAGCTATGGATTAATAAACAGGTGATCAGTGGTCAGGTAGAGAGGAAGAGAAGCTTGGCTTGTATTTGTTTGTTTGTTTAATTAAAAGTAACTACTGGTGATGAAGTACCTTCAGTTCTCAAAAATGTATGGTTGCTTAAAGGCTATTGTCTATAATGCAACTGATCCTGGCTTTCTTCAAGGACATATTTAGAAAGTTGGAATAACCTGTATGCTTTTGTTGCCCAGCCATCTCTTTCAGTCATTCACAGGAAGCAAGAGGTCTGAAAAGACTGAATGTCTGTGCAATGGAGTTTCCCTAGAAGTTCGGAGTGTTTGCTGCTAGAAGACGTTATTTCTCTGTTTCATTCTGAAGTCAGCTGGTTGGGTTTTGTAACAGAAGGCAACAAAAGTCCTTCTCTGACTTGTCTTCACATTGTTTCAAGGCCTCACTCCCACCTGGCACAGTTCTGTCAGGTTTTCTCTCCAGATCCAGCTGAATTAAATTTGTTTGCCAGGTGCAACATCCAGCAGGTCCTTTTTGTTCGTGTGCAACCACTCGTCTTGCAGGGAGGCTGCTGATGGCCCTGTGGTGGCTCTGGCAGGCTCTATAGCTGAGTTACTACTTCTCTTACCTGAAGGAAAGAGAGGGGAGAGATGTTGCAGGGAGGCTCCTTGGGATCTCACTTCAGTTGCTGCAGGTTGGAAGGGTCCAGTATCAATGACCTCAAACTCACAAGTTCTGTGTTTTACTTCAGGTAGGCAGTGCTGCAGTTGGTGGCAGTTTGATTTTAATTAATCCAAAGAAATGGATTTCTTAAAATTTCTGTGACAAGAGTAAGTCATTCCTTTCTGTTTAAGGTGCTCTATTTGCCTTTTAAACTGAAGGAATTACCTGGTTTTATTATCTCCCTCAATTCAATTCTTTTACTTCAGGTCCCTGCTTCAGCATCATGTATTGAGATTCATTAACAGTTCTTTGGCAATCACAAGACACTAATCATCTGTTTACAATATTGATCAGCAGCTTTCATGTAAGATTACATTTGAAGTGAGAAATAATCCTGCAGCAAATAGTAAATAAAAGACTGGAAAGAAAGGGAAGAGGCTGTCTTAGGCTCTATAAAGTAATTTTTTTCAGGTACCCTGGAGACATCTACATCCCAAACAGTTGGGCCCCCTTAGTGAGTTTCAGCTCTGAAATTCCAACAGAATTTCCCATCCACAAGTTGTCCATTGTCTCTAGTCATCTATATTCGTAAAGACAGATTTTTATTCCTGTGGATACAGATTTCTGTTGAATTCTAAGCAGTTTCTGAGTTGTAAAAATATTTATGGGTTAACAAAAAATACTTAGCTTCTGATGCCTCAACAATTTCATTTGCTACTGTATATACAGTCTTTCCATATTATATATAATAGGATGTTATTATCATAGTTCCTGAAAATTATGTACTCTTCAGAATGGGAATTGAGAACCAAATGCTAGGATTTAAAAATCTTACTTTTCTGAAGTTGCTAGGTAAATTTCTTCTAAATTAGTCTGGAAAGGTTGATTTCTGGGGCTCATGAGCACTAAATTTGTGGGAACTGACATTAGAAGAATGTTGAAAGATATATAAATGGCAGACAAGATTTACTTGTATTACTTCTCAGAGCTTTATTAAGACACCTTAATTTTACTGAATAATAAGATATCGTAATTCTGCATCCATAAATGTTGTGAGCACATCTTCAAACTATGGGGTTCCTTTAAAACATATTACTTTCAGAGAGCCAAAATTACTAGTTCAGGCAGTTGTATCCAGTCATTTGCCAGAACAGCTCTGAAAGGCAACAGCTCTCAGATAGGAAAGACAAAAAAATTTTCTCTTTTCATAGGAGATCCTTATTCGTGTACATATATCTACAGTTGTGGCTGTTAATTAGAAAAAAATATTTCCTGAAACTCAATTTATTTTAGCCACAGAGATATAATAAAGACTTGTATTGCCTTTTCCTACTATCATAAATATTTAAGAATGAGTAAGTTAGTGTGCCGAAGCTAGGTTTTTTCACATGGATTAGGACAGGAAGAAGTATCAAAAGAAGAGAGATAATGCTGAAGAATTTAGATAAAACTTGGGCAGAGGGGTAGGAGGCAAAATAGATCTGGCAGCAGCAAGCTGGCTTTTCCATTACTTTCTGATACAATTATGAGAGTTGCTCAAGTTGTGGATGCTGTCCGTTGTCACATGATGTTGCCAGCATTTATTTCCGAATCAAATCTGTAAAAGGAAATGAGAGTTCTCTGTCCTTCAAACCACTTGTCTGGTAGGAAATCACTTACAAATAATAAAGTGCATATTAGAGCATGAAATAGTTCCTTGATGTATGACCTGCAGAACTGGTTTAAGGAAAACAGATGAAGCTGGGAGTAGTAGGAACTTTTCATACTGGAAGAATTACAGGCTGAAGTCCTGTGTTTTTACAGCTCATTGGATGCTTGTCTTTACTCTGAAACTGTATTTACAGAAGCAGCAGGGACTCCCTATGGGCAGGGCAGGAGAACTGCCTGGGGACAGGGAAGAGATGCCTCCCCTCAGCATTGTACTCCACTGGCTTGACTGTTATGGGGGAGTCCCCTACCTTCTGAGTAATGACAACAGAGGCAGACTTGTAAGAAGGGCTGGAAGCATGCAGGAGGTACTTGAACAGAGGGTTAGGTTCTCAGTGTCAAAAGGTGACAAAGTGCACTTTTAGATTTCTCTCTTCAAAGTAGCGGGTGAGAATTAACTTCATGATTTTCACTGCTCAGTGAAGTAACAGTCCTCTGGAGAATCTCCAAAAGATTTTTTTGTACTGCTTTGTGCCCAAATACATTGTGGCATGGAATAGAAAACTGCCTTACTATACAGCTAATAAAAAATGTGATCTAATACAATGCTACTTGAGATGTAAAATTGGGGAGGATTCAGAGCCAATTCTGCCATATTATAGCATGTAAGTTATTGTTATTGGCCAGTGTTTTGAAAATAAAAATCTTGATATTTCCTGCCATGAAATGCCTCAAGTTTACCAGTTTATAATAAATGTCTAACAGCAGCACTTCTCAATTCCATAACAGTCCCTTCATCAAGGATTGCAGTGTGGTTTGTACATACTCACTCTGACTGGATGTTGTATTGACTTAAAATTGAATATGGTGTTCATTGCCCAGGAGTTAAATGATTGCAGAACCAGAAGCAGTAGCTAAAATGCTGTGGGCTGATTTGCCATCCTTTATTCCACACAAACACAGTTCTGTTTAGTCTTACGTAGTCAGATAAAGAAACAAATTTTGACATACAGAATCTGTGCATTTTCATGGTGCCATTATCACTTTTAATAAGCCAATAAACAAGCAAATAATAAACCAACAGCAAGCAAACATGTACAGGTGACATACAGATTATGTGTTTTTCAGTAATTTTTCCAGTTTCAAGGTTCAGTGCTCTTCAAAAACTATGTAAGCAGCATTTTGATAACAGGGATAAACCACCTCCTCCCGAATTTCTGTCAAGTCATTACATATTTTTCATTCTTTTTGCATCTTGTTCAGCACTTGTAGATTAAGTTCATGCTTTGTCATCATCTGTTGTCCACAAAAAAATTCTCTTTGAGGGAAATATAACAGTACCTACATTTTTCTTTTCACAAGTGCTTCAGAAATACAAAGGGCAACAATGTTTGTAGGATTGTGTAACACACCTTTAATTACTTTGACAAATAATTTGAGAGGTGGTTTTGGTATTTTTTTTCAAATGAAGAGCTTTTATGTACATTCAGGGAGAGGTCCTGGCTCTCCAAAACCAGCATAATTTCAAGGAAAAGAATGTGCATGAGCATTCCATCCTTGACACATTTTTAGGCACTATATACACTGAGTTGTTTGCTTAAATTATCTCTCCTGCTTTTCTTAGTTGAGAGCTAGGTGGCTCCTTAAAATAGCAGGTAGGCAGCAACATTCAAGGATTTGTGATAACAGACTAAAACTTGAAGTACACAGTTAAAATGGAAACTGGAAGACTGAATCAGAGGTTTTTGGTTTTAGTATGATAAAAGCTTTGTTGTCTAGCTCAGAAAAAAAGCTACACTATTTAACAGGTAGTGAAGGAAAAACATGGAACTGTTCTTTGACTTACAATTTATTCTTATTTTCAAAGTCTATCCAAACCACAGTGATGGCCTCAAAATATCACGAAAGCACAAAATCATGTTAATATTTTTGCTAGTATGATCTAAAGACCTTTCATACCTTTTTTTAATGTTTGACAGATACAAGTTTGAAGCATGTCTTAATATATTTCTCAGACCTTGCAGATGAGTTTTGTGATATACAAAAGTTGAACTTGTTGATGTCTATAAAATAAGACGGCAGATGGAGCATGTTTCCAGCAGGCAGAAATAGAACTGCTAGGGCAATCAGGCTGATCCCTCAACTGCACACACTTCTTGGAAATTTAGTGTAGAGTAAGAGCTTAAAAGTGAAGTCACAGAAATAGTTCGAGAAAGGGATGTAGAATATATCTGTGCTGGTTGCACTCATGGTTTTTGAACACTGTCAGTGAGCTCCGCAATTGATGCATTTTGTCTAATGGTTTCACACAGTGGCATGTGGTGGCTATGTGCTTTTATACATCTATAAATGCTGTTTGTTGTCCCAGCTTCTTTCCTTATACTTGCAAGTCAGGTAAGATTCTCCTATGAGTGAATAAACTAATTTTGTTTGCTTGGAATATAAGATGCCCCAACACAGGTTATGTTCTGTGAAGGTGGTATTTGCCATCCTTTCATGTTCAGCTCTAATGAGCTGAGATTATGCTTAGTGCAGACTGATCATACTTGAAGCCTGTTGCATCTGGCCTAAAAATAAGGCAAAATAAGTCCAATGAAAATGAATAGGAGGTAGATCTGGGTGTGTTACTCTGTAATTCTCTTTGACAGATCCGAAGTTAGGTTTTGAAGGAGGGTTAGAGGCCAAACTGCTCCTGTGCCTATCAGACTGAGTCACTAACTAGCAGAGTAATTACATTGATTATTGCACACCCACAAATTATAACAGAAAATACTTTGCAGGGGGTGGAGGTTGTACTTTTTCTGAAGGTTTCTGTATAATTAATCTACTGTAAGTGCCGGTTCTTCAGAAAGATCTAAACCCTGCTCTTGAGCATGGTCCTTGTGTGCCAGTTGGCCACCCCTCCCTACATGGTCGCAGTGTTTTTGGTACTAATGAAGGTTTTGACAATGCTGCTGTTGGGGAAAATCAAGTAATGTATTCTGCTTTTGTTTTTAAATTGTAACTGTTTGCCTGGGTTTGTTTCAGGCGTTAGGAATTTCAGCAGCTGCATTTTGTGTACCTACAGCAAAACAGCTCCCTTGTTAGGCAGAACTTTTCATAAAGGATTAAGGAGAGCTGCCTGAACCATAAGGGGCACTTTTAACTTGTAAACGAGAGGCTGATTATCAAGAGACTGTACTTGTTTGTGGAAGAGGTAACTGAGCAGGCTTCCTTCTCTCTTGGGTGCCTTACCTTGTACTTCACCCAATCATTAAATCCATTTAAATTTTTTTTGTTGACACAGCTTGCATTTGCACTCAGTAGATGTCTGGGGATGTCCTCAGATTTGGTACAGAAAAGGATGCTTCAAAGGATATTGTTTGAATTGCAGAGTCAAGCATGCCACATTTAGAAAACCCTGCAGTAGTTTACCTATAAACCTTCATTTTACTCCACTGGGTGTCATCCTTATGGTATTACAATGTTCCCCATCAGTTATCACTCTTTTATTTCACAAAATGTTTCCATAGTTCCATGGATGGGAGCCTGGGACTGCCTGTGTGTATATATATTCACATAAACCCTGCACTATGCATTGGGAGGTACAAGTACCCTGCTCGGTAGGGAGGCAAATATCTCCCTTCCTGTGTGAATTAATTCTCTGGATCATCTTGCACTGAAGCTGTCCTTGGGAGTTGGGGAGGTGTTAGGTGGGAATTTTTAATGCATTGTGTGATTTACTTTTTGTTTGGTTAAGTACTTGAGAGAAGAAGTAGTAACTGAAATTCAGAATAGAAATGATGACTTCATTTCACACCCACAATGGCAGAATGATGAAAGTTGTAACGTTTGCCACTTCTTTAAGTGGTTATCGGGTAATCAGACAGGTTTAATCTTTGTTTTAGATGAGAAATTGTCTTACAGTCCTGAAGCTTAGGAGAATAAGATCATAAATTTTGGCTTGAGGGAGATCGACTTCACATTAATCTAAGCAGTTGTTTCCATGTTTACAATATATTAACAGAAGTAGAAAATGCAGCTCTGGATGGAGCCTTCCACATACCACTTTCTGGGAGACTTAAAGGTGACATCAGGATAGCTATTAAATATATGCCCCATCCAGAAGGAAGGCAGAAAGAATCTTAATAGAATAAAAATTGTATTCCTGACCTTACATGATCTTCTGTGGTTTGTAAAGCAGTTAGATGAAAAGTTCTTTTTCCAAAATATGTAAAGATCTGTTCATGAAGATATGTAATTGTTTAATCATCACTAGTATGTATTCCAAATTTAGGTATCTAAAAAGCGAAATAAGTCCATTTCTTCGCTACTTGAAAATTTTTTGTAGAAGTGGGAGGAGGTTTCTAAGGTAACCTACCAATAAATAAATTTATTTCCAAAATAAGGGAAATTGAATTTCTAGAACAGGCTGTAACTTCTAGTAAGACAAAGTTGAAAAGCAGTGCCCTGAGGCTTAGCTATAATACATTGCATTTGTTACCTGTATTGTTTTCTTGGAATGCTATGTATGGGAATACATTGAATCAGGAAATTATTCCCTGAATTAGGTGATTAAAAATACTTTTACAAGACCTTTTAAAACACAGTAAAAATAACCTGTTGTTTAGATCAGTGATATCAGCTCAGGGTGTTTTTACATTTATGTACATCTTAGCTTATTTTCTTCTGAAAAAAAAAAAGTAATCATAACCTGCTTTTGGCTCTTCATGATTTTTAGATGACATGGTTATAGCAAAATGTATCTGCTAGTGAGAAGGAGGCTCAGGAATGCTGGGCTGAGGTTGTGGATTGTCTCAGGAAGAGTGGAAAATTTTCAAATAGTTTTATATTACTAACTGTTTAAGAGTTGAGTGTCACATCTGCATTTTGATGACATCCAAGTATCACATCAAGGTTTTGTATGGTCTAGTATTCACTATAAATTCTTAGATAAATGGTGTAAATTAATGTGTGCAATGTAAAAAGTACCTGTAATTCATGGTACCTGTAACTTGTGAGGCCAAAAGCATTATCATTTACTTCTTTAATGCTCCAGTGAAAATACTACATTAAAAATATATTGATTGTTTTATTTTATATGTATATTAATAGGTGCAACTATTTGTATGCCTCCGTCCCTGAGGAAGTTTGGTTGAAGCAGCTGTTCTGTTTGGTCATGATGTAGGTGGTTTTCTGCTTTCACGCACAGTACATTATTTCCTGGTTCTCTTCAGTATGCTAAATATTTTTAGTAGATTTTGGTGACTTTGATTTGTTAGAAATCAACTGCATGTGCTTGCATACACAGTGCATCAGATTACCAGAGTGATTTGCCATGTCCCTGTTTTCTTCTGTCCTAGTCGAGGTTTCTTAAAGGACCTGGCTTGTGACTTCTAAGAACTGAAAAGCTGCTTTCCAGGAGTCACACCTTTAAGAAAGTCTTGGTTTGGCCAACTCAGAATGTAAGCTACTATGGTTACAACTTACTCTTAAAAACCTTATTTGTGTTTTCCTGACCTAGGACAACATTTTAAAATCTTTTAGCCCATCTTCCCTTACCAGCTGGAGTAAACCTGAATTCTGTCCTTTGAATTACCCTGGCTCTTCCCAATGAGCTGTGGCTGCCACCCCAAGGATACTGCAGCCCCAGAGCAGGTGCTGCAGGGCAGGCAGTGCCCAAAGGCCACAGCAGGGTCTTCTTGCCATTGAGGTGGCCACAATGTGGCCATAGTGGGAGGAAGAAGTGACAAGCATTGGGATTCATAGGAGTGAGTCATTAAGGATTGAGGGGAGGGGAGTACTTGTTGGAAGGCTGGTCAGGCAAAAGGGTCTTGATTGCAGGGGTTGAGGCTGATGTGGTAACCACTGTCTGGATGTTGTCCTGTGATGGAGAGGGGGCTGGCATCCAGATGTGTTTGCCATCTGCAGAATCCTCCTTTTGTGCTTGGCAATGGGGGGCCTTATGCAGATGAGCAGAAAAAATACTGAAGAACTTACACCGGATGAGAGAAGGGTTAAAAACAAGTGTGAAAAGTTGGATCATAGTACTTGGCACCTTGAAATGAAGCAGGATTTTTCTGGAAGGCTTTAGTCACCTGGGAAGGAAGGATAGAGTAGCTGGCTGTGTGGGAGGCAATTTGCAGGCAAGTGTACTCCTCTGCAGTAGATTGGTACATTTTAATGAGGGAAGTATATTTGCTCTGTTTTATAGGATTTGCTTAGGACTAGAAGTCTGGAAGTCATTTTAAATAGACTGCTTCTAGATATAATGGTCAGGTGGAAATATTTGAAGCATATGATATGGAAATCCTGTATTTACATCATATTTGTAGGGTCTCAAGAAGCTGAGCTGAAATGATTGCCTCTTTTTCAGAAGAGATTTTTAAGAGTAAATAAAGCTCATACAGAAGATGTAAAAGCAGAAGTGAAGAGCTACTGTAGCTATGCAACTTTATTTATTTATTTTCTTATTTACTTCATTATTTACATTTTCAACTGATCTCTCAATCCATCCCACCCTGCAGGAAAGGATACCTTTACACTGACCTCCTCCTCATCCCCTCCCCTTCCTGTAGGCTCTGTGGGACTGAATGAGACTGTTTTTTACATGTTTGTTCTCCTTAGAGACAGCTTTCCTGGTGGGTGGGAATTCCCAGTCCCGGATGGGGAGGAGGGGAAGGCAGCCAAACTGTGCTCAGACCCCACATCTGCAGCAGTGAATGCCTGTGGGAGGAAGGGCTGAGTTGGACACTGCTCCCAACTGAGGGAATGGAGAACTGGCTCTTTCTGCCTCAGGACCTGACACTTACCCACAGTTCACTCCTTCCACTGAGAAGGCTGTGTTTTCCTTTGGCCAAAGATGTCAGCAAGTGAGAGGCATTCAGCTGATGCCCCAAGTATCAATCAAGCATAAGCTTCATATTTGACAAATGTTCCATGGTTTCTGGTATTTATCATTTTGACTTTTCCAGTTCTTTCTTTTTCTTGTAGTTGTGCTCTCTTTTATGTGTGCCCACTTTCGCCTTCTACTCTAGTTTGATATCTTGTCCTTTCTTGAGCTTGTTTTTGCCTTTTTTCTGCTGTAGGAACAGAGTTTATAATAGCAGTAGCATCACTTCAAAAGGTGGATCTGCAGTGTTTAAAACAATCATTACATAAGTCATTAAACTGACAAAGACTAAATAAACATGTCCTCACCAAGTGAAGAAATAAATTTCAAGGGCAGTATAAGCATCTGCCAATATCTAGTGTTGCTTCCTCTCTTCCAAGACTTTCTGCAAAGGTTTTTCATGCCTGCTTTAATATCTTCTTTTCTCTAACATTTTCAAAACTTCTTAAAGAATGGAATTTTCTCTTTCTCTACACTGTGCACGGTATAGTTGGGGGTAAAAAAAAGGCAAAAAACTTATAATCCTGAAAATATGTGTGGCAAGCAATTTCAGAAAAGTTTCAGAATTCAGATGTTTATGTGAAATTTTGACAGGATCATGAAGTGAATAGTGGTATTGCACCCATTTTACACAGAGCCAACTTGAACTGTGGAAAATTTTTTAGGTTTCACAAATTTGTGACTAACCAAAGGACTCCAGTGATTTATTAGCAGTGTTGAGGAGTTAAGAAAACAGCTTCTGTGTTTGAGTTGACGTATTGCTTTAACAATTTTGTTTGAGGGAGGAAAGAGCCATATAATAAAGGAAATACTAATTCATCTAAACATCCTTCATTTGAATTTAGAACGATGTAGCTGGAAAAATTCTGTTACAATGTCACTTACCAGTAATGATATAACATAAAATGGACTCCCAGCTTTAAAACAAGCTGGGTAATTTTGTCTCCAGAGCTGGGGCTGGAGAAATGAAGGAGCCATCAGGAAGGATTGGACCTACCTCTCTGCATGTGTGTGGCTGTGGATTCACCGGCACCAAGGACAGCTTTGGTTCCTCTTTCAAGCAAATCTGAAATAGCTTGCTGGCAGATATTTCTGGACTGGGTAGCCTGGGATAGCTGCTAGGAAAAGCAAGTTGTGCCAGGCAGCTGATCGGAGGATGAGGTGTTGAGCGTAGACTCTGAAAGTCTTGCAATCAAGTTATTGTATTGCATGAGAAATATCAAGTAGTGGAAACTTGTGTTTTTGGGAAAAATTGTGCAATCTTTTTAAAGTTACAGGCTGGTTCTTTCTCTGGCAAGCTAATATTTATAAACTGAGCGGCTTTTTGCAGCACTTTTATGCCTTTTTCATGACAGAAGCATAAATTCAGTTAAAAATGAGGTAAACATGCTTCTAGGTAACTTTTGTACTTACAGTAAATTTTATATATGGACTGGCATGAATTTTGAAGACAGTCTTCATTATATATCATGTGCTGGAAACTCTCAGCAGCCATATGTTTTGTATATTTTATTGCAATTTTGCTAATAAATGCTTATAACTTTTCTTCTCTAAGTGTATAATCTATCATTCTGCAAAGCATAAAGCATGAAGATTGGGGGAAGGAACAGCACAAATTGGGGATTGAAAAAATTGAGAAATGGTCTCTTATTTATTGCATTTCTAATTTTCAGGAGTTCTTTGAACATGCAAAAAAGCTCTGGGATGATGAAGGTGTAAAGGCATGCTTTGAGAGGTCAAACGAATATCAACTGATTGACTGTGCACAGTAGTAAGTATTTCTTTCTATGAAATTTGTAGCCAAGACTGTGATCATCTATAACAAGTTAGAAAATATATCTGTGAGATTCAGGAGTTTTGCAATGTAGGAATTAACATTTTCATTCTATGTATAGATGGAGCACGCTTAGCAAAATTAATTGATTACTGTAGTTTGCCATTATTTTACAACAAAATATTCTGCCTCAAGTATTTCACATCTAATAAAGATAAGTATGAAAAATCAAATAACTTTAAATATCTTTATTCCACTCAAAATTGATTTACATAAAATCATTTCAATTGAAACTATTAAGTTTGAAAAATGTTGAGTCAATCTGAGGAGAATCCTTTGTTTAAAATTCCGAGACCCAGACAGTGCTGAAATTGCTCTCTTTTCACATTCCATTAAAACTTCTGAGGCATTTACATAACCAGATGCATACCTGCATTACTAATAAATTTTCTAGGTGGAAAAAAATTATAAACAGTATTTAATTAAAGACAATAGTACATTTGGTATTCTGTCCTTCAAAGTGAAGTGGAACACGTGTATGTAACACTCAAAATCTGTAAACAGGTTCAGTCTGGTCAGAAATGTTCTGAGAAGTGTAGTAGATTGTGAAGGTGAAAATCACAAATACGTAATACAACAATGAAAACCTATTAATCAAAAAATAGTCTGTTAACACTGCAAGTGCTACAAACTCAGCTGTCCTCAATAGAAACACAGGTCGGGATTAGATCTCCATGGAAAATACACATTACACGTGAACTGCTATTGCGAAAATATATACTCATACAGTTGCTATGTGATTTAGGGTTTTCAGAGAACACGCTCCAGTGTGTTATGATTTGTCTAATTGGCAGTATGGTCAGCAGCAATGCCACAAGTCTGTTCTTGCACTCAGTGTTTTGCTTTTCTCTCCTCTCTACTGTTGGTGGTGAGCCTGCAGTAGAGGAAAAGGTCCATGTCACTGAAGGATTTGTCGCATTTCCTCCACAGTGGGGAATTTCAGCATTGTGGGTCATAGTTTGTTTTCCCTCTTTCCAGACCATTTTTGGGAAAAAATGATTCATCAGCACATGGAAGTGAGGGAAAATTAGATGTGTGTATGAAGGAACTCATTTCACCTCATTACATTTACCAAAACCTGGGCATTTGCTCACAGCCCAGAGTAGCTAGAAATTAAAGCAGTGGTTGTACACAGAGAGACTTAGACAGCTGTCCTAGATTGTAATCAGTGGGTTTCCTCTTTGACCTCACTCACCACCACCACCATAGTGCAGATCAGAGTTGTGCTTGCTGAAAAGTTCAGCCTGACTGTTTATCATATCTATTCACACACTCAAATAAAACATCATACCAAGAAAATAGAATAACAGTAGAAATTTAAAATAAGTTAATATGAACCTTACTTCAGTGATCAGTAAGGGTCGATGTGTCTCACAATTCTGCTTTGAAAAATGGTACTGAAAATGGCCAGACAAAACCAGGAATACACTAAATTATAGTGCTAATGATAGTGTGCTTTCTCTTAAAAAAATGATGCCTATCTACAGGCTTTGACAGGAAAAATGTTAGGGCTCATGTGTCCAAAACCAAAACACAAATTAGGAAAAAAATTTGATCTAGAATTAAGTCCACAGTCTTGGAACATAAAACTGAACCCTAGTACCTTTTTTCTGAAAAAAGTTAAGGAAGTCTTGTAGGGTTTTTTCTATGTTTTTTCCCTCCACATCTTCTAACTGGCTTGCTTTTCCTTTATTCTGAGATTGTTTGTTATAGTAGTAAGCACATTTGCATATTTCTTCACCTTCAAGACCCTTTATGAAGTATCATTTGATACTTAAATATTCCTTGAGTGTATCTGTGGTTTTCATGTCATGATCTACCTGAAAATGTAACAGCTGAGTGGCTTATCCTTCTTTACACACCTTTGGTCTTAGTGTAGAAACTTGAAACTCAGGTACAGATGTGTCACTGATCTGATCAAACAACCTTTTTGTCACAGGTATTGATGATTTAAAACACTGAAATATAATCTGGACAGAAAGAAAGATGCTAAAAATGCACCCAACTTTTATCTGCCCCACTATGCAGAAGAGCATTTCCATGCTAGCATTGGATGGATGTTTGTCAGGATGGTGGGGTCACATCCTCCTCATAACTGACAGCATGTGAGCAGAGGTTGGAAATCCAGTTCTGATACCCACACACCAATTCTTTTGTGCACTTAGAAAATACTGAGGGTAAGGGTGCTGTTTTCTGACTCAGCAGGAGCTGGTGGGATTTCTCTCAGAAACTGTCTGTGGTCATCTTTAACTGGTGAGGGGGAAAAGGGAAGGAGTGTAATGCTGATGCACATGCTTACTGTGGGATTCTGAAACATCTGCAGTGTTTCCATTACACTGGCTTTAGTAGAAAGCATCCCATGCCATCGGCTAAATTCTAATCTTCTGCTCGGTAGTGAAGGAAGAACATTATCAGTAGGTCACCACTTACTTCTCAGCTTAAAAAAACACACAGCTAAACCTAAAAAATCCCAGCACGTGTTACAAATATCATTGGACTACAAGTTGGGTGACTGGCTTAAAAATACTGAAAAGCATTATTAGCAAATTATAATGTCAGCGGCCAAACTTGCTGACTGTTAAATGAGTTACAAATACAGTGTATTTTGGAGTAGTTTAATTTGGCTACAGTACAGAGCTTCTGTATTTTTAAAACTTAACCTAATTTTCTTTATTGCTGTGGGAGAAATATTTTAATGGAATCAGAGGTAGTAGAAGGACACAGAGACAAATGTTTTATTTACATTATGCCTGAAACTTAATTTTCCTTGATCTTCAATGCCCTTTCAAATTACCAGGATACTGCTCCTTCACGGGAATGAGAATGAGGGCCTGCTTGTTCCTCATTCTCATTCATTTAATCATTTAAATAATTTTAACATTCTTACATAAGTTTCATGTATCTGCACCTCTTTCATTGTTAAGGGATACATTTAGTGCACATGTCATATTGATGCGTCATGTGATATTTGTTACAAATATGAATCTGTGACCAAGCCAGAGGTCAGCAAAGATCAGGATTGTTCTTTAACACCAGCTACAAAGACATTTATGTAACTCTTGGAGGGGGTATTATTGCATGACCGTCAACTATCTTCTTTCCTTAATGACCTTCACATATTTCTTCGAGATTAATATCATAAAACTGACAGCTTATTGTTTTCCCTGTCATCTGATTTAATATTTCTTACAAGTTAAATTTCAAGTTTAATCTCAAAAACTGATACTTAGAAAAGTTGATTTTATTTAGTTGTCCCTATTTGACTTAGTCAGATTTCAGCAGATTGGTTCTGTTTATGATGATAAATCTCCCATCTAACTTTAACTTCTTTAACTCTATTCAAACTGTGCTTTTTGTCTATATTCACATAATCTAAATTCAGCAAATTCTAGGTCTGTAAGGGACTTTCAGATTGAGATTTAGAGCAGTTTTGGCATTGAACAGTCTAGTAGGAAGAAGCATGTTAATTAAAATATTCCTGTGATTCCAGGACAGTTTTCTAAATGTTAGTTTCCTATGATGGCCTTCTATTGAAAAATTACCCAGAAAAAAAAGATGGTGAGTTGATTATGTCTTTAAAAACTTCATAAATTTAAGTTATGTGGCAATGAAGGGGTATAAAATTTCAGTTCAGTACATCAGTTATCCTTGGGGGATATTGGGCACCCCCAGTCTGGTGGTTTCAATAAAGTAAGCATTGAGCTAACTTAGTTTTGGCTACTCAGGTCGGTTGACTAGCTAAAATTAGTCTCAGTGATCAGAAAAAAGGTGTGGGGATGCTTGCAGTGCTCAGGCATTGCCAGGGAAAGGTGGTAGCATTAGAGCACAAGAGTAGAACCAGGAGAGCTAGGCCCTTTGGGAAGGGGAGGAAAAAGACAAAAGCAGAACATTCAATTCTCTTTTTAGGTCACACACATTTTGCTCAAGGTGTTGTTGTTAGAAATAAAAAACCAACTCCTTTCAGGTTTATTAGAAGGTTCCAGAGTTGAATTTTATCTCACTGTATTCATGTGGAAATAGCAGCATGTGTGTGCATGAGTGGCCCTGGCTGGGAAGGGCTGTACTCAGCTCACTCAGTTCCTTGGGAAGTAGACCAAGGATTTAAGGCAACCCTGCCCTCAACCAGTACTTTGTCCCTGTTTGTTTGTCAGTCTTCTTTCCCTGACAAAATACACCACTTGTGATATTCTTAAGTGTGAAGGCCTAAATTGGTCTCTATGCAAACATTTGGGCTAATAAAATTTGACTGTGCAAGTTCAGGAAAGCAAACACAAGGGATGTTTCTTTCTTGGCCAAAGAAAATTGATTTTATATTTGAGCTAATATAGATGGAAAAGACCCACATGTTCTTTTTCTTCGCAGTTATTCTGTCCTGGAGAAGGGTCTCAGCCATTTTCTGAGATGTCTATCCCAGTATTAGGTGGAGTAATTGGAAAAAAGACCCCAACTCTTTGTGTTGTTGTCCACAGTCTCAACTCCTGTTGTGAGAAAAAGATAATTGTTTTCTCAACAGCAGCACTTCTTCAAACGAAGCATATTTCTGACTTGCCTTGTGCTCTTCTAGACATAAGGTTTAATTGCTGGCATGCACAGTCATCACTAAATTCCCTCTTACAGTCCGAAGTCAGAAAGGCTGCCTTGGCATTCTTTGCTTCTTGTCTAGTGTGGCATTGCAGTCAGATGTATTGGTATATTCTTTCTTCATAAGGGGTGTTGAAGTAAATGTGGATGGATTTATGATAAATTAAGCTAAACACTATTATTATTGTTGCTGTTGTTATCTACAGAACATTATTTTTAAAAGCAGTGATTCTTTTTACACTTGGTAACTGCTTGTTAAATATAGGACTAGAACTTTTTCCTTAAAAAAAAGTGGGAAAAGTATTCATTCTAAATGTTTCATGTAGCTATATTTTAAGAACTAAATATTTATGGTGATACAGGAAAACCATAATATTATTTTCTTCCATCTTTTCTGGTTCATATATAAACACACTGTGATTATTAAGTTTCTTCATTTTTTCCTTTTAAGATTTCTCATGCAGTATCACTTTCAAACCTTAAAAATTCTTTGCTTAAGTTAGAAGCAAATTTTGTGTGGTTAATTAATGAACAAGTTTTCTCCACTTACCTGATCTAAACTATAAGCCTTAACCAACAGGTAAATTGTTATTTAATGGTAGAAGAAAAAAGAGAGATGTTATATTTATAGGCTAATCACTTTAGCCTCACTGATGATTCTTCTAAACAGAGGTGGTTGCCAGATAGGACAGAAGTCATTCTCCAGTGTGTAATGCTTACATTTTTCACTGTTTACTAATAGACCACACTCGAGAGGCAGAATTGCAGCTTCTTAAAATACGCACTGGGAATTCTATGAAATAACCTTTTCATGTGTTGCTATGATTTTTTGTTGTTGTTGTTGTTCCTCTTTTTCCTTCACTTACGAAACAAAAATTATTCAATTTAACCAATTCCGTCTTAATTTTGGTAATCAAAATGTGACCATGATGTCATAATGCTAGTATTTAGAAGTACAAAGATATGGAATAAGAAGCAGCTGGAGAAACTTCCAAAATGCCTTTGTATTTTCAGTTTGGAGGAGGAAGCAGTATGAAAATACCATTCACTAATAGCCAGAATGGCATACAGACATGTATCCCCCTGTTTAAGTCACTTTAGTTCACAAATGCCTTCCATACCCAGGAAGGACAATAACACTTCTCAAATCTAAAAATAAGATAGAATATAGTTTCTAAACACAGCACCTTTTCTGCTTTAAAAATTAATATGACAAATACTTTTTCTTACTAATTACCTAGATGGGCTGCTCAAACATAAATTTAAACCATACTTTTTCCCACATTCTTCTCTGTGTACAACTGGGTCTGTTTCCTGCGGTTTTAGAACAAGCAAAAAGGTTGAAAGTGGAAGGCAGAAAAGCATAAAATATTCCTTAACCTCAATTTAAAGGAGTTATAAAACCTGAAGACCAAGCAAAGTTATGACAAATGCATAAAAGTACACTTCGACTCTTTTTAAGATGTTTTATTAGACAGTGTTAGTTTTCTTTGAAAAAATACAGCAAATATGGCTTTATTCTTTTGAGGAAACAGTTCTTTCCTCCCCTAGTCATCAAATTTTTCAGTTTTTCCTGAACAACTGATGAATTTTTTTTAAAATTTTTTTCCTGACTGTTTGCATACACTGGGCAATAATAGGTGCAGGACACGTTAGTGTAACATAGCAACTCAGCCTCGTTTGGAAATGTGATCCGTTCAGCAAATTGGAGGATTGCAAGTAGGTCCATCAGCTGAGCTTGTCTGCATTTAGTTTTCTCTATTAGTATCCTGTGTCTAATTTGGAGATACGTTTTTCCATATCCTTTCTGCAGAGTTAAACGGCAGGCTTTTGCAATTGTGTTTGCTTGAGAAGCTTTTCAAGCCTGAGCAAAAGGCTGCTAAAGCACCAAGACACCCAGTGTCACCCTCAGCATATACACTCTCAAAGTGCCAATATCCTTTATAACAAAGAAAGAGCCTTCTGTTTCCTTTATTATTAAAAGAGAAAAGACTGCATTTATTTTGCATCACAGCAGTGAGGACAGATGCAAATAGGTACTGGTACAGGGCTGGATCGGTGAGCTGGCACAGTGGACCAGTGTGACTGATGAAAATTACCAGATTCTGGGATACTGAGCAGCAGGAAGGGAAGGCTTCTCTGTAAGACTGGACTGCACGGAGAGACATTTTGTTTGAATTTTGCATATTAAAATCATACATGGTCTTATTAAAGCATGGAAAAGGAAAATAGCAAAGTTAATCAGCATACTTTGAAATTGCCTTGAAAGTTTATCTCTTATCTAGAGTACAGATAACTGACAATAAAGAGAACCTTAAAAAATGTGTATTCCTACTGACAAGTTAAAGAAAGAGTACAGTAAACATGCTGATACAGCTTAACTCCAGAAATCCTGATTATGAATCATTGTTCAACATCAGCATCTCAAAATGTCTTCAAATGAAGTAAAACAGCTGATGTTGGTTATCTAGAATCTGCATGCAGGATTTATGAGTGGATTTCAGAAGGAAGTTGTGGGTCATTCTGTCAATTGTGGTGTTATTTATATGCTGTTCTTGGTTTAGGACTCTTCCAGTGTATGCGTGGGAGAAAGAGTAAACTATGACCAAAGCCAGCTTCATTATATTGCAGGGAACATCATTATACTTATTACACTTCTACAGAATTTAATTCAATCTGTTTATTTACAATTCGTTGCTGAGTGTGTGCATGTTCTCAGTGGCAGAGATTCGTTGGTTAAAGAATACATCACCTTTTTAATAAGCTTATCATTATGTAACACATATGTATTTTAAGTTTTGTCAGTGGGATTTTTTTTACTATGCTCTATAGAAAAAGTGTGTTCCATGTTCTGTTACTTTAAACCTAACCTACTGTGAAATGCATGTTTGCATACTAAATTTAATGTAACAACTGTGTAATAACTGTACGTTGAATGCTTAAAAAAGAAGAGCACTGAAAATTTAATGACAGGTTGTATGGGATACTGTCAAATTATTTACACTTGAGGTTTGAGTTTTCTTAACTGCCACGTGCATTTTTTCACTTAGAGGTGGTCAGTTGTTCTTTTTTTCAAGCAGTCAGTTTCACATGACAGGATAAAGAAAGGCCAAGAGTCATATTTCGTCCTTAAGAAACTGCTCACTGGCCAGACTCTGAAGACACTGCACTAATAGATGTACACAGCCTTGTATATGTTAGGATCTGCAAGAAGCCAGGGTCTGGGTGGTGGTGTTTTTCTAAATTAACACTGCACTGACAGATTTGGAAAAAGAAAGGTGGTGGAATGCAGAAGTTAAGAAATAAGAAAATAAAATACAGTTGATACTGTGTTGAAAAAGTCTAAAGACTAAAGCATCTCTGCTTGAAAAATAAATTTTACACCTCAGACTAAACCAAAATAGAGCCATGGTATTTATCAGTTTGGTTGTAATCCCAATTTTAAGACAAAAGAGACTGGGAAACTAAGCAGTTCAAGGGTGTCTCTCTACTTCTCATAATTAAGTTAAAGCTAATTTTGTTCATTTTAGTACAAGACAACAGAGATGCTGCCAGAATTTTTTTAAGGTTTATTTGACTTTAGAGAAATTGTTTCAGTTGTGTCTTTTGTAAAAGTATTCTTTCTGATTTAATTAGAATTGTTTGTTACATTGTGGGGTTCTACACGAAGTGTAATTTGAGCCTAAATTAAGCAGTGGAAAATAAAATATATATAAGACATATCAGTACAAAAATTGTTCAATAAACATAGCAAATAATAAAATTTCTGAAAGATCATTCATTTTAGAATTGGTTCAAAAATTAATTGTTCCTCCTTTTGCTAGTCTCCTGATAATTCCATTAATTGTAATCAAAAAAGAGAGATGAGTTTAAGCAGTTTTCACATATAAGTGCTAATGCAGGAAAGGTGAATCTTGAAATCAGTTGTGTGGATTTTCTGTGAACAACCTTCCAGTTTCAGTTTTCTTTCATGAACATGGCAGGGAGGCTGGGAGGTTTTGTTTTGTTTGGTTTTGTTTTTCAGATATTTGTTTGTGTAAATTAATTGGACTGAATATCAAAATAACCCTTAAGTACATTTTCTGACCAAAATTTCCTGCTACCTTTCTTTATACCCTGCCTTTGCCTCCTTACTGTTTTTTGTCTTTCTTTAAGAAGGATTCACTACCTTTCTTTTGGTTTAGAAGGACGAGTTTGGGAAGATCTGCCTTCTGAGCATTAGCATCCTGAAAGCCCAGTGGTACAGATTTTAGATAGTTATTCTTCATTAAGTTTCCTTCCAACTACTTTGTGAAGAAGTTCAATGGTCAGCATGGGTATAATTTCTTGGCCTCCACTTATTTATTGGCACAATGATGTCAGATATGTAATTGCCAACACTACTATAGCAATTACTAAAAAACAGTTTGTTAAAGAGCAGTAGCATGCTATAGAGCACTGTTGCCACAAGAGTTTATTCTGTTCAGGGAATGTAGAAGTAAGCTTTGAGGGCAAAGGAACTTGTTGGTCCAGTATGACTTTTATATTCATTTAGTTGGTTGTCCTATTTCCTTACATTTGTCACGATCTTACAAACCTTTTTTCCAGCAAGTTTGCCATAAACTCGCTTTTCATCACAAACATCCTGGGTTTGAAAAGCTTTTTCCAAGAGGCAAATGCCAGGGAACAAATGTTTTGCTACATTCTACAGAACTGATTACAGTGAACTCTAGTTCATTACATCAGCATTGTTACAATCGTTCAAAAAAAAAGGGTCAAATGTAGTCACTAGTTTCCCCAAGTTTCATGTTCTCTTAACTTACTTGGAAGTGTTTCTGTTTGGTTTGGGGATTTGGTGTTTCTGTTTTGTTTTGCTTTAACTTGTGTTCTGCACCGTATAGTCACCCCTTTCCTCTGTGGTTTGTAGGCATCTCATGTCAGTAGGGTCTGATGTCAAGGTGGGAAGTTCTCCAGAGTAGGTTGTGGTGCAGAGAGCACAATCAACACTGGCAAAATTTAGGGTTTTGACCTGATGGTACTTCCAAAGTAGTAACCAGCAAATTATGTTACGTAAAAATGACAATGGTGAGACCTCTATTAAAGCTTATTTGTAGAAATTCGTTAACTTATTTAAAAATACACCATTCTGTACCTCTGTCAGGGAGATCATCATAATATACAGTATGTTGAAAGAATGATTAAATGATGATTAAAAATTATTTTAGGAATGCTCTTACTGAGTTGTAAACAAGTTATACCTATTTAGAGGATGAAAAGAAGATGAAAAGAGATTATTGTAGGTGGGCGAAGATAATAAATATGGGTTCACAAATAAAGCAGAGGTAATAAAGCACCAATTATTTTTGGCCGGAATGCAGTCTCTTATGTCTCTTTAATGAGGCAGATGTTAAATGTATGGATTGCACACTGTAGAGGGAGCTTAGCCTATGTCCTGATGGAAATGAGCAGAATGGATATGAGGAGGGGAGGAAAAAAACCCAAAACAAAACCATCACAGAAGGTCCTGGAAACAGCCAAAAAAAGACATTGCTAGTGAGATCCTCTGTTTCCACACCATATAAAGAGCACAGGTGAATGTTCAGAAACTTGAGTAAATACACAGTTTGATTCTGAGCAATCAAGGTAGCCTGGCTAAAAGGCAATTACCATAAACATGAGATAAATGTGGATACTGTGAGGTTGTCAGAAATAGACAGAAGACCACAAAAACTGAAATACAGAAAAAATATCCATTAAGAGGAAAAATATTAGCAAAATAAATGGTTATGCATTCTGTGAATTTCTTTAAAAAGGAAATAATAAAAGGACAGTTCCAAAACATTCAATTCTAAACCTGTGGGATGAGCTTAAGATAAATGTCTTTATTCACAAGCAAGACAGGTTTCTTCATCTCATCTAGTCTCATTGTTCCAGAAGATGGGTATTATCTGCAACAGTAGGCTAGGAGCACAACTCCATTTTTTTCCAGAGGAAAAAGAGGTAAGGCTTTCCAAGTGCAAAGTCTCATTTTCATTCTGCCTCTAATAGGATTGATTCTAAGTTGCCTAAATTGTAGTGTGAACCTCAAAGCACCGGGACAGGTGCTTCTATTTTAACAAGTGTGGTGCTGTCCTCTTTGCCTGAAAATAAGCTCCCTACAAAAATGTTTGTCAAGAGCAGTGGTCTTTAAACACAACACTCAGTAATTCCCTGTACCTTGTTAGAAATCCATAAAAACCTGTGAAAAAGGTCATGGATTCTTAAGGGGACTTACTGGCTTTTTCCAACCTGTGAAAAGTTTAGAATCACTGATGTTTTATCAATTTCCTCTCTTAAAATGGAGTCAGAGGCAAATCTCGCTATCACACTCTTTTGGAGACATTTCAGCATAAAAGCTGCTTATTTTCTGGAGATTTTTCACCTTTCACATGTGTAACAGTTTTGCAGCACTGGCTGAAAGTCTTCTGAGCAGAATCCAGCATGTTTGAATTTTATTTGCATTTCCTTTTTTCCTCTGTTTCAGTGCACAGACCTATGACTTACTTGTGGTCTTGATCTAAATTTGTGGCTGACATATTTCCTTTTTTTTTTCTCTCCACTTACTAATAACATCAGATCCATTTCTTTGCTTTACCCTGTTTTGTTTGTTCATTGTTTTATTCTTGACAGATTGACCATTTGCTATGTTTTGGGCCTCTGGGCTCTTGAGATAGAAGATAATGTGTCATTTTTATCAGTCACAGTGAGATGTCTTGCCCATCTACTTCAGTATGTAAGGTTGGCTTATCTACCTGCTATTCCCAATCCTCCTTTGACCTTTTCTTAATAATTTCATCCTTTTCTACTGTATGTACCAATGTAATCAGACAAAGCATACCAGCAGGAAAAAAGGGGGAGAAATGAGCATTGCTTTCAGAAGAGATGGTTTCATCTTTTTAGTAAATCCCTTCTTCCTTCATGATTCTCAAGTGAAAAAGAATCCATCAGCAACTCTTACTGAGGTATGCTGGGAATTCCCAGTTGTTGTTGTGCATAAATAATAAAGCTATTAACAAATCAAAGATTAGGCTTTATATGCATTTCTGCTTTTAAATAGTCTAAAAGTTGGTAAATAACATATCTATTTCTCAGATGTTGACAGCAGTAAAGTAACAAGTAGAACCTGGCTTCAGCATATGAACTTCCTAGAACCATAATCCTTTAAAACATTTCTTTGTGTGAAGTCCTCTTTGTCTGTTAGAAGCTACCTTTTCAATGAAGGAGCATTTTTTCTCCAGTTATATGGCCTCAACTGAAATGTTTTAAACCTGAACTGCCCAGTTGGATGAAGTATTTGTGCTCGTTTCTGAGGAGTGTGAAGACTCTCCACTTACGTCTTCCTTGCTAAAAGATAAATAATCAAATCCTACTTGTTTCTCAGAGTGAAAATAGAAGAGGGCATTGAAATTAATCTTCTCTTTGTTGTGCACTGGAGACCAGTAAGGAGTGTGAAGGAAAGGAGATATATGGAATTGCATTGAGTTTCAACATACTTAAAACAGGAAAAGCAATAAAAATACTTCCCACCAACAGTGGAAGGTTTTGAGTGACATGGGCTGTGACAGGAGACAGCACAGCACAACCAGGGTGTCTGTGGCTGTGCACAAGAGGGGCTTCCCTTTATTTGCAGCTGTTTCATCATCTTCTTTATTCTGTGATGGGGCCCCAGTTCGGGTTTTGCATTTCCTCCCAGGAGTTGTTCACATGTTGAACTCAAGACCTTTCTCAACGTGTATCTCCTCTGAGTTAAATGTAACACAGTTGCACTGCATCAATTCAGATCTGTGATTCACTCATCTGCATGCCTTGGTTGGTGCTCTGAGCTAGGAGTGACTTACCAGATGCAGTTTTCTGCAGCGAAAATTTTTCTGTATATACAGTTGTGAGAGCACCAGTGCATGTGTTACACGTGTGCAGGTAATACAGAGTATTCCTCCCCAGAGTCATGACTTCCAGATCTGCTACCAACTCGAGAAGGTGAGGGTGCTCTCCTTCCTCCCCTTTCTTCACTGTGTACCAAATGGGGCTCTGCCTCTTAGTTCTTCATCTTGTCTTCCAGTCACCTGTATCACTTCCCCTGTACCATTCTCTCCCAGAGGCACCGTTTATAAATATTCCATGCTTTCCATATCTCCATATTCCCTATCTCCAGCTTCTAAATATTCCATGGATTATCTGGGGGGAATGCCTTTCAGAAGAGTTTGCTGAGATGTGATATAGAGCCAAATCTGCAGCTTCACACTGTAGTCAGATCATGCCAGAGACATTCTGCAGACTCAGAAACAAAGTATGATGGTCCAGTATTGTGTGTATTCCTAGAACATCACAAACAGTGTTTTGCCATTTAAAAAAAAAATCCTTTCAGGTCACTACATGACTTTCTGTTCTTGTGCAAGATGGAATTAGGAATAAATTGGCTTTGGTTTCTTGGAATGACTGTGCCTATGTTGCATTTTGTTCTGTTCATAAAGCTCAAGGTTGATTTTTGTTCTGCCCATTTAAGTTGTTTGATTATGGTGAGATAAAATGATATGGAAACTTTTTTCACTGATCTCATTTGTTGGTTTTACAGCAGACTTACTCCTAAGTCCAGTTAGTGAAAGTATATAGGTGTGGGGATCTTTTGGCTCTTCTGTTTGTAATATTCTGTTCTATTTAAAGAATGGGACAAATTGAAAGTATTCATCCTCTTATGTTTGTTTTGGTTGTTTTTTTTATCCCTTGTTCACTGTCCTTTGCAAATGATGGCATGTTGCTTTCTATTTTTCTTTTTGGTAGTTTGAGATACAGTTAGATGCCTTTCTAAGGATGAGTCTGAAACTGTGTGTGTGATACAATGCACAGTGATGTGAATGGCCTGTTGTCAGCACTGGTTAAAGGAGCTGTGACAAATCAGCAGTGGAGATGAAGGGGGAGGAATCAGTTTACAGCTAGGAAAACTACAATGGCAGTTGTATTGGGCAGTCAGTGTTCTCTTGGTGTGTTTTTTATTGCCCAAATGTCAGTGTTTCTCAATAGCTTGCTTACAGGAAAAAGAGTCAAGGGAATTCTCAATGTCCAAATCACAGAACATGTGCTATTGTTTGAATTCTCCTCAATTTGTGAGCTGCTCACAGCAGGCTGTAATCATGTATCATGCTGATTTGTGGTATCTGTTATGCATTACTTCAGTTTCTTATGACTTTTGTCTTCCTTATTTACACAGAGGAAGCAAAAGGGCAAGCTAGATCAGGAAGAAGAGCTTTGAAATGTAGCTTTAATTGAGAACGCATTACCTGGTTTGGCCTTGGCTACTTTATACGTGCCTTTCAGTTCAGCTATCTGTGAAAATAAAAAGGGTAGTGCCTTTCTTAAGACCTTGTAAAAGCTGTTACTGTGTTTGATATTAAAGGTTACTGTGGAGGAGTCATAGGCTTTTTCAGTGCAGTGCAGTCATAGATATCAGTTTGTCTTTCTGAGTGCTGTGAAGTAACTGGTGGTGCCACTCTTTGCCAAAGACATCATTATTCTGTCTAAAAAATATCAGTACAGCTTCAGTGCTTCCTGGTGTTTGGTGTGGCACAGATACAGGTCTGGTCCTTCTCAATTCTCATTGTACAGTACATTAAATGAACTCTGCTCCATTTCACTCCAGCTGTACATGACAGCAAATTAAAAGTCTGTAAAAGCTGGGATGCGAATTCTAATAGTCAGATTTAGTGAAAGTAAAATGAATGCAGCCAAAATCTTTTAGTTCCACTTTATAATTTAAATATTTTTAAATTTTGTTTAATATTGCAGATGCTTTCAAGTTTTTAGAGAAATATTTACATTAGAATGAAGGACAGAAGTAAAGCAGCATAACCATCTTATCTAATCTGTGATGCAGAGATTGTTGCAAGTTCCTCTAAACAGCAGAGGAAAATTTAGAAAGTGATTGAGGAACATTATTCCCTCACCAGCTCAACTCTCTGTCCACGTTGGTAAAATACACCATGTTGGAAAAGAATTAACTCATAGATTTGTCTTTAATGTGCATAAGGACCAGTGTGTAAAATGTGACCAATTCAAACGTCATTAAGAACTATTTTCCCTATCTATAATAACAGTAAAACTGTGTTCAGTAGTCAGTGTGTGTTTTACTGTGTGCCAAATGTAGACAAAGCCTGAGTTGTTCATTGTGAAATGCAGACACCAAAGAGCTTTTAAATGTGGTAAGTCTGTGACCAACATTAATTCTTGTAGAACTGTCGGGAACAATGTAGATATTTATGTAGATATTTTCCAGTAATGACTTGGAGGGTTATTTGCTTTAGACTCTGTAAAACAAACATAATACAGTCATCCAAATGTCAGATGCTCCTCTTAATAGAAAGAGTATCTTCCATGGAGGATGCTAGAGAGGAGCCAAGCTAGATGATAAGAAAGCAGCAGCCACATAAGTTTAACTTGCCAAAGAATATTGTCTTCAGAAGGTTGCCTGGTAGTTAGTTCAGACTGCATTTCTGAAGTATCAGTTAAGGCAGCAGACCAGCATGTCCATCGTATCAGTTGGAACAGTTCATGCAGGAGCTGTTTGGATTTCCAGTGGTCCAGCAGCCTAGGGCAAAAGTGACTATTCAGGATTTTGAATTGTTAGATGCAATAATCTGTCTCTAAAATGGATAACTCAATGTAATCTGTAGTTATTGTGTTTAGAATAGATACAGGAAGGCATCTCTTCTTTTAGTAAGTACAGTGCAGGTAGGCAGTGTTTGAATGGAGTGTCCTTCTGTGGGATTGACTGCTAAGATTATATATGCTATTTAGTTTCCTGCTGATTAAACTATATTACAGGGTCATCTGCCACCTGGCCATTTTAGGCATGCAAAGCAATAGACCTGGGTGGATTGTGCCTTACAGAAAGGCTTGGCCTTTTCTGAGGTTTTATTGGAAGAGGAGTGCAAGAAGAGTCACACCCTTAATCAACATGGCTGCATTGATACAGGTTCTTCCTAGGAAGAGAAAGGCTTTGGAGAAACATCTCAGTAATCTCCATCCACAGGCTGTGGTGGGGATGTCTTTTTGCATTCTTAGCAGTGGAATACCCCCACTGCAATCTCTCTTCATGCAGCCGGTGCAGCCACTCTCTGCTGTTTGTCCCATTCACTGCAGTGACAGTGCAGCAAAATCTTGCATTCACTTTCATTGTCTTAAAATAAGTATTTTCTTCTAGTTGCTGTGGTTGATAGTTGAAAGCTATTGGAAAAAGATCTACATATTTAATTTGTGATCTGGTAGAACGGGGAAGGAAAGTAATTAATAATGATAACAACTCAACGTAAACTTGTTTTCCAGTGGTGAGGTTTATACTGTTTTCTTTGTCATGCAGTGAGTAGACCCAGCATAAATCATGTTTGTATTTAAGGTTCACATTTAAGCAGTTCCCAGAGTTGTCACTGGATTTGCAACCAAACTTGCCATTTTTAATGTGGATTTTCCAGCTGATATTAGAAGGTTCTGTGTATGTGTGGTAGCTAGTCCTCATAAAAGAATATATTACTGAAAATTCAAATAATTTTGAGAATAATTTCTGAGGGCTAAAAAGCATAGCACAAATGGTAACATATTTGAATTACACACTAGTTCTTTATGGGAAATGCTGATCATTGCAGAGTTGAACCAGCCAACATTTGTAATTCACAAATATGCCATGTCTTATTTTTAATCTCACAGCATGATACACTACCACTGTGCATGCTGTACTGACTTGCTTTTATTTTACTGCTTACAATGTGTGAACTTGGAAGGGGACAGAAAGGGAAGTCCTTGGGCCTGCCTGGTACATCTGCTGCAGCAGCCAGTTTCTTAACCATGTCATAGCTGCTGCCAGACTTTCTGGTTCTGATGAATGGGCCCTGTTCCTCTGGAACTGGACCCTGACACTTAGTCCCAAAGCTACAGGAAAAAAATTACATTCTCTCAGTTGAGAAAACTTCAAATCATTTCAAAAGGTCCTTACACATCCTGGTGCAGGTGATTAGATGAGCCATGGCAATCCTTCAGAAATGCATGCATAGATAAATTTTGTCTCTGTTTCTTCCCATGCTTGAGCCTGAGATAAACCAAGGCATAGAATTGGTCAATAAAACCTTTCTCTGGCCCCAAAGGATAGAGGGCATTAAACAGGTCTCTGTTTCCCTTTGCTTCATCAGCCCCAATTCTGTAGCAGATGACCAGATGGCCACAGGGCATGTTTTGTAGCTGCAAGATAAATCTCATGGCAAGCAATTTCCTTCCATCACTTACATCAGACACATGCATAAAAATTTAGATTTATTTCCCAATTTTAAAAAAATCCCTGAAAAATGTGTTCACAAAAAACACTACTTTATGTGCCAGATGGGAAAATGTGCTTTTCTTTTTTTAGTGTAGGTCAGCCAAAAATGGTTTGTGGGTCTAAAAAAGTTGTAGTATTTGAGAAAGTACAAATCCAATTGTGTTGAATATAAAAGATCAGGATCATCTTTTTCTTCTGGACTTCGTAAGTGTACATTTGTGTAGCATTTGGACAATGCCTCCTGTCTGACCTGAGATGGTGATGGGTGAGAAGTAACAGGCACCCCTCCAAGGAGTTACGAAAAATACTGGCATGTGCTGTTAAACCACTTAGAAATATAATAAGGCAAGACAATGAATAGGATTAGAGAAATGTGGAAGTTTGTAGAACTGGTGGCCGTGGTTGACCGCTTACATCCACCAGCGGATCTTGTTCGCAGGGGAAGTTGGAAGAAAGCTGGCTATTACTACAACTTTGTTTGCTCTAAAGGAAGAGGGCCCAACAGAAGGGAGCTTCAGATAGCAGTAGTGGGCATTTTGATGTATATTTTTAGTACAGCTAAGATAACATTTCTAGAAGTGTAGCGTATGTTTAAACTCTCATTTGGGGTTCTTGGTTTGTTTCATTTTGTTTGGGGGTTTTTATCAGCACTTTCCATGCATTCTTTCTTTCCTTTCCCTGGCTTTTCTAGCTGCTCTTCTGGAGCAGCATGCTTTTGTTTAAAGGTACTTGTAAACTTTTTTAAAAATAGCTTTTAACTGACTAGGAACATACTGGGTTCAATCATCGCTTATCAGTGTGAAGCTGGGTCACTTTTCTTTTCATGGCCTTTGTTTTCATGGCCTCATGCTTTTGTTTTCATTCATTGGTAGGACAGGAGATACAATTGACATTGCTTTAAGTGTCTCATACCTGACCATGAAAGGTGTATATTAGAGATTGTGTCTGAGGTTTTTCCTGGGATCTTCCATAACACTGCATGTGTATTGTGTGCAGTAGGACATTCAGATGATGTGTCTCAGCCTAATTGCCTGGAATTAAGTTCACAAAGCCAAAAAGTACCATTTAGTTTCTCACATGTTTTTAAAGGTGCATGATAAAGTTGTGACCTGTCCTGTGTCACTGTGGGTAGGCCAGAAAATGATTTTGAAATTATTCCTATGTTGCTAACCATTTTACTCCTAGAAGCAGGGGAGGAAAAAGAGACTAAGAAGTGTACTCTGGCCACATTTAAAACGTTGGCATGTTTATTCTGCACGTGGTGCTAAAAATCACATTGTCCTAAAAGAACCAAGATTACCTTTAGAGGTTGATATTTATGGTCATTTTCTTGCCCTTTATCACAGTCACAGCGTTTGAGCTGGGAATCCAAGTGAGTAGTCAGCTGAATATACACATGGCTAGGTTATCTCATTTCTAGCTGCCTGCTTTGTTTATCAAGCACTTATGTAACGTTCAGAATTATATTAAGGCAGGGCCGAGCTTTGTATGTTATCCTGGTGCTGATAGGGGGAGATGAGCAGAGCGGGGTGTGAGATGGTTGAAGGGATGGCTGCCCCTGCTCTCTTTCCTCTCCTAAGCTTAAGACCTCACATCTACACCCCATCTCTCATTTGCTTTCTAGCAATTGCAGTGCAAGGCTGTGGGACTTAATGCTTCACACTTCCATCAGCAGCACAGAGGCACAGAACTGAGGCTGCAAAGGCAACAAGTGCCAGACTGTAAACATTGATTTGAATGCTATCAAACTGATTTGGGGTTAGAGATAGACCAGGGATTTTCAATACATGTTTATAATTAAGAATGTAAACAGAATTTCATGTTTCTATGCCCCAGATACCAAAAAAAAGAGGATTTTAAAGCTCTGGTTTGAACTCCTTGAAAATAAAAGAATTCAGTGGTTAGAGTGGAAAGGAAAAATGACACTCCTGCAAGCATTAAATCATACCATTTCCTTGCTGTCTTCCTCTCCCTCCCCATCACACATGGTTGCACACAAGAACTGTGCTACAGAGCCGCTGTTTTTCGTTCTTGTAGATTATACCCTTCTCCTGAACACATATGAATGTAATGGGTTTTGTTTGTCCTTTCCTCCCCTCGCCACGGCAGGATGTTAAGAAAAGGGTTTGCCCCAAAAGATTTATTGAAGTTAATAATTGCCTGTTCAATTAAAGACCTTTTAGCGGTAACACAGCACAGTGTTTTTTGCATAAATAGGTTGATACAGACTCACTGTGACCATTACTTAGTCATGTAACTCATAAGCAGCTAACTGTAGCCAGCCTAAACTGGTTTCAGGATTCTGTTGGAATTTTTTGGTCAATAACTCATAACCTCTCTTGAGACTTATGAAAATTCCTTTTTAGCCATGGTAGTTGCTAAGTAATGTCCCTACTTGGATAACAGTTTAGACACCAATCCTTAAACTGATAGCTTGCATACAGACTGCTAGATTTATGCAGGGAGTCTTTCTGGACAAAGCCAGATAGTTCATTTGCTGGTTTTTACAAGAGAAAGCCTTGAAATCTCTGCTTACGCTGCTGATAGCCATCTGAATTTTCCTTAACTTTAACTTTGTATCTAAAATAAAATCTGAATCCCAATTTCCTTACAGCCTTCATTACTCACTCTAAAAACTTTTAAAACAGACCTTCCTGTTCAGTTTTGGAATTTTTATTCATTACTTCAGTACTTCAAATTTAAACCATTAAAAAACAGTGCATTAAAACAGATACCAGACTTCTGCCATCACTGTTTCTAATTTGGTTTTTTCTTGAAACTAACTCCAGCTCAGCTGGTGACACTCCTAGACATGGTGCTATGAATGAACGTCTGAAAAATTTTGCTTTAGAACATTAAATCCATTCTTTTGTAGAGAGAGATGTAACCACTTGCTTGAACTTACTTTGATTTTGAGTTTTAATATAAACTTGGATTTTTTTCAGAGAAAGATTTATGTCAGATTCATGTTGATGCAAAATGTTTCACACAGAGTTGAGTTCTGTGGCAAAGTTTGTAAAATCAGCATTTCTGAAAGAGCATATTTACATGATGACTTTTCATGGCACAATGAAGTAGTTTGTATAGAATACGTGAAAACTGTTAGAGCAAACAGGAGGTTTGTAATCTTATTGTAATTTTTAAACTAATTAAGAAAATCCTTACTGCACTTTCCACAAACAAGTGAGCGCCAGTAGCCCTTTATAAATTTCTAAATTCTAGGCATTTTTACATAGCTTAGTCCAACTGTCTGACATTTTCGGTTAAATTATCATTAAAGCACCTTAAAACTAAATTAAGCATATTAAGCATTTTCGTCTTTCCCCTTAACCACCATTAACTGCAGGTTAAAATTTTAAATTTTCAGTGATGCATTTCAGGAGGCTGAGTGAGATGAACAGCACAAGCTGTAGGATCGTATGTCGCTCACCCACTAACTGGGGCCTTTTTTTCTGTGAGTTTCCATAAATTAGATGTGGAGCCAAAGCAAGCGGAAGCTATTTTTAGTGCAGCAGCAGCACTGCAGAACAGAAGCTGGCGAAGTATCACGTGTGTCAGGCTGAATCAAAGGGAGTATCCCAGCAATGTGCTGTAAACAAAACAAGGGCGCTGTCAAAAAACAAGCTTCAGGTACTAAAAGAACCCAAATCAAAGCCTCACACAAGAGGCAAATGCACCAGCTCTGTTTCTTAGGAGATTTTCCTATTTTGCAAACATGGGAGCCTAATAAGAATTCCATGTTTCCTGGTGTCCCATTGTCTCATTCGATGTAGTCTTTACCATTAGGCATTTTATTTAGAAATCTCCTCTTTTGTGTAGTAATTTTCTATCTTTTATCAAGAGCGTAGTCATTGTCTGAAAACACGAGTGTAACAGAAGCAGATGTAGCTGTCTGCAGAGCCACTGCACAGAGGTTGTTCTTGCTGTGAAAGCACTGCTTTACAGCATGGGAGATGTTGTTTTTCAGCAAGCAGAAGAGCAATATGAGCAAATGCTTCACTCTTACACATGAATTGGATTGACATATTCTTCTATGAGGTTTTCCATTCATAATTAGTATTTTTATTTTGTGGGATTTTTGCGTGAAATGCATCTGTCCTCAGAAATTATACATTAACCTGAGTAAATACTCAGTGAACCTTTCAAAGATTAACTTTTACCTAGTTTACTTTGGTTTCCATGTGTCTGCATGCTATCAGAGACACAAATAAAAACTAAGTAGTTTCAAGACCGTCTTGTCTGTTATTCAGAATCATTTGCCAAGGCTATGCCGTGAAAGCTTATGGTCAGTCTGCAGCATCAGCCTGTTATTACTCAAGCAGTTGAGACATGACCTTTATAAAGGTTAAAACAGGTGTTGAAATTTTTAATTTCAAATGATAGTTAAAAAAAAAACCTACAAAAAACGGCTGTCTCCCTTCTTCCTGAAAACCACCTGCTCAGGTGATACATCCTTTGTTGATCCTGCAGGTGCATGTATTTTAATGAACTTCAAGGCTTGAATTTGCTGGGGTTTCTCTTTCAGGAGCCTGGGAAATGAGAGTGTGATTGTTGCTCTTACAGTAAGTGCAAATAGCTGTGGAAAAGGACTTAAGGAAAAGGATGTCAGCCTAAGCTGAATTATATGATTTCCCTACAATACCAGCCTATGCAAAACAGGGTTAGATGAGATTAATACACAATAGGCACATCAAGATAAGTACAAATATCAAAGCCAGTTGTGTCACCAATGGCACAAAAGAACTCTTGAGTGCAACGAGTCCCTCTTGTTACATCCCTGCTGCTCCTGACTGGGATTTCCCCCTGGGCTGGGGGAAGAGTCACTCAAGCTGGCATCTGGGTTTGGAAGGAGTAGTGATACGGGCTCCTAGGCACGTCAGACATCAGTGGCATGAGTCCTGTATAGGTGCTCTGAGTCTTCTTGGAATTTTCAGTTTAATAGACTTTGATGTCAAAGAGGAACTGTAGCCCCTATCTGACCCACTGGCTGTACATTTTTGTTTATTTTTTAATTTAGGCAAATTGCAGCCAGGAAAAAAAAATCAATATTTAATGTTGAGAGTAGGAAAAGCTAAGAAACAAAGAGTAGAAATAAGTAAATTGTTAAAGAATGTTTCATGCACTCTGAATTTATTCAATAATGATAAAGTCTTTTTTCATGGAATGTTTTGGGTAACACTTGGAGAGTAAAGGTAAAACTTTACGTGTTTGTAAACTATTCATTCAGAGATTAGTATTTCTTTTTATTTTTAAGGAATGTATTTTGACTTTTTGGGGCCAGGTTTTCTAGTGCCCATAGCCAAACCAAGGGAGCATCTAGCTGAACTCAGAATCCAGAGTTGCTGCATGAGTTGAGAACCTGAGTGTACCATGCAGCCTTACTGTAAGCTACAATAACAAGATATGGCCATGAATATCTCTGAATAAGCCCCTGAACTTACTTCTTGTCAGTTCCCTTGCACTGCCTCCTTGTTCCAATACCCATCTCTTCCTCTTTAAAATGCAAGCTGCAACACCTTGTTGTGCCTGGTTTTGCTAGAATAGCTTCTACCATTGTAACTTCAAAACACAAATAAGCTGAAAACATTTTGATTTGACGTAACTGTAAATCACAGAAGAGTAGTTGGTTGTCAGCTAGAAATTTGTGGTGTGTTTAGGTCTCAGAAAAACAGAATTTGGAGAGCAGGAGCTATTTGTGATTTGGCCGATTGCTAACAAATGATGTTTCTGTGCTTTCTGTAACAAAAACTTGCTGTTTGTTCCCAGCAGATCTGCCACACCGAAACAGAAGTCAGTAATCACCTACGTGTTTGTGGCCGTACTAAGCAGCCTTGCAGTGCTGACACTGCTTAGGAGGGCTGGGAGTTGTGTGTATTGCAACCACCGCATTTCCTGTCCCAGCCCTGGGAGGAAACCAAGGCAGGCAGCAAGGGTGGCGAATCTCCTGCTCGCTGGGTGCTGTGCTGGCCTTTCAGACACACACCTCAGTGTTACCAGGAGTAAGCAAAATAAATAAATCGGTGTGCCTGCGAGGCATCATGAAGCCAAGCTGTACGTCACATCCAGCTCTCAAATTATAGCTTCTACAGCTCAACTCGCCACTAAAACATCCATAAAACAGATTTTACTGAATGAAGCATAGAGCAGAGATGGCACACTTAGGAAGTAATTGCACTGAGCTCTTAGTGATGCAAAAAAAATTGCAAGCTGGAGTAATAGTTGCTGTGAATCTGCTAGCTACAGGGGAACTTCGAGCAGATGCTACTTCACTGGGATACTAGGATACAATCTTTCAATGGGTCAGTTATGACTTGTATGTCAACAAAAAAATCTATTAAAAGCCATCATATTAACATACAGCAATGTAATTGTAAAGGAAGAAGATTCCTTGAAAATTATGCTGGGTTAACATATGAGTGCTTAAATTAACTTTGGCGGATAGAACTGTTTTAATTAGGTAGTGAATTAAATACAGCTAGATCAAAGCTGGCATTATTATATATAGTTGCAAAACCTTTGCAAGGACATAATATTTGTAAACCACTTGTAATAGCTGTAATTTTTGTGTTCCACAGTCTCTGGTGAAGAAGCTGCTATGGATGAGCCTTAACTTTCCACAGATTTACATACTTCAGTATTTTTTTTCTGGATTTTTTCTCTTGCCAGCTCCTTTTCAGGCTCTTTGAATCTTTTGACACAGTCTACAGGTGCAATTGCAGCCCGTGTGGACACACCCAGCCTGCCATTAACCTAACCTGTCTGGGCACCTGTACAGAAAAAAAAAGCTTAAATACAACCAGGTTTCTAAAATACAAGGCTCAAGTGCTAAAGCCTTGATGTAGCAGATATACTGCTATCCATACTTGAGCTAGCTAATTTAAATTTCAGTAGATGTCTGCAGTGATTCTCTGTATGTCTGTGGATCACCATGAAGATAATGTCTGAGGTATAATTTTCTCAAATACATAGTTATGTACCTATCCTGTGGTGGGTGTCTTTTTTTTTTTTTCTGTAATATGAGTTTTGCAAGCTCTAGTTCAGCATTTCCTCTTCCTTATCCAAATGGTCTTTTCTTTGATATTTATATCTTTTTCTTTCTTCTTTTCCAAAACCTTGCTCCATTATTCTCAACTCTCATGATTTGAAATAATGATACTGGATTTTAATAATCATGCTTCCTAACACATTGGGAAAACCCCTCTTACTTGTTCTACAAATGTGATGTATTTAGGAGCCTCCACACCCCTTGCTGAGCTTCAGAGGTGAATTGCAAAGTGTGCTTGATTTCATTCTAGGAAAGAAGGTCAGGTTGCTGCATCAATTCCACTGGGAGTAGAATGCCCCTACGAGATTAAACATCAAAAAGTCTGCCCCTGTGAGATTAAGCATAAAAAAACCTTTGTTTTAAATACCCAACAGAAGGTAGAAATATCCTTACTTGGTGTAAAATAATTGAGTAAAGCATACAGGTGTTTTTCTGCTGTTGTGGATTGTCTTTGTTTGAGTCTGTGCATTTTCTCAGAATTACATAGTTACTTCAATAACTTTAAGTAATATCAGCTGGCTTGTTTCTAATTGTTACATTCATCATTATATACTACATACAGGAAGAATTATCTACTGCATATACAACATGCAGAAATGGAGCTGAGAAGGGGATATTTTCTGAATTGTCATCATTGGTACAAATTACAGCTGTATCCTCTTTCTAAGCAAAAACTCTTGCTATCAGTGAAACGTCATGCAAAGTGTCCCCCCCACAGCATTGTCACGCTTGTGTCCTGCAGCAGAACTGCTCTTGCTGACTAGGGGCCTCCTCCTTGGGGTTAGGTTTGCCCCCCTGGTCTTAACCTTTAAATGACGGATGAATTTAAATCGGAGTTTGTATCAAGCAGCTGCCTATCGCTGATGGATTAACCACTTTAATGAAAAATATACATATTTTGTGTTCTTTACAGTGGTGATTGTCTGAGTATCGCGTTGATGCTGATGAACAGTGTTATATGGTAATGCTTGGCAATGCCAGTTCATCTCCCTCCTCTCCGAGGTGCTTTTTATGCTCACTTTCTACTTGTTGCTAGGCTGATATTTGGTCCTTTTTGCATAAATTCAGTAAGTGGAATTTTATGTCACAAAGCAAGACAGGTGGGGGAAAAACCCCAAGCACTCTCTCCGCAGTGTGCATCCAGCTTCTGTCATCTACTTGTAGTACTTGGTAGGAGATTTTTTTGGTTCTTGAATCCAATATCCTTCTCAACGGTCTCAGCTTAAGGTCTCTGAAGAGGATCTTTAATAAATTGTATCCTGAAATACACACCTCCCTTGGTTGTTTTTTCCAAGATGACAAAAATATGTTGAGTTACAAAATTAGGACCCTGTAAGCAAGCAGAGGAATCCTGGTCATTAGTAGAGAAAGAGTGTTATGATCAAGCAACTTTCTTAACTGCTGGAATTTTTCTTTGGGTAATGAGTGTATGTTGCAAGGTGGAAGTAGTGTATTTGGATTCTAACAAGTTCTATAGCAGTGACAGAAAATAGTACTTGAGCTAGTGGTGAGAGCTGAGGGCCTTTTTTGAAAGGATTGTGAGAGAAGGCATGAACTTAGAACAATACCATTTTAGAATAAGACTGTATAATGTAACTTTGAACTATTTATAACATGCACAGAGATAGTGCAGGTACTTGTGTTTAGTGTAATTATGCTTATGCAATCAGCTTTTTTAGGAAGATAACCATTTGACTAGTTTATTTTTGGAAATGTACTCCAGGGTGCTAAGATGTGTATCTATATATCTGTCTTAATATAATTTTCGGCTTTGGTTCTATATCTGTTTTCTGTATCTGTCAGGAAATATCCTTCTACCTATAAACTGTATGAGGCTGATTAATGACTGATGGCAGACAAATCTGCAAATATCAAGCTTTTGGCATCATAAGTGAAAATGCCTTGCTTTGTAAGAGGGGGAAGGGGAGAAATTAATTTCCTGTTTAATTTCTACAAGAAAAAACCCACAGCCTGACCAGATGGAATTTCTTTTGTACTATAAATAAGCAAACCTTTCCTTCTTTCATGGTTTCAATTTTGATATATTTCTATCTAAACTGCTCCTTCCACAATTTTCTTTGTCCTGCTGTGTTCAGGGATGTTCCTTCAGATGCTCAGTAGAGGATGTAAATAACAGAACAAAGCTCTTCAACACCAATAAAAATGTGTATCAGTATCTGTCTGTAAAACTCTAAATATAATGTGTGGCTAGCTGGGGTAGTCCTGATCACTTGATGTGTGTTCTGGGGGTAGTTAGAATAAAAGACATCTTGTCTAGACTTGGTGCTCATGTAGGTAAATGGGTTTATTAACAGTTACAGAGAACATGGACTGCCTAAAAATTACTGGTTGTGGGTTTACCGGAAATGCGGGGTTTTTTCTCTCAAAACACTGCATCTGTATTTCATGTCATGTCATAATTGACTTTCTCAGTTCAGTGTAGTTTGGCAGTATTATTTTCATTTATTAATATTAAAACATTGCTTTCTTGTTATATCTTTCATTCCGTTCCTTTCCATAACAATTATAGGTCATGTTTGATGTTAAAACATCGGTCATTTTAGTAGAAATTACAATGCCACAGTGCCCTGGCTCTTTTGTAAAACTTTTACTTTGAATCCCTCATGATACTGAATTGTATTTTCAGTGTTACACATGGGCATGTCTTTGACTATTGGTGTCTGTATGGTGCCTATACTAAATTTTAATTGTAGCCAGCTTTTTACCAGACTTCTGGTGATAACTAGTGTAGTTTTGTTTGAAGCAGTAAATACAAAAAAAGTCTAGTTGGGTCACCAGTGCTGTACTCTACTTCCAGCGTCTCTCTCTTCTGTCACATTTGAAGAAAAAGACCAGAGTCATTCAGATTCTCAGAGCAAACAAATTTAACTTAAAAACACTTCATAAAAGGATAGAGGTGGGCTAGGGGTGTAAAGAGCTGAGCTTCTATAGCTTAATTCACTTTTCTGATCTTTTTTTCATTCTTCTGCTGTAATTAAGCAGGGCATGGCTGTTGCATGATGTTGTACTCCTTGCCAGAACAGAAAACATTTTAAGGTGAACTGCTGAAGAAAATCAATTACACTGGAAAGCAAATCCTGCATGCATAATTAACAAAACCTCCTTAGCACTTGGGAGGCTGTTCTTCTCAAAAGACAAGTTGGCATTAATGATGGCAAATTATGGGTTTTTCCTAGTTTTCGTGGTTGTTTCAACAAATCAGTGTGCAGGTCTTGCTTTATAAAGCAGTGAGTGTCCTGCAGCCCCCTCAGTTTATGGGCTAGCCCCTGTTCTGGTGTGGCAAACGCTATTGCCTGTGGCAGGCACTTCCTGGAAACTGATCTAGGCTGTGTCTTTGTTCCAGTGTCCTCATAGGATCATCCACGTTATAATGAGGAGAAGTATTTAAAATACAATATCCATACTAGGAGGTAAAGCTGGTGCCTGGCTTGATCCTGGTGCCTTGATGGAGGTTGCAGAGGAGCCTGTCGGTGCTGGTGTTGAAATGTGCACTGATGGTTCCCTTGGGTCATGTGCAGGCAAGGTCACTGTTAGGTAGGGTATTTTTCATTGTATTTAGTATATCCTGTGCTAAGCATTGGAAGATATGAGAGAGAGCTAACAATCTGTATCTAAAGCTGCTGGATTTTAGAAAAATTATAGGTTACTCTTAATAGCAAGATAATTACACTAGTGGAGAATGACATAGTTGTGATCATTCCCCAGAATAAAAAGCCACCTCTGTACTTTCTAAGTACAGAGACATGCCATGTGATGTCACATGGTGTTGGGCAGTAGTTCTGTCTGTGGGGTTTGGAATTGGGCTGCAGTGAGCAAAGAGTGGGGTCTTGATTTGCTTTGAAGGAAAAACTTTCATTCAGGCTTCAGACTTCCAGAATTTTACACACATTACTTATCTTTTAAGTATGTGAGCTGTCCCATTGAATTCCATGGTCTTGTTGCATTCAGTAGGATTACTTACATCCTTAAAACTATGTTTATGAGTGAGTCTTGGTAGAATCAAAGTTTTTTGCACTGAACTTCTTAATCCTTCTGTATATCTGAAATATTTAATCACTCTGACATAAGGAAAAAAGTGCAGGGAAGCTCAAAACTGCCATGTAGTCAGAATATCTTGCCATTTGTTTGTGTTTATCTACTTTTGTTCTACAGTTATTAAAATTCCCTCTTACTTGTAGTTTCTCTGAGAAAACAGCTCACCTTGAAGATAGTGTCAGTTTTGAGGAAAGGTTCAGCAGTTTTTCAGTGCACTTTTATTATGCTCCAGATTAATTTTGGTCATCGTTTTATTTCCTGCTGGCCTGGACTGTCCATGTCTTGTCTGGAGGGGCAGAGGTGGCCCGGGACATCCACAAAGGGTGGTGGTGGAGCCCATCATACAATTTCTCAGTGCTGAGATGGGAAGAAATAGAAACACAAGGCATTAAAAAAGGTTGGAAACATCCCCATTTTCTCACTTCTCTGATTTGGCTTTTGTCCACATAATGTTTTGACACCAAATCTGCTCAGAAGTGCATTGCAGTGCTTGAGCTGAATTTAGGTCAGAGCAGCCCCAAATGCAACACATAACCAATAAATGAAAATGTATGTCCTAAAGGTGTTTGGTTGTTTATTATTTGCACTTCTTGATTTGTTTTTCATTTGTCGTAGAGTTTTCAGGGTATTATAAATATTTTTTAAAATACTGAAATTTAAAAACCGCAGTCAAAAACAGTTCCTTGAAATATGAATATAATTTTTCACTTTTTGAATGAGTTGCATTGAGACCTTCTCAAAAAAACATTTTGTAAAACAGATGAAGTATCAGTGTCTGCTGAGGTAACAAATGACTTTTGCTTTCAAAATATCACAGTTATGTTGTAAACCTGTACTTTTTTGATTTACTTAATATTTTTGTCAATGCACCCCCAAACAAAGTAACGCCCCACAAAGCAAATTTATTATTTTCTGGAGAAGTGTAAATTTTGGATGCTTTGACATCTAATGCATGATACCTCACTGCAGTACAGACATTTGTTAAGGGCAGGAGATCAGTATTTATAGTGCTGGTGTTAGGACTGGATTATGTGTAATCTAATTAAGGAGGTTACTAGCAATTTGAAGGGATTATAAGATTAGCAATTATCTGTGTGCTTATTTGATTAAAATAAATGCTTGCAGATTTGGCTGCCATACCTGTGCTCTGGTATTTGGGATCAGAAATCCTATTTGATTGGAAGTAGATAAAACAAACAACAAGATTTTGTGGTTTGGTTCTGTTTCTGTGGTGATTTCAATACAAAGTCTAGTCCCTAATTAATTTTCACTGAATTACAGTGCACCTCGTTATTAAAAGCCCTTTTGAAGAACGGTTTTTTTAGGGGAGGGAAGACCATTTTTAAAAATAATATACAGTTAATTCAAAAATTCAATTTTTAGGTAGTGGGCAAAGACAGTAATTCAATACGATATTCCTTTGCACAGGGCTGAGGCTTTGTCTGTAACTTCGCAGTTCAGGTCTGGTATCACTTAGTGAAGCTTCCCTGATTTCTTGTTTGAAAAATGTCGAACTCTGTGTGATTGAGAGTTTCATCTCACTGTGGAGCTGAGATCCCAGAGGATAAAGGTCCTTCTCCTTCTTCTTTTTCTCTTTCATCATCATCTTTGTTGTCTTCGCCGTCTTTGTCATCTTCATTTTCTTTGTCTTCACCACATTGCACTTCGGATCCTTCTGCCTCCGCCTCCTGAGGGCAGCCAACTCTCCTGAGCAATAGTCTGAAGAACTGTTTTATTAGAAGTTTGGTTGAATTCAGACTTTCTGTGAAAGTCAAATCCTTAGAGGCCATCACAAGAGTTGTTCTTGCCCTCAGGACAGGTGCTGGGCACACTCCTTCTCAGAGCACATCCCAGCACCTGAGCCACAATGTCGTACATACGGTTTGATGGGGAAAAGAGAACTTGTTAGGGAATTCATTGTTCTAGGGATTCTCACATTTCAAGTGAGAAAGAGGAAGCAAAAGGATAAGAAGGCATCTAGTTTTCTGTCCCTGAAAATACAAAACTTGCACCTGCCCTCAGAGCCTGACCGCAGGGTGACCTGCCTATATATCACCAGCTATAAATCATTGCATAAACACGAGTGATGGTTCCATATTTAGAGGACAAATGATTCCTGTTTTTCATTTCCACAGGTTACATTCAAGCTGGGAATGGTATTTTTAATCTTCTCTTTAAAAAAAAAAAGAGAGAAAAGACAACATTCTGAGATCTGAACTGACAAGTGGCTTTGAGTTTCTGACATTTATGCCTTATTTGTATATTCCTTTTCAACCTTCTCCAGCTGCTATTGCATAAATCTTCCACATTTTTCCACTAAATGTATGGGTGGAGAAGATGAATTAGGAAGTTCAGCTTCCTTCTCAATGCCTGTTGGTAGGAGTTTTAAAAGTAGTCAAGGATTCTAAATTTGCCTCAGTGGATTTTTTTCAATAAGCTAGCTTTTATCAAGTTTCTGCCCTTCCTTGCAGATGTGAACACAGTACAAAGCAATAGCTTCTAGGAAGTGGCAGCGTGACTTTGCAGCTGTAAAGGCCAAAGTTGTTCTCACAGTAGCACCATCATGCCCTCAGGGGTTGTGATGTTGGCCGCGATCCTGCGAGGAGCTGCAGTTGCCAGGCTCACAGGTGGCTCCCTGCAGGTCCTCAGGCTAGCTGGACCCTGCTGCTGTATTGCAGCACCAGCACAGTGTGTCCAGTGCTGCTCAGCTCCCTCCTTCCTGAGCTCTCCCACCTCTGGCCATAGATGGTGTGTGAGCACTGGCAGTCAACATCTCAGCGTGGAGGCCACACAGGGAGCAGCAAGGATTGCCCATGGTGCCAAATTCTCTGTCAGTCACAAGCAAGATCCCTTCACTCCAGCTTTTCGTAAACCAGACCCACAAAATGACAATCACCTGTTGGGTATAGGGTAGAGAGATTAAAAACAGAAACATAACCTAATCTTTAAAGTAACTTGAAGCACAACATAATCAGGTTGTTGCATAGTTATTTTCCTCATTCCTCAAACTCAACTCGTTGTATGTTTTTTTAGTAGTACAAATGCAGTGTGCACTGAAAAAGTCAAGGGAAATTGATGAGAATGTAAAGAAACTTAAAGGGAGTGCAGCATTAGGAATGCTTTTCACAAAATGCTCTATTAATAGTAAACAGTGTTAATGTGACTTCCTCTCAAATGTACATTTAGCAGGGTTTTAGGGCTCATTTTTAACACTAAGTTCTATAACCCTTGTCTAAATAGCTTATAGCTGTTAAATGGAATTGGGCCAATTATTAGCAGGCTGGACATTGTCACTGCATTCTTCTCCTTCCATTTTTGTAGTAACAATTCATCTTCTTGCTTTAGCTCCATGCCTTCCTCCAGCTACCCGAGGTAATCACTCAGCCAAGCTGTAGGTGGTGTGACCAATTGCTTGAATACATTCAGTGGTTAAATATATCCTGTTCTAAAATGGGCAGGATAATGGTAATTTAATGATAATGTCTCAGCAGCAGCATTTGTAAAGATACAGGAATTTTCTTATGACTCCAATGGTCATGTCTAGCATTTGTATCTGTACTGTTAGACCTCTGCTGGATGTTCTTACTTTCACTTGGTAATTTCTTAGGCAGATGATCATATACAGATATTTACCTGATACTGTTTTTCATTAACAGTCCAGAGTGTGTTGTGTGTGGGAAGGATAACCTGTCTGCTCTAGTCTACAATTAGGGAAGCCCTAATAAATTCTGGTGCCTGGCATGAGCAAGTTGGGGAAGAGCAAGCTTTGAGTCCTTCCCATTGAAGGTGAATGGTTGCCATGTCTCTTTGCTTTGCTAAAGGGAAGGCAACAGGTCTACCTCTGAATGATGGGTGAAGTGGTTCCATTGAGTGTTTGGGGGTTAAATGCTCAGGAACCACTGGAAGGATGTCACTCCTCATCATCTTTCTGTTCTTTAACTCCTGAGGCATTAATTTTTGCCCTGTTGTGTAAGTTTTGTTGTCTTGAACATTGACAAGGTAATATCCTATTTCAGTAACTCTGAGAAGATGCTGGTGATCCACACAGCAGCCTAGCACATCAAAGAATTACTCATAGAGTTATGTCCAGCATGACCCTTACCTTTTGTGAAGCATGTCCTTCACACAAGGTAAAGGTATGAGGGTGCAACTGTTAAAACTGGGACAAGGATTAAGGAGTGCACAAGGGAAATGATCTGTCACCGCACTTCATAAACTGCAGTAAGGTAAAAGACGTTCCAGGTATTCTGCAAGGTCAGCATTAAGAGTTTATTTTTCCCACTGTGCAGGAAGCTGGTCACCTTCCTGACTTTTTCATATAAAATTTTTTCAGTTTCCTTAGTTTGCGCTGATGGCATACTTCAGGTTTTACATGCAGCCCCAGAAAGCTTCTTCTCTGGTAGGATGCTTGTTTGGAGCCCTCATATTCCTTGAATGGCTGTTACCTATAGGAACTCCATATCCCGCCTATGTCTTGGAGCCTTCAAGACATTCTCATGAGAGCTGATCCTGCAATGCAAATGTTAATCCTTGAAACTACTGCCTTCTCCTGTTTAACCCCAGCACTCACTCAGACTCCAGCCATGTCAATTCTCTGGGTCATGTCAATGCCTGACAAACATGATAGGTGAAAGCAAACAGATACATTCTCATTTTGCTCAGGATTCTAACACGCTGTTCCTTTCATTTACGCTTCAGCAAAAATGCACAGGTCTGAAAACAGTAATAAACATGCATATATACTTTTCCTGGCTGGGAGTGTTCGCCACCTAAAGAATTTGCTTCATCTGGGTTTTCAAGAGAGTATTAGCATCCTCTTTTTGGAATCATCTGGCTTGATTTTAGGCCTGAGAACTTTTGGCAGCAAGTTCTCTTGCACTGAGTTTGGACTGGTGCCACAGGTAAACATAAACTTCTCGTGACTTCCTTTTCAGCCTGTATTTTGTTACCTTTGCTTCTCCTGTTTGGGGATTTTCTTTCTCTTCTATAGAAAACTCTAATCAAACTGATTTTTCCTTTCTGGCAGTCACCGTAACAGATTTATTATTCCAAACCACTTCAACCAGAGTAAGCGATCTTCAATTTCCAACAACCACTGCTGTTTCTAACTTGGATTTGGCATTCTTCAGGACTCACAGTACTTGGTGAATTTGTGTGCACTAGGAAGTTATCTATAGTGCAACCACTTTTGAAAACAAAACCATCAACCAGAATGTGTAAGTTGCACTGAAATGATTTTTCATTATTACAGCAAGATAAACTTGTAAGCAACAGGGGAAGTTCTATTTGCAACATCCCGTGAAAATACATTTTGTTTACTTTTGACATCCCCTGGCAATGCTAAGGTATGTATCTGGTGCTTGTGAACCTGATGCATTTTATAGCTTTGAGTATTATCAAGGCTTCTTCCCACAGCTCAGCTTTCCTGAACATAAAAGTCCAAGTTCTTTTTCAAGAATTCACCAGAAGAGATGAGGTCTTCTATGCACTTTAGTTAGTGGGACATAAACCCAAGGTTTTGATCTATCATTCTGTCAAAAGGCACATTCTGCAGGTCCTGATGGACAGCTGCATTCTGCCCGTGTCTCATCTGATGTTTCAGGTATTCTCAGCTTCCCTTCCAGCACCAGTCTGTGTAGCTGCTGGAAGATGTTAAACAGTTGTTTCATTCAGACAGTGGATAAAGAGATCCTTATCTGCCATACATCAGCTCACAAAGCAGTCAGGATCCAGATCTCTCTGATTACCACAATATGAGCTTTCTGTTTTCAGGTTTTTATCTTTGGGTCCTCTGTTCAAAATTGCACTTAAAATTGCAGGATGTGCTCTGTGTAGCCTTTACATTGCAGAACTCAAATCTGTGTCTGTATAAACACTCCATGGGTGTATCAGTATGCACATAACGGTTGTCTGCCAAGGATTATTCGCTCACAAGGAAGAAGAACATACACTGAATTCAGTGAATTCAAGCTGGTCAGAAGGAGGATCTGCGTGTGCCAGTCTACACTTCAGATTTTATCAGTGCTTCATTCTTAGTCTGTGTTTTGCAGTGGCTCCACCACTTGCCTGGGAGTAAAATGTCTGAACACACGCAGTAGAAAAATAATGTCCCTTTTAAAATAAGTAAATAAATTACCTTTATTCTTTTTTCTCTCTTTGCCTGTCATCTTCTCTGTTCTCTGAGATCCCATGTGGCAGAAGTTGCAGATGATGAGTCTCATTTCTTCTGGAGCCTGTTAACCTTTCTGTGTGAATGACAGTTTTCCAGATTTAAGTATTAGTCAGTGTTTATGTTAAGAAGAGGGTTAATGATCATCCCCATAGGCCTCTTGCTCAGAAAGCAAAAACATCTGCTAAGCCAAGAAGTGGTTAGTTTGCTAAATTTAGAAGGAAGAAATGCATTTCCCAAAATTCACACTGCTTCTTAACAAATTTAAGGAACCAGTGGGGGCAAGCAGTTATGGAAGTCACACTGTTTATTCATTTTTTAGTTTAGTTCATATATTTTCAATTAAAAGTGAGATTACTCTTATTAAGCAGAAAGAGGGTATTAATCATATATCTGAAATGTTTAACGCAATTGAACTCTGTGCATTTGTTTAGGTTAATAGCTGGACACATGCCAAAGCCCATGAAGCTTAGAGATGTTCCACAGTACATATTTAGCGGTGGAGAAAGTGAGGTTGAAATGGATGTCTGCTAGGAAATTCCCTTAACCAAACCCATAGACCAGGAATGCTACAGATTTTGACCATCTTTCTTTCTCCCTGCCAAATGTGCCCCCAGTTGCCACCAGTAGTCTGGCTCTTTGCAGGAGAGGGTCGCCTGATGAATGGTATGTGAGCCCTTGGTTGCAGCCATCATCACCTGTCTTTGCTTTTAGTGTCTTGGCCAAAGCTGTCATCAGTAAATAGGGTATAAACTGGAGTTTTCCTGCTTTGTGCGATCACTCGGGATCATTGATTGCTGGTACCAGTAAAGCCTCTCATGACAGCAGTGCTCTTGATGACTTCACAGTGCTGGGGCCACAGCTGGCAGCAGCCCTGGCCGGGGACAAAACGAGACGGGTTATGTGCCCCCAGTCAGGCTGCTTGTGCAGCAAAGCTTGAGTGTCCACGAGAGGTCACCGTCGGTGGCCTGAGACCCTCCCAGTCTTGTTGCCTCGTTCCCTCTGGAGCAAGCTCAGTGGCTGGTGCTGCTCTAGGGAAACAAATGGCTTTGCCAGATGTTGTGCAATCGTATAGCTTATCCGTGGTCCCCAGCAGGCTGGTGGTGACCCGCCTCCAGCCGCTGTGTCCCCCACGGCCCGAGCAGGGAGCTGGGCAGATGCTTTGAACCACAGATCCTCAAACTTCCCTGGGCGGATAAGGAGCTGGCGGTTTTCAGGCATGACTGTACTTTGCTCTCCCTCTTGGCCTCCTGTTTAACCTTTTAATCTCCTGACACAGCAGGCTCTCCTTGCTGGCGAGCTGGGAGTTGCGGATGGATGAAGGTGCGTTTCTGTTGATAAATCCCACCTGGTTTTGGTCATCCCCATGCAGCGCTTTGCCAGTCCCGGGCAGCGCATCATGAGCTTTGCTGGGAGGCTGGCAGGCCTTGGGGAAGTACGGGAGTGAAAACTGAAAAAGGGGATAAGCAACGTAAATTCAGAAGATCTTTGCAAAATTCATGTTTTACCTGTGTTTGAGCAAAAACCTCGCGGCGAGACCCAGCAGAGCATCCCTCCGCCTGCGGATACGCTCCGGGGAAGAGGTGGGCAGGGAAGGGAAGGGAAGGGAAGGGAGCGGGCGCTGGGCAGAGAGCGCCCCCTCCCGGCTGTCACCGCCCGTGTTACTGTAGATAGTTCATTTTGGGGGGACGCGGGGAGCGGGGTCGCGGTGAGACAGAGACTTCATACAGCTGGGAGCACACAGGGCACGGACCAGGTGCCAAACCCGTATGACAAGCACAGCACCGATTCGTGGGCTCCCAACCCTGCTGGAGGCGGCGCTCTGTTCCAGCAGATCTTTAGTACTCGTGCGTCTGTTTGGGGTGTTTTCTTCCCTAACAGCTTTTGCGGTAACTGGTGCTTCAAAACTGGGGCACAGCACCCGTGAGCCAGGGTGGATCCCAAACACGTCAGGTTCTCCCTCTTCCCTCTGCCCTGGTGTGCCCTCGCACGCATGCGGGCTCCTGGTGGGAAGTGGCTGCAGAGTGGTGTGGAGGGACAGAAGGGGAGTGCTCCTCTGGCACATGGAAGCTGTATTTAAAATACAGTGATGGTTTAAATTTGGCAGGAAAATCCTTAGCCACCTAATTTTGCCAAGCCTTCTGAGGGATTTCTGCTGATATTTTCAGCAAATTACTTGGGAAAATGAATCCTTTAGGGGTTAGAATATAACTGGAGGCTGTTTTCATTATGTCTTTCTCAGTTACCCATAAATATACCAGAATAGTGTGAGTTTGCTTGAAGCCCAACCTTAGAGCCTAAGGTATTCAGGTATTCTCAAAAACAGAAATCCGCAGTTTCCCATTTCAAATGTTGCAGGAAGAATTAACAGGATTATAATGGCTTAGCTGATTTAAAAAAAAAAAAAAAGTGTATATATATATATGTTAGGGAGAGAAAAGGGGGGAAAAAGTTTAATATTGATGTCCCTGAGAACTGCGGGGGAAACTAAAAAAAAAAAAAAAGTGTTTTCCATTTCACCTCCCTAGAGACTTGGGGTATGTGGTTTTCTTGTGAAAAACAAGAATATCTGCCTCACCTGTGACTTCATATCCAAGGAGAGTGGAATTAAAAGTCCTAGTCCTGTTCCTAATCCTGATCCATATATATACATATATATGTTTATTTATTTGAGCCTGGCTGAGGAGTTTGCAAATCTCTTAATGGTCCATCCAAATTGTAAAGGTTTGCTGACCCCACAACTTACTTGAAGATAATTTTGAGATTCTTTACTCTGAGAACTTAAAACCTTAAAGATTTGCCACTATGCCTTCTCCTTTTAAAGTGACAAGCGTTTTGAATGGGTTTGATTTCTTGTTTTCCATCGGAATTTTTTGACATAAGGCCATTGAAATGTTGGGGTGAGAGCATAAAAATGGTTGAAGGGGATCAAGATTTATTAAAATGCCTAGTTTGTTGTATTGATCTGTGATTTAGCACTTCATCTTTCCAATTCTTTGGATGTCAAAGTACAGTTACAAATATAGCATGGGTTTTCTGTCTATCATATTATTCTCAAGACACGATTTTTCTTTTAATTGTCATTTTGTTTGTGGAGTCAGAATTTCTATACAGAGCCATGTAGTGATTTATTCAGTAAGAAAAGGATTTTCATGTACGATTACCTCCTCTTTATTTGTGCATTTATGAATCCTTTTTTCAGAAATTCTTATATAGCTGCTACTGCTGCTCAAATTGCCGTGGTTTTTAAAGAGAATAATGCTTATTGATAGTTCCCACATGCACTGGCAGGCACATCTAAAACCTGTACTTTTGTGTTCACAGCTTGTATAATATAAAATTTAGAGATTGCTTGTCAAACTAAGTGTCAGCTGAGTTTCCTAGGAAACTCACTGAAGACATTTATAAAACTACAGATCAGCTTAATAATAGATATAATAATGTCAGTAGCTCTTGATCTTTTTTAACTTTATCAGTCCATTTTAGTTTGCTTTAATTTGTTGCTAAACCAAACCACTGCATTTCCAAACAAGGCAGAGGAGACTTTCCTTCCAATACCTTGCCTAATTAGTTTCTTAAGAAAAGGGTAGTTTCTGCTATTCCATGTAAGTACATGTAAAATAGGCTACTGTAAAATTAAGAACATAAATGTCATACTAGTTATCTCACTGAATCCTTCTTAAGTAAAACCACAGTTGTGAAATAGAAACGTAAATATTGTATCATGTTATTGTTTTATTCACTGTTGAACTGAATGTGTGAATTTGAAGTTCATTGCACATGTATGCAAAACAGTCATTGCAGAATTAACATAAATCCTGGAGTATAGAAGCTACATAAATAGAAGACCTGTCAGTATTGTAAAAAGGCATGATTCTGTGAAAATAATTATATCCCTGAGCTGAAAAAAAAAAAAACAGGATCTAAAAAGAATAAGGGATACTTGGTGTCCATTTTTATTCATTCTTCTGTTATGATGTTTTCCTCACACTGATTCTTTGAGTTGAGACATGAGTGTTGCCACAGTTGAGGAATCTCTTTTTTTAAGCTCTTTAAATTGAATTTTCAGTCATGTACATTTAAAATTGGCTGATCTGTAAATATATATATATGTATAAAATAATCTATATTTTGTTAAAACATAATTATTCAAGACAATTAGGATTAGGTGAAGTTAAAGTTCTCTGGAAAGCAGTTTAGAAAAGTAATTTCAGTTTTCCCATTTTAATACAGTAATGAGAATGAAGTTAGTGTGTTTAGAAATGAGGCAGTACTGAATCCTTGTCTCATCTGGAATCTATTACTTGTACCCAGTATGTACGTTTGCCTGTCAGGACTATTTTTTGATGCTGTGCTAATTAGCCAAGTAAGGAGTTCATATGAAGGATATTCAAGAACTGATTTTCTTTTGAAGAGATAAGAGTGTAGCTGTCTGTGTTTCACAGTCTTAGAAATCTCATTGCACACTTAACGATGTAGTTGCAGAAGAAATCTTAGGAAGCCTGTCCATCACACACTGGAAAGGTTAATTTCCTATAAAGGCATGAAATTTAACCTAATCCTAATAGTAGCTGCATGCGGATTTACTGGATTCTAGCGAAACCATTCCAGCTTGTTGTAGCAAGGTGGCAGGTAAAACTTTGTAAATCATTGCATTTATTTTAATATGGCTTACATGCAGTCAGCAACCTTACAAGCATAAAATGGGACAGCTGCTGTGTCAAATGATATTTTTTAAGCACATGATATTTGTCAGAGCTGGCTCTCTCTTAGCTGTGGTGTTCCAGTTTAGGGTATTCAAAACTGATCCTTCTACTGGGAGGAAGTGGAAGATGACTTCAGCTCATAGGTAGGACATCTAATTAGGAAACTTACCTCTTTCCCAATCTCTCATGGATTATGTGTAGTGTAACTGCATTATTCCTCACCCCTCTGTTCCTTACCGCAATTTGCCTGTTTGAAATATGCAAGTGCTAACAACAGAAAACCTCCCTTAAGTACTTGTTGTATAGGTGAGAAAGGTGTGAGTTAGCACTAAATACTGTGTTGAACCATTTTGGATAAATTCTGCCAAAATGGTCCTGGTATTGTAGAGAAAAGATGTATTGTCTCTGATTTATACACCAACTCCACAAGAAATGTTTCTGCAAAAAAAGCCAATTCACGCTGTCTTGCAGGGTTTGTGACGGAGTTGTATTTGTGCACAAACACTGACTTTAGTCCACACTCTAAGTAGATCCCTTTCTGTGACAGCCATAGTCTGTACTCGGGAACAGACTTAGAAGCGCAGCCATGTTAAGGAAAATTACTCTGTGATCAGGAAGTTTCAGCCTGGAGGCAGTTTTGCTTTGGGCTTTTTTGCCTTCTTTTTTCATGTCCTGTGCTGCCAGTGTGAGATGAGAGTTCTTTTGGTAATAGGTGTGCCACTTAAAAATGCATCCCTCTGCTCTGCTGTCTGCATGAGCTGTGGAGAAAACTGAAACTTTGCTCGATCAAGGTTCTCAGGGTGAAAATCATCTGACCAAAAGGTTCAGCCTGAATACAACTGCTTTCCCATGGTGACTGTAGCTGATTATAAACATGTACTTTTATATCCTTATATAAATTTATAGGACTTTTGGCAGGGAAGGAGGATTTGTGAATAGACGCTTTTTCTTTAGAGTTTCTTCCATATAGTTTTGCTAATAGACACCCATTGGATTGTGCTAAACAGTGATTTTTTTTAAAACCCTGTGCTTAGCCATCACACCTTGATCATCCAGAAAGAAAAGCTGAATATTCTAACTGCAGATACTGCATTTTGTTTCCCTGCTATAACAAAGGAGGTTTGAAAAGGAAAAATATTATAAGCAAATACATATGCAGTGTATTTTCTTTTCCTTTCAATTCATATCCGTGGGAAACTGCTATGAGAATTACAAACAGCTTTTAGGGGGCTATTTTTTCAACTGGTCAGTGTGTGTGTGACCCCTGTATTAACAGTGAGTTACATTTTAAGTCAAGAGTTCACTGGTTTTTTCTTTCTTTCCCACTGCAATTAAGTGGGACATGTTTCATATGCACACTCAAGTAAAATTGGGGAAAACTTGCCTTTTGAAAAAGAAATCTTGATAATAGTGTAGTGGGATGTGCCAGCCAATGGGATAGTCACTGCCAAGTACCAAATAACAATGTAGAACTTCAAGAAAGCTTCTAAGTGGTACAGGCAGTCTGGGGAAAATGAGCCAGCTGGGCTCACAGGTGATCTAAGGAATGGGTGGAAGTGAGAGAGGAAAACCTGCCTCTTTTAGCAATAAATATAAAATCACATTTTTATGTCCATAAGTGCTGCCATTCTAACACGTATTAGGAGAGAATTAAAGCTTGAAAAACCTTTAAATAATCTTAGAATGTAGTTCCCCCCTGTTTTCCTGGTTCTCTTTTCTCTTCCCCTTCCCCGCAGCTGTAAGTCTTTCTTTCACTCTGTGCATGTCACTGAGTTTTGGTGACATAAAGAATCAGATGCATTAACCTCCACTTTTTGTGCTTTAGCTGCAGTGTTGGAGGGGCAGCAAGTCAGTCCAAAGCTTTTTGTATATGCCAACAAGCATTTCTGCTAGCATTGCTGAGACCATAATTAATATAACATTATACTTGATCAGCATTATGCAAAAAAAGGCACCCCTTATCCACATTTTCTGTATTAAATCCCAAATTCTTCTCTAAGTCTTAACAACCATGATGTTATGATCTGTGGTTAGTTGTATTATTTTTTAGTGGCCCTCACAACATTGTAATATTTTAACTGCATTTTTGAACCACTTGTGAGTACTGCAAAATGGTAACTTTAAAAGTGTTGTGTTGAAACAAAATCTGGGTAAAATGTTTGTTTGACTAATAAAATGTAACCTTGAGAAATACAAAGAAATAATAAGGCTCCTAACTTTACCATTTAAGTTGTGTCTTACTTCTCAGCAGGAGCATAAACTAGAAAAGCTACTGAAATGCCTTTTACTACACAGTATTTTACATATCTAAGTGCATGTTTATTTTTCTTCTAGCTTTTTAGAAAGAATTGACAGTGTCAGCATGGATGACTACACACCCACAGATCAGGTTAGTAAAAACAGTGGGGCAGGGTCTGAACCAAGACTCACATTCATCTGGATTTTCTGTGTAATTTATTTTATTCCCTACTGCAGCTGAAATAGGGCATATGACAGAATAGCAAAATATGGTCTAGCAGTTTAAGTCATGGATATTAAAGAAAAAGAGGCTTTTTGGTGGTGCAAACTTGTCTTTTACTGTTGTTATATATAGGTTGGTGATTCCTATAATACATCTGTTTTTTCTTCTTGCTTCCCATTCTGTGTCCCACAAAAAAAGGTGAATGGACCAAAGAACAGAAAGCATAAATGTAAAAGGTTATGGTTTCCCTCACCGGCCTTTGCTGCACAGAAGCAATGCTTTATTTAAATTGTGGAGGTGTTCCCAGAGGGAGACTTCTCTTGTCTGTCAGAAGGTTCCTTCAGAGGCAAAAACTTGCTGGATCTGGTGTCCAGATTCAGGGGAGATTACCAGTGGCAGCAGTAGAGCTTCTGGACTTCTCTGCGAGCCTGCAGATTCCTTCTTTGCAGCCTGTGCCCGTCTCCTGCAGGCAGCAGTTTGTATTTAAGCCTTATTTGCAAGACAGTACATTTTTTTTCCCAGATTCTGTGATACATCTTGATGGAGCGCTCTAATGACAAACACATTCATGTTAAGGCTGAACTGGTGCAGCCTTGAAGTAAGGAGGGGCTTCACCATGTTGCCTGGCTTCGGCTGCCTTCCCTGAGCTCAGGCTGTGTGCTTTCCTTTGATGTCTCTTCAGCAAACATTCTGAAGTTGTTATTTTTCAGTGCTGCTATCCCACTGTCATTTAGCAGTCTCAGCCAAGACTGTGGGCCACGTCATAAACTGCAAATACAGGTGGCAGAAGAGAAACCCTGCACTGGATAATTCAATCTGTGTAAGGCATATAACAGGTGTATGCCCTTAAAAAAAAAACAGTGTTGTCAAATCTCACTGTGCAATCAGGGACTGAAATTCAGAGAAATTAAGTGACTTGCCAGAGATCACCCAAGGAAGCAAACAGAGCAGAACCTGTTCCTGCAGACCAAGTTGAGATCCATAACCACAAGTGTGTCCTATAGTCAACCCAATATAGGATCAATTATTCAAGCACTCAGGACATTTTCAGACCAAAGCAGTAGCACTGGGGTTTACTCCATCTAGACCTCATGGTTTCGGCATCGATATCACTCACCTGGAGAGAGAAGTCAGTGAAGCAAAGCCTCATTTTTGCTTTCGTTGTTTATGTTAGTGTTGGCCTGTTTGTTCCTGGGAGGCGTTTCTCTACCTGAAGTAGTCTTTCATCACCTAGAAATTTTTCCTGGTATTTCCTTTGGGGAGAAATGTCTTGAAAGATCAGAAAAGGCCCTTGGTATGTGACAGGTGGAAAAATTTTGCTCTGAGGGGGGGATTTTCTTTTGCTTTTGTTTTCGTCCTGTTATGCTGTATCAGTTGCCTTGCTGAATTAACTGGTAAAAGTCACTAATTTCCTCTCTTCCCTTGCTTTCTGGCTTTTGAGGGGATTTTTGCACCATAACAAATAAACGTCCACAAGTGACAGAAAATGACAGTAACGTATAAAATAACTAAAGATATTAAATAAGTGGCCTTTAGCTGAGTGCATGCAGCTGTCAAAGCAGCCACAGTTTGCATTGGCTACCAGAAGCTGTAGATGGTAGGGCAGGAAAAAAAGGCAAGCTGTGCTTGCACTCTGCACCACTGGCTGCCCCCTTCCATCCAGGAAGGGAGCATCATAAATCACTTTTGCCTACTCCCCTTGAGAATCAAGGAAATTATTTTTTAATAATTAAAAAAAAGTTGGTTAAGTTGTAAAGTATTGCTGGTTTAAAAAAATAGGAAAGAAATGCCACATTTGTGCACAACCTAAATTCTGTTCCCTTGTGCTCTGTAATAGAGCTTTAATTACTCAGTCACAAGCTATTATTTCGATAGGATTCCTGTCTCATTCAGTACAAAAGAGGGCAGAGTTAAGGTTGCCTGGGCAACTGTAAATCTGGAGTTTTCTAACATTTGAATACTTGACTTCACAATATGAATAACGTTTTTCTTAGTTTTATGTAACTTCAGAATTCATTATCATACACCAAGGTGTGTGACCATCAAGAATAGGTTTCAGTGGGCAGTAAGGAGAAGATAGATGGGGTCTCCTGCTTTCTGAGTGCACAAACCAAATGCAGTGATCATGATTAAGTTTGTCTAACATGTCAGTACAGACAAATGTCAGTTTACCAACAGGTCTGATTGAACTTTCATATTCCAAGCTTTTAAAAATGAAATTAGGTTAGAAAAAAAAGCCTTACTAATCAGCTTCTGTATTCTCATTTCCAGGACCTATTAAGATGCAGAGTGTTGACATCAGGGATTTTTGAAACAAGATTTCAAGTAGATAAAGTAAATTTTCAGTAAGTCTATTAATAATGATTTATGAATGTCATACTCATTTTTAACAGCTTCATTCAGATGTCTGTGCTCATGTATGCATGGTATAATAGGCTTAGGGTGGGAGTGGATGGTTTCTAGTTGTTTAATTTGGCTTTTTAGATCTCTTTCCAGAGATCCTAGTAGAATTACCTCATACTTTGGAAAAAGAGCTTTTATCATTATATATATTGGCAATACTCTATGGTAGGGGTTGTGTGTGGCTGCTTGTAAAAACTGGTGCATTGGTATAGCACTATAAAATCACAAAATACCTTTGGGGATTAGAGATCACAGAAGTCAACGGGAATCCGCCCTTCTTCCAGAAGGCTGCAAGCTCTGTGTTTGTCAAAGTTTTTTGCTGTGTCTCTGTAAAACACCCAGTCAGACTGGCTTCTCTTGCCAGTTCTTGCCCAGAAAGGTGGCAGTGCTGACAGGCTGAGCTGCCTCCATGTCCTCCTCCATACAGAGTTCCCACCACCCTTCAAAATATCCTGAAACTTGTCCTTGTTTATAGTACAGTAGTCCAGCCTTACATGCCATACACACTTCAGTGGACTGGACAGACACTTGTCCTTGAAGAGTGTATTTCTCATTTTATGGGTTCAGTGGCTTTCTCCTGGCAGAGCAGGGCAGGTGGAGCAGTACAGCTGTCCCTGACATGCAGCACAGCATCAGCAGATCTCTCTCCTCTTTAGGCGATATTTTACTGCCCCCATCCTTGGGGCTGTCAGATTTTTAAACTGAGCCCTTGTGCTGTGCATGCTTTGTGTGATTTTTCCTAGTGCACATAAGTGATATAACATCCTATGGCTTTTTAACAGCATGTTTGATGTAGGTGGCCAGAGAGATGAGAGAAGAAAATGGATCCAATGCTTTAATGGTAAGTAAAAACATTTCATGTTTTATTTTGAACTTACTCTCTGAGGTGTGAGCAGCTTAGTGTTCATATTCACACACAGTATCTCACTAGTACAGGAGTCCAGTGTTACAGATAACTTTTTTCTCCTGTTTTTGGCCCATTGGTGAGTAATGGCAGTGTTACCCTGAGAAGCATGTGCTGGAATAACGAAGATGTTCTTTTCTCTCTCCTTTCTTCTTTCTTTCTTTTGTATGTTCTGCTCAGATGTCACAGCTATCATCTTTGTTGTGGCTTGCAGCAGCTACAACATGGTAATAAGGGAAGACAATAACACAAACAGACTACGGGAATCCCTGGACCTTTTCAAAAGTATCTGGAATAATAGGTAAAACAAACCTCATTTCCTGCTCATCCTCCCCAGTTTAATTAGTTCAACTCCTTTCAAAATAGGACTCTGCTTGCTGTAGGCTCAGATTGTTTATTCAGAAAATACCCAGGTTGGGCCAGGTCTCAGAGTGTCCCCCCCATTGACACCCTTCCCTGGTAGGGGCAGTGGTGCACGGACAGTGCACGTGGTGTTTCAGCATTCCTGCCAAAATTATGCAGGACATGGGGATGTCTTGGAAGGGGCAAGCCCCCCAGGCTGTTTGCTACAAGAGAGGCAGGGGAGACCTTCTCCTGGCATCACTCTGCTGCTTGTCTGGGACTGAGCTTCTCTGAGGAACATTTGATCTCCTCCTCAAACGCAGGAGCAGGAGCAGCTCACTATGCTAGTTCCTTATGTGGGCAGCTGCTCTCGTAAGTGTCATCTCTGAGAGCACAGGGTACCTCTGATGCTTCAGACCTAACCTAACTGGAACTGCCATTAAATTGCCATTCTGCCACAGTGCCTGTAGGTACGTAACCAAATAGCAACCCAAAGGACTTTTGGTAGAGAGCAAGTAAAAACAATGTGCAAAATAAGGGGCTGAAGCTTTCAGCATATACCTGTGAGGATGCTCTGCAGTGAGAAGTGATTGAAGGTAGAGTGAAGGAAGAATGTTAACTGCACATCCCAAGGCACATTGTCACAGTGATGGATTAATTGGGGAAGAAAAGAGAGATTATTTTCTTCCCATTCATCAGGTGTCATACAGGCCACCCTAAAAGGTATCTGTGTGGATGAACAGTAGCTTAGAGCAGTCTGAGGAAAGGGAACTTTCTAGCCTTTTTTTTTTCCTGCTTTATCTCAACCAAATAAAGCACACAGTAATGTCTGGTTTTGAACTGTGCTGCTTCTAGAAAATGTCCACTGAAGTTTTTATAAATGTGTTTACTGACCCTAGAAGTACACCCACCAGTACAGGTGCAGACCAATTGAAGCAATCATTTAGGTCATCTATTTTTTTTCTGTTGAAGCATGTTCTACACTATTTCACACTCTGTCCACACAGGGATAGCCAGTAAATTTTCTATCAATGTGATAAGTTTTCATTGATTAACATGTCAGAGATAACACAAACATTTGGTTTGTTTTTGACAGGTGGTTACGGACCATTTCTATCATTTTATTCTTGAATAAACAGGACATGCTGGCTGAAAAAGTCTTGGCAGGGAAATCAAAAATTGAAGATTACTTTCCTGAATACGCGCATTATACTGTACCTGAGGATGGTAAGGTTTTTCCCCATGCTGGGATTGGACCTGCTGGCATGGCCCAGGCCATAGCTCCTCTCCCTGTCTGTCTGTCTGTCTGTCTCTCATACACACATTCACAAGTACACTCTGTTCCTTGACATGAGCTGCTGGTCAGGAAAGGAGCATGCCAGCAGCATGTAGCTCACAGGCACCCTAGTGTGGGCAGGGTCTGAAGGGGTTCTGGCTCCAGAGCACCTGCCTTCTCCTTTTGGGAAGAACCACCAGTCCCAGAAAAGTGAAGCAGCCACACGTCTCTCCCCCTTGCCAGATGCTTCTGCCTGGTCCTCCCACAGTGCTGAACTTTGCTGGGGATTCATGAGACTTATTTTGCAGCTGTTCTGCATCCTCCAACACTGTAAATTTCAGTTTTAGAAATATTGATGGGAAGCCCAGCAGACCAGCAAGGGAACTTTAATGGAGGAAAACCACACCCATAGATAGGAAGGGAGCTGTGGTGATAGAGCGATCAGTTTCATGTCTTCAAGAAGGTTCCTGCACCACAGTAACATATTGCAGAAGTAAACTCTGGTATTATGCCAGTTTTATACTAGGCAGAGGGCTTCCCAAAATTCTCAGGTCTCTGTCTAGCAAAAGCGGTAAAACTTTTACTTTCTGACGACTCACCTCTGCCTTACCTGAGTGATGTCTCTGGTGTGGTGCTTGCAGCCACCTGTTGGAAAAGGCTTTCATTCTCCACCAACCACCACCAACAGCCTAATAGAGGTGAAGTTCATGATAAGCTATTTTCAGCCTTCATTGAGGTCTGGAACTTCACGAGTGTGATTCTGAATTTCAGGTGCGGAGGATAAATGAACTGTCCTAAAATCTGAGTTTAATTGGCATCTGTTTTGTAATGCTAAGGGCTTTCAGAAGAAATCTTATCCCCATCACCCAAATTTCCCCATCTCAAACAGACAGCACATAGAGTGAATTTTCAGGATATTTTTACAATAAGCCAATTGTCAGAAAAAAGTAGCTTTTGGTAGTTCTCAGAGGGATTTCACAATGGGTATCTAGAATGATCCAGAATATTCAAATGTGAAGCAGCTCTCTGTTTTTAACCTGTAGTTGTTCACTCATTCTTCAATTTCAGCTGACATTATTTAAGGGCAGCAGCACAAATTCTATGCAGTTGATTGTGTTGCTGCTCTATTTTTACCCCCAGCACTATGGATGAAAAATACATTTCCATATTCTGACAAATTCTGCCCTTTACAATATTATGCTTATCTTTTATCTGATTTTGGTATCCTACATGACAGATAACACTGAAAGGAAATAAATAGGTTATCTCTTCACTGTATTGTTTTTTACATTGAGAGTAAATACAGTCATTGCATGGCCTAGATAGTGACAACTTCATCTGCCAACAAACAGTTAATACTGACCAACAAGTCTCCTGCTCGACAAGAATTTAGTTCAAGACCCCTTGATGGGCAATATATCTGAAATATTCTGATGACTTGGGGCCTGGAAATAAAATACCTTGATATATATATAAAGAGATCTTTCAGTGCTATCATTTTTTCCTAGGGTAATCTTGGACTAACCATTTTTAAACCCACATTCCTGCCTGCAGAAGCTTTTTTCAGGAGATGCTGTTCTGCTGCAGAAACTGAACAGCTCAGCTGCTTTTTCTAGTCATATTTTCTGATAAAAGCTAAACCCTAACTCCCACTTGTTTTAACTCTATATGAACAAACTTGTGGATGTGAGTAAGCCTTTTTGTGGTATAACCAATGACATTGTTGCAATGATTTCAGCAATTTTCAGGTTCCTAAAATATGCTATACTCATTGTCAGGTTTTACAGTACTCTTCATTTTAGAATTACCTACTGACAATCTCCTCTAGTATTTAACATTCCAATTTCTGTACTGAAGGGCTGCTTCCTCCTTATTAAATCTTTTGTTACAAATAGATTACTATTTGGTTTTCATGTTTCTGATGCCATTTGTTTTTAATTGAACAGCAACACCAGATGCAGGAGAAGACCCCAAAGTCACAAGAGCCAAGTTCTTCATCCGGGATGAGTTTTTAGTGAGTAATTTTCATCTTATGTGTGATTCTATCATAGGAAATACTGACAGATGGCATAGTTTATTTAGGGAAAACTGGGGGGGTTTTGCAGAAAGCTAGAAGGAGAGGACAACGTCTGGCAATTCCCTAATTCTTTCCAGTTGCCCATCTTGCAGAACCTTCCTCAGTGCTTGCACATTTTTATGCCCATTTTATATAAAGTCACCTGCCATGCAAACTGTCACACAGTAAGTGCTAGTGCTTAGAATGGTCATGCATATAAACAAACAGGCTTTCTTACGTTTATCCTGCATTCCTTCAAGGAGTTTGGCAGTGGTAAGCTGATAGCAGGAATTTTAAAAAAAAACAAAACAGATTTTATGCTTAAATAGGATTTCTGGTATGCCAGTTAGGAGGTTTGCCTCACCTTACGGCTGGTGTCATGGCCCTACTGAGGCATCATAACAAATTTTCCTTGTCTAGTCACATTTTCCTTGCAATTAAGGTTTCCTCTATGGCTGGAGCTGAAGAGGTTGTGTTTACAGTTTGAAGATGAAAGCAGTTGTCAGGCACACAGTCACAGCCCAGCGCTCCTGTCAGAAACAGAGTTTTATCCAGTATCACTTGTGGCTTCACTCATTCTGAGTTGTTCCCACATTGCAGAGCAGTAACAGAAACCAGAACCAAAACTCATCCATCATGCCCTACTGGTAGAAACTATATGTGTCAAGTGACAGTCGGCGATGGAAGAGACCGGGCAGATTGCTTTGATGCAATAAGCTGTTTTTATTGATACAGAGCTGAGTATTTATACCTTTTCAGCAGTAACTAAAAATAGATCCTTATATAAGCAGTTATCACTATGTTTCTAAATAATATTGCAAAACCAAAAGCTAGCAGTAACTGGCACAGATACATACCAAACATGCCTTTCCCTTATGCTACCTATTTTGTGGTAGGCTGCACTGCCTGCCAACGTTACCGCATCCACTTCTGACATGAGTTCAGCGGTGCTCTCATTTCTGCTTTCCAGCTGTACCTCCACATCTCCCCCTCTCTTATCTACAAGTAAAATCTTCTTTGTTGGCTTATCAATCAGTCTCTGAACACTTTGCAAAACACATGCCAGACAAATCATCATAAGCAACAATATGGCTAAAATATAAGTTCCTGTTTTAGCTAAATGCTTAAGCCAGCCAGTAAGTCTCCATCCCCTAAGTATGTTTCCAAGCCAGTCGTTATCACTTACAACTCTTAATTTGGTCACACTATCTCAAAGGGCTTGTATGTTAGCATGGATAGACAAGGAGTGATCAGACAAGTTCACACAGCATAAGCCTTCAAAATCTTGGCAACCATGCCTGTGTGCCAAAAGCAAAACATCAATTGCAGCTCTGTTCTGTAGTGTAGCATGTCTCACATTATCAACAATTGTTAATAAGCCTGTTAAAGCAGAGCTAGTAGCATTAGTTTGCAAGTCAGTAGCCAAGGTTATTCAGGGTTTTCAGTGTATGTGCTGTTCCAATAGATGGGATAATAGGGGCAAACACTCGGGCTTCTAGGTTCCAAGCTTCAACATTATCATCACAATTCTGACTATATGTGTGTGTGCTGTGTTTTCTCACACCAGCTTGTGCAAAGATGGTAAGTTTCCTCGAAAAGAGTGAAACATCGTTAGTTGCCCAAAAGTACAAGGACCTCCTATGGCCTTACCCAGTATTCCCTTCCAAGCTCTATTTCCACATATCAGAAATATGTTGTCTAATAATCCAATAGCAGTGCTTCCAGGAATAATTGGTTGGGGCTAAATATGGTTACACCACACAGAAGCATTGGTGTAAATTCCTGTTCCTGAACCATCAGGGCTGAATCTTTAGTTCGCATTGTTAGTATAATTCAGATAAAAACACGCAAAAGACTGCATGGATCCAAGACTGCGTGGTTGAGCTGGTTGGGCAGAGGTGACTTCTGTGATCTCTGGAATCGAGGCCGAGACTGGAATGGCTAGGGTCTCCGCTGACAGTGTGCCAGGGTGGTCAGGCTCTTCAGGATCCTCAGGAGAGGTATTCAGGATTCTCTGAAGGGTCTCATGTTCTTAGCTGGGATCCACCTCAGACCATTCTGTTACTGTGGTTGAGGTGTATAAGTCCAATCTGGCACCCCCTGCAGTTGCTGGGGAAAGACTTGAGGCAAGCTTCCATTAGGCATCTGCAGGGCTGGCATCTGCGAGAGCGGCTGAGGTATCTGTGTCAAAGCACGGCGCCGCTGTCCCGTGCTCTGGTTCCAGTTTCCTTGGTATCCTTGGAGCAGGCGACCTTCGGAATCATACTTAGAGCGACATTGGTTAGCAGAATGTGGGCCTTTGTGGCACCGTGAGCACACAGGAGTGGTTTTGGGTTTATGTCTTTTCAGAGCAAAGCAGTCCTTTTTTAAGTGACCGGGTTTGCCACAGCCAAAACAGATTCCTGAAGTTGCAGGGGGCCCTCTCACGGATGCAAAGGCTGCAGCTATGGCCACATATTGATGTTATATTGTGCCAACACGGTTACATGTCTCAGCCATTTCAATTAGAATTGGATTTTGGCTAGGCAGGGATTTAAGGAGTTTTTTACAGTCTGTGTTTGAATTCTCAACAGCAAGCTTCAAAAGCAAAATTTTGTGAGCGTCTGCATTATCAATTTGGCGTTCAAGCGCCTGCTTAAGGTGGTCAACAAACTGCATATAAAATTCTTGAGGTCCCTGGACGATAGTAGTGAATGATTTCTGAGGCGTTTTTGCATCAGGAACTTTCAGGAAGGCTTGGTGAGCTGTGTCTCGGATTCTCTCAAGGGCTTCCCTGGGGATGTCTCGGGCTTGGACAGCGCAATCGGTATATGGTCCCGTTCCCATAAGCTGTCTAGTTTTGAGGCCCGTCAGGGTCTGATTAACGTGACCTACATTAAGATAGAAGCAGATCCTGTAGACCTTTTTCCCACTCCTTTTCCCATAAAGCGTTTTGAGTGGGGGATAGCAGCAGCCGTGCCAGTGTTTTTAAATCATATGGTGTCATGATATGAGCGGCAAACACAGAATCTAGCAGGCTCACAAAATACGGTGAACTGATACCATGGTTCTGTGGCTGCCCGCCAGAGCTCTTTAAGCTCTGGGAAAGATAGCTGTTCCCAATGGGCAGTTCGCTTTCTTGGTCTCGTATATAAGACCAGTGGTACAATTTTGTCCACAAAGTCTAAATCCCCTTCCTTTAATGCTTGTTGTTTCAAGGGACCCAGGTATTGTGAAGGTCAGGGGGAAATAAATCTGACTCTTTTTCAGGCTCAATGGGTCTGGGGTCAAAAGGATCTTCTCCTTCATCCTCACTGCTGTCAGCTGGACCATAGCCAGCAGTAAATGCTTTTATAGATCTTGAGGAGCCCCTCTCCCTTTCTGTTGCAAGGGGGGCTGGAGCCTTTAGTGTAAGAGGCACAGTCTTTCCAGGTTGTAAATAGGTCTGAGGCTCCACTTCTGCGGAGTGGGGGGCACAGGGCATCCTCTCTATCTTTAGCAAGAGATTTTTCCAGAGCTTTTAAAGTTTCAAAGATTACTTTCCAGGAGGGAATCATCTCTGCAGCAGCTTTATCACCATCAGCTACAGCATTCCAAAGTTCCTCTCCTACTCTGTCCCACAGATCCGCTGTAAAAATTGTGGACGGAGTCACCCCTTGCAGTCTAGAAGCAGTCCATCGGAGTATTAATTTTTAAATCGTGAGCAGGCAAAGGTTCGCCTTGCTTGTCTAGCAGCTTTGACATGAGGTCAAACACGTCTCTTTCTAGGGTGGTTATCCCTTGACCCTGGCCCATAGTTCCCTACAGCGACTCACCTCCTTTTCAGAGGATCAGTTGCCAGCCAGCATGGCTCCCGCTTCTCTCCTCGGCTTAACCACCATTCTGAAGGCTCCCGCTTCTCCTGCAGCTTAACCTTCAGCGAAGTTCTGAAGTTCTGCAGGGCGTCACTGACTGTCACTTAAGAGTAGTCCCTTCCTCACACAGGGCACCAGACGTCAAGTGATGATCAGTGATGGAAGAGACCGGGCAGATTGCTTGGAGGCAATAAGCTGTTTTTATTGATACAGAGCTGAGTATTTATACCTTTTCAGCAGTAACTAAAAATAGATCCTTATATAAGCAGCAATCACTATCTATGTTTCTAAATAATACTGCAAAATTAAAAGCTAGAAGTAGCTGGCACAGATACACACCAAACATGCCTTTCCCTTATGCTAGCTATTTTGTGGTAGGCTGCACTGCCTGCCAACGTTACTGCGTCCACTTCTGACATGAGTTTAGCTGTGCTCTCACATCCGCTTTCTAGCTGTATCTCCACAATATGTGTGTGTTTGAGATAACAAATTGAGTCCTTAGAATTAAGAATTTTAAAGTCATTATGCATTTACAAGCATTGTTAGGATTTACAGCTGTTGACGCACCAAGAAAGAAGCAATTACCTGTATTCACACTTAGGGGATTTCCAGTTGCTGCCTTAGCCTTCCGGATCCTGAGGAAAAATGTCAGATTGCACTGTGCTAACGTAAGAGTCACCAAACTAACTCACTTCAAGGCAAATCTCTCCTGTGGTAATGCTGTAATACTGTGAAGTAGGTGATGGTGTCCAGTCTGGAAGGAGAGTGGCTCTGAGAGATGAGTTATGGGGAAATAAGGGTGAAACTCCCCACCTTTATCTGTTTTCATTATTTAAAAAGACACAGGGTGAGGTCCTTACTTGCCATGACTCACTGGCATTACAGAAGGAGGACACCTATTAAGAGGGGAGGGGAGGGTGTGCAGCCACACAAGAAATTCCTGTGGGTGCTGGGGGAAGGGAAGCACTTGGGCTGGGGCCAGCACCTGCCAGCTGCCAGGCAGTCCTTGGGGCTCAGGCATAGGGCCGAAACAGCTTCTCTCTCATTTCCCTGCAACCGCCGCAGGTTTGGCAGAGAGCATCTCCTTTGTAGCATGTCTGTCTCCTTGCTTTGTGCTTTGTTTGTCAGTGTCATGGAACAGGGGGATGGAGTCATCCAAACCATTTCTTTGAACTCTTGGGCTGTTGGAATTGAGAGTCTTGCAAGTGACCCCTCCCACAGAGGGTCTGACCTGGCTGTGTGTCATCTGAGTAACATGGCCATGCCTGGAGAGGGTGAGGTGGGAGAAGGCCAAGTAGAAATGGCCACTTCCACTTCCATGGGGTCAGTCATAAAAGGCTGATATTTCAGAGAGGGAATGATAAAGGGCATAGGAAAAATACAGACTGGCAGGGATGTGATTGCCTTAGCCAGATGCCAGGAACAAAAGACCTGTATTTTCTACCTGTGTCTGCCTTGGCCTTGCTTTATTCTTTCTTTCTTTCCCAAGTTTCTTGGTTTATGACCTTTTCCTTGTCCCACTCTGTCAAATTTTCAGGCATGATGCAGAGAAACCTGGGTTTATTATGCTTTATTGTGACTTTTTTCCTGGTTGCAGGTCTGCAAAAGCCATGGATATGCAATCACCACCATGGTGCTGCACCCCTTAAAACTGCCTGGCTACAGGAATAGTAGTGGCAAATTTAAAGCCTGTAATTTGAGGAATTTTATTAGGAGGTTAAAATTGACCACATTTCCAGTAACTCTTGCTACACAGTAGTAAATGAGGATTAGAAAGACAAAATGTGTCAGCTCATGGTTTCAGGGTTGGTGTGGGGTCTGTGGCCCCTGGGGGTTGGGCAGCAGGGCTGGGATCCATCGGATTTCAGTCAGGGAGCAACACAGGAGGGATGGCTGGACCCAAGCCCAGCCAGTGCCCGCACCTCAGGGCTGGGCTGGCAAGGGCATCTCCCAGTCCTGGATATGTATGTGGGAAATCCTCTGCTCTTCAGTTCGGGCGCATCTGTTCCCCCAGACTCTTGCTGGAGGCAGTGTGTGTGCGCTCCTTGCTGAAGCTGCTCCCCAGCCCCGTTTGGTGTTTTGCACGCAAGGCTCTCCAGCTGCTGATGTTTTGCTTGAATACATCCCCAGTGTGACCCCTGTTAGAACGGTGTCATGGCCCCTCTGGTTCCTGTCCTGCTGGTTTTTACAAAACCTGAACCAGGGAGGCAAAGGAGCTGCTGTTCAAACATGCAGACTAGGCTTCCTCAAATTTGCCTGTCATCCTGACCCCTGCAGTGTAGGGGTGCCAGTACTGAATATTTCCGCCTGGAAAGCAAATGTTCTTTCATCAGTGTCCCAGGGGATTTTTTTTTTCCCTGTGAACTAGTGCTGAGTATCACACTACTATTCAAAATGAGTTTCGAGTAGGGGTGAAAATTCTGCATTTATCTTCAAATGAGAGAACTGCAAGAGCTGCCAGGTGGCAAAAACAGACAACCCCCTAATATATTGAAAACACATCCTTTGGCATGCTGTGTATGTAACCAGGTATCACCAGGACACTGTGGGCAGCTTATTGCCATAGACATGAGTGAAATCAGTGTATGACAAACACAAGCAGACAATTATTAGTATTTTCGTGAGGGTAAGCCTTGAACAAGGTATTGAGAGTAGCATAGTAAGAAAATAACTTTTAGACTGTGTGTGAACACCCCTGTGTATCAGTGTTGAATGTGTAGCCTAAATTACCTGGAAAAAATCTGTATTTCTAAATGTCTGTATCTATAGCTTCAGGTATTTAAAAGGTCAAACCTACGTGTAAAATAAATCCTGTGTTAAAAATATATGATGTAGCCAGAGTGAGATAGAACATTGTCTTTTGTTGTTTAGCTAGAGTAATTTATAATAAAATTTAGAAAACAGTTGTAAAAATATTATCCTAAAAACTAACCTTCTGCTTTCATGACACTCTATCTATATTCTTCAAGATAGTGATCTAGAATGGATTTGTATTTATCAGTCCTCTAGTAATACAGAACAAAAAATACTATTTTTTTTTTTAGTATTTTTTAAGATCCTGGGGAATTTTAACGAGATAACCATGGGCAAAGTGATGTTGGAGCATTAAGTTAGAATCTAAAAAGTTGTGCTGTAGCCTTGAGAAAATGTAATTCTGCATGGTCTGATGTTTACTGGATTTCTGCATGCTTTATTACTCTGTGTGAAGCCAGCCACTCTGGTGATAATCAGATTCTGGGCTCAATTATGATACCAAGCCTTCAGCTGGCTGAATAGGTGCTCTAAGTGAAGGGAAATGGAGGGGCCCTCACATGAGATGCAGAAGCAGTAGAATGCTGTTCTCTGCCACTGCTGGCTCCACAACTGGGAGGGTTTCAGTTTTTGTGTTGCTGTCAAGAACTTGCCACATGATGGCACCAAAAAAAACAGAAGAGAAAATAATTCCTGGGGCAGCTGCATGGTCAGCTGCACAGCTGTCAGCAGCACAGATTTGGCTGCATAGTGGTGCGCAAATGGCGACAGACTGTGCAGCTGAGGATGGCATCCGTGACTCCCACAGAGGACTCCTGTCCTGACCCTGTAACAGTATCCAGAACATTTTGTAATCTTCATTTCAAATTTTTCATTCAGATGGGACCAGACCACAGCCCTCCCTTCTTTTTGTTTCTTTTTTTTAGTGATCTATACGCAGATTTGCCAGGATTCTTGGTTCTCTATAAGCCTGTAGGCTGTTGAGATGTGAAACTTCTCTTGGCATGGCACCTGATCCTTTTTTTTTTGCCTCCCTCTTTCCACAGAGGATAAGTACGGCAAGTGGAGATGGCCGGCATTACTGCTACCCACACTTCACATGTGCAGTGGACACAGAAAACATCCGCAGAGTGTTCAACGACTGTCGAGACATCATTCAGAGGATGCACCTCCGCCAGTACGAACTCTTGTGAGGGGGATCACCATGGAACCTGTGGTTTTAAATTCTTTGCTCCTTACTCTTTCTCTTGATACTACCCCACACAGGGTGGAAGAATATACTATAGAAATGTCAGTCTCTTCACTTTGTTTACTTTTAATTGTTTAACCTTAAAGCTGATTTGAAGCAAGTTTGGGTTATTTTCCCTTCATGCTTTTTGGGACTATTTTTGTGCTTTATTTTGACATGCCACTTCTTCGTCATTCCACTAAGCCCTTTGGCTACCTCTGTTCCCTTAGGTTTTGGGTTTTTTTAAACTGAACGTGACCTGCTAAATTTTTTCCAGCAGGTTAACCTCAGTTCAGACCGGTATGTCAGCTGGATGACACTGAAGTCATACCTATCCCTCTGTGTGGGTTTCCTTTTTAACATGACATTGAAGAGTACTTGATGGGTGAAAAAAAGATTAATGCACTTTGTATCAGGTTACTAAATACTGTTGAGGAAGTAGACACACAATGTAGCAGCACCACAATATTTATTACTCTGTCACAGTTTTTAGCATTTCTGAGTTGCAGGTCAACTGATAAAGTGACCTCCTCTTTTAAGCCGTTACTGGCACAGGAAGTAGAGTAGATAATGAGAGGAACAGTGAAGACAAAGCAATTTTTCTGGGGTTTTGGAGCTAAGTGTCTCTGCACACCTCAGGCATTTGAATTACAGCTACTTTTCAGCCTGTTGCATCTAGGCAGAAAATTTACCACCCTCACTTATGTTGTTTGTGCTGTCCACAAATGATCCTTTTAGTTCCGATCATTCTTGGACAACAGTCCTCTCCCTATATATATTTTTTTGTTTTACTGCTGGTTTATTATATTGTACAGACTGTAAAATGTAATATTATTTTGTACAACTTTATTGAAGAAAAATACTTGTAGAAGATCTTTGTGCCTTGATTATGGCTGTACCTGTAAAATGAGCTAAGATGTAAGTATGTTTTTGATTGCGCTGTACAGCTTGATGTCAACCTTACCTGCAGCAGTGACTGGAGGTAAGAACTTTATCTGTAGAGTTTAGGGGTTTTTTTCTGGTTTATATAAAAATGCTCTTTAGTATAAAAATTATAAATTATGCAAATTAACCACTTACCTTTCCAAGTAAGGTATTACAGTCACCGGATGTTGCAGCAAACATGCCTTTCTCTTTTGAAGTCTCAGCTTTAAAACATTGGAGTTCATTCAAGTGTCCAAATTGCAACCTGGTGTTGTTTTAATGGGAACCAAGGATTTCTTTTTTTTTCTTTTTTTTTTTCTCTTTTTTTTTTGTCCTTTATATTTTGAATATATGTTTGGTAATTCTTTGGTCATTCATAGAACTTCACAATTGCACAGACCAATTGTGAATGTGTAAAGCACCATTATACAGAGCTCTTCAATCTTTGTACCAACAGCGGCTTTCATTGTGCAAGTAAATAGTGAGAAAGAAGATAAGAAAAAAAAAAAGGTGTATAAACCCTTGTGTCTGGCCTAAGAGAATTACAAGATGACATTTTTATTTCTCTTTTAATAAAGAGACACATTAGAAAATTGTTTTATTTTAAATATTGTAGAATCAAAATGTGTGAATATTTCTCAAACTTGAATAATTTATGCAAATGACATTCTCAAAACAAGTTGTGGTACAGTACAATATATAAAAAGCAAGAATTGCTGTAGCAATAAGGCATGTCCTTTTTAGTAACTATAACACTGCTTTATATTTTATACATAGGTGTTTTATGTCTGTGACTATATACTTTTCCTGTGTCCAAGATAACCTGTACAAATGTCTAAAATTACAGTTGCAATAACAGAAACCTAGAGAAGTGTTAGACTACATTACTTTATAGAGTGTTTTACCACACTTCGGACCATTCCCCCCACTTCATTTTAAATTTAGGGAGAATTGAAGAGCTAACACAAATCCCCACACTGGCATATAAATAAGCAGGTTTTATTAACTTTTTACTGTTTTGTTATTAGTTATAAACCTGAATCCGTCATCTTTGTAAAATCAGACTACAGTACAATTAAGAACTTGTTTCCAGTTGAATATAAAACAATCCCATTTTAGATACTATAATATGACCATTTTCTCTTCCCAGAAATCTGTATGTTCAATTTAGTCATCTTTCCCAAAAAGTGAAAGGCTGGGTGGAATAAGTTAATAGTAAATAAAATTCCCCAAATTCTCTTATTTCTCATGCCAAAGAAAGTAATAGAATGAACAAGAAAAGATAGTATTTTTTTCAATTAGCCCCAGCCCAGGAGTTCAGGGCTCCCAGTCTCTGCAGGAACATCAGCAGGAAATCTGGTCCTGGTGTAAAGTAGTCCCTCTGTTTTTCCTGGGGTGGGTGGGGAGCAGCAGTAGATTTGTCCCACCTTCCCCCACAAACTGAAGACACTGTGCTCAGATTTTATCTTTGTGGCACAGCTGGTGGCCTCTGCCTCCCCACAGAGGAGCTAGTGCAATTCAAAAAGTGACACTACACTAAAGTCAACAGAACTTGTGGAATGTAAAATAAGGCACATTCCTATCCCTGGCTGTAGACCGAGGGCTGAGGCATAGGATAATGTTACTGCAGCTGTATTTGACCTTCCTTCTTGCAGGAGATCGGCAACTGGAGGGCCCCTCACCACACAGATCTCTGGGGTGCAATAGGGCCCTCTTTTTTTAAGCTCATCATAGCACATCTTTTTGAAAGCAGCAGCTTGAGGTGTCACCCTAATTTTCTTTTAAGTGTTTTTCAAGTGTGTATCAGCAAACTGGATCCTCGAGCTTCTTCCCCTTGTTGTCTGGTAGATGGATAACTGCAAATTATAGTCAGCTAACAATTTACTGTGTCAGGAACCAGAAGATTTCTTGTCCCAAACCACAGACCTTACACATGACACCCTAGAAAAGGTTACAGAAAACCGCATCTCTCAGTGCTGATGCATCCAGATTCTGCCTGACCCTAACAAACACAAGTATGACATTTGAAGGGCCATGCAGCAATAAAACAGAGAAATGTTTCCAGTTTACAAGATTCAGCCTCCACCAGGGTAAGACACAAGTGCAGACAAGTGATGAGGCTATAGGATTTACATAATGTACAGTTACACTTTTAATATACATATTTGATACAAAAATTATAGCAGGAAAAGGACTCATTTGATTGTCGAATACAGTATTTTTGTACAGCATGAAACGTTCATTTCAGTTAATTATTTATCCTGTAGTAGTCATATCAGCTGTATAGGACTTCTATGGTATGTGTAAATGCAACCTGCCTTCAGACTAGCAATCAAATTAGGTCATTTGCTGGCATGAATATAGTCTGATGTTTGACTGTTCTCAGCTTTGGTATTTCAGTGACTGAATGCAGATGTCTGGCTCTTCATACTGCTTTATGCTTACTGATTAAACGCTGAGCAAAATAAAACGGTGGAGTGAGAAGCTGAACATGAGCTAGTACCAGGATCACAAGCAGAGCACCTGCTGCACAGTAGATAGTGAAGACTCTGCTCTCAAATGGAAGGAAGCATTTTTGGAGGGAGAAGTCAGTTGGTGTTATGCTGCCCTGGAAAAGAAATGAAGACGGTCACTTCGCTGTGTTACAGCGGGTTCTGAATCAGGAGTGAACACCACAGCTGTCAGATCTCCAGTTTCCAAATCCCTGTGTTGGGTGGTAAGGGTTGGGGCCAGTTTTCTAGTACCAGTGCCTTCTCCAGGGGGCTGAAGAGTCCATACCTTGTGGTGCTGGGCACTAACTGGAATATTCACCAGGCCAACATTAGCCCAGAGGCCAATCTTCCCACCTAGCATAAACAGAGAGCTGGGCTCCTCCTCTGATTTGCCTTCAAGAGAAGCCTAACTTTAGCTGCTGTAAATGCACCTGGAAGGAGCCTTCCCAGGCTAAAGTTAGGTTTTGTGAATGTGCCCCTTCCTCCCCCCAAGCCCTCCTCCTTACCCAGTACATGCTGCAAAAACACACGTTGGCTAATCCAAATTAGGAACAGGAACTTCAACTACAAAGAACTTTGTTGGGTTTTGGCTTGACTTTGCAGTTTAAATTAAAGTTTATAGCGGATCGAGGCTGAGGAGATAAAACAGTAGTGAAGAGGATGCAACTTTAATTAGCCAACCTCTTGTTTTGCAGTGAAGATGTGCTGTCTGGCGTGTGCAGAATGTGTGTGTAGTTTGAAGGCAGCTACTCTCAGGAATATGGAATAAACAGAACTACTTTCAACAACAAATATTAACAGTTGCATAAAATGAATTTAAACGTTTGGGTTTATCTGTGTATTAAGCAGCCTAAACTCAACAGCAGTAAAACATACATAAAAGATTTCCCCCTCCGAGTCACAGACTACTCTGTAAAAAGATTGTAGGTTTTGCTTCTTACTCCAAGTTTCTAAGAGTTCTGTTTTCTTTTTGAACTGGGGAACTAATTGCTTTACCTCTAAGGATATACTGAGCACTGGAACTGCCTGCACAAGCATAACCAACACACTGTATAAAATGTGAACTGGCAATGAGGAGGCAGACTGTGGGCACGTCACAAACACTTTCACTGCATTAATGCACACGTTTGAAAACCATGATCACCATGCAAAAGGGTTTGAGGTGGATACAGTCTTGTTTTCATAGTTGGTAAATCAGCCAAGCCAAACTGGTCTTTCTACTGTTCAGTGCACAATACTGATTATTTTTACAAGTCAATAGTTTACAGTGCACCCTCTTTCTAAGAAAATGTACCCAGATACTAATTAGGTCTTTAACAGCATTGCTTTGTACCACACAGAACATGTGGCTCCCACAGATGTACTTTATAAAGTGGATGCAGTGTACTGAGTGGGTTGGGTGGGTAGGCAATTTTTTTATTATTATTTTTCGTTTTTACAGGTAGAATCAGTTTTAAAATATAGCTGACTGCCATGTTGATTTATTTATGAAAGTTATCTGACAAAAATAAAAAAAAATTAAAACTTACCATGATGAAACTAGGATTGTTTCTATTCCTCCAACTGAATGACGGGACGCTGATTTCTGGAATTTTCCCTGCATGCAGCACTTCACAAGCACTATGAGTGTGCCCACTGAGAATCAAACGGGGCTGAAACCACCATAGCAGCTAGAACACAAAATGTTAAAGGACAAAAATTAAGTCACAGCTAAAAAGAAATTGAACTTAAAACCTCCCTTTTTTTTTGTCCTTTGAACAGAGTGAAATTATGGCAATTCTCATATTCTTACAAAGTGTTTTCTGTAAACTTCTGTTTTCCAGTAAGGAATGTGCTGGTATTGCAATATCAAACACACACATTTGGCCCCAATCGCAAGTACTGGACTTTTTTTTTCTTTTTTTGTCATACAGATCAGAAGAACAAAGGCAACAGCATGCTGTGGATATCACAAAGAAAAACTTTGGGTTTAGTAAAGCAATCCTATTTTCTTGTCTAAGGAAGAATCTTGTATTGAAGATCTTTGAGTGAAGACATTTATGGAGAAGGAAAGAAATAGTGACCATTAAGTTTTTAGGGAATACTTTAAATTTTCTTGTAGTTACTAATTCAGCAAAAGGGATGCTTTCAAACTGTTGGAAAACTGTGTCTTCATGCCAGGTGCATCAATAATTTACACAGTACAGAAAGTACAGAATGCTGAAGTGGAGGTAATGGCACCACAGCACACCTAAGAGTGCCAGGACTTAGGAGCTGTACCTGGGAAACCTGGCAGGACCAAGACCATGATGGCAAGGATTCTCAGGGGAGCAACTCTGACAAGCAGCCTCTCCCAGGCCTCATTAGACAGGAGCAGCTGTGCTCTGTTTGTCTCAGCCAACAGCCTTACCACAATTTTTTTATATCTATTTATATCTACACTTATGTCCCCTCTCACCCACCTACTGCCACTCAAGTTCCCGAGAAATCAAACCTTTTGTGATGCCTCTTGAGACAGTACATCATACTTTTCTTTAAAGGGGATATTTTTCTCCTCTGGAGGAGCAGAATCTTCTCCAGTGCATTCAGCATCACTTTTCCGATAGAGAGGGTAATGCTGGGAGTAGTAAAAGCAAGGATCAGTTGTTAATGATCCAGCCTTTCTGGAACAGTAATAAATCCACAAAAACAACATGTCAATATGCTGTCTCACCCCACTTCTAACACACCTGTAAAAGGATGGGTTCTGAAGCTGGAAGCTTTTCCACGTCGCTGCATCTTTTATTGGAATGATTCGGTTTCTGTGAACAAAATCAAGTCATAGAAGGGGTGAAGGTAATTAGGCAATAGCTAAGTTTTAAGGGGCATGGGAGGGTGGGGTTGTTGTTGGCTTTGGTTTGTTGTTAAGCAGTTTAGCTCAGAGTAGAATTTAAATACAACCCACTGTATGAACTCCTAAGAGTTTTACTGTGAACTGAACTCCCCATTCTGTACGTGCTGTAAATACAGCTGTGCTCTTTCTGACTGCAGAAAGCAGCAGCAGAATCTCTGCACCAACAAGGCAAAGGAGTTTGAGGGCAGCCCAATGGAGATAGTCTGGCAATTTTTCAACGGGGATCTGATTTCCTGAATCAGTCAGTTGTGTTGCCAACTGTGCATGCAGTCAGCCTATGAAAAAGGGAAGAGGAAGGAAATACAAGAAAGCAATTGGATTTGATGAAAAAATACAATTAAAACACTACTAGCCTATGAGGAAAGGACTGCAGTCAGGAAACTAAAAGAATATACTTGAAGGCTATAAAACAGAATAATATCCATAAATATAAATGCAGGATTATGTATCTGGGGTCTAAGGAAGGATTACAGAACTTCTGCCATTCCTTGGAACAGAGGAAATGACACTGTTGGCAGCACTGACAAGGAAGCTGACACCATTAGTGCAAAGCAGCACAGTTCATAGTAAAGTAAAAATGGTTAAGAGGGATATGAGGGGGAGAAAGATTTGCTAACAAGTTGCAATGTCAATGGAAGCAGATTTTTTCAGCAGAGTCTGGTTGTATCCTGACTATGCTACAGTATCAGTATTCCCATTGTGACAGAGGAGTCACAGGCTGTAATCAGATCTTTATTAATCTCTTACCTGCTGGGAGCAATTCAGTTTGTGAGAAAGTGCCACAAGTTTTGCCTCTGAGGCACGGCAGAGAGCACAGCCATCACCCTCCATGGCTACACTGTTCACTAGGACAAAGCTAAAAAACACCAGGAGATGGGCAAAGAGAAGTGGGGAGGAGAAGAAAGCATTTGTTGTTCATGCACACAAATGGGATAAACTTCATTTTATAAAATGCAAGTGTTCCTAAGTTGGACACAGTTCAACAAAAGAGCAGAATGTAACAGCTCCTGAAATCATGTGCTATAAATCCTCCTCTGAGTATCTGTACCACAGCCATGTCTCTGCCTGGTTGGCTCCTTCATACAGTTTTTAATTAGGTTGTTAATAATGTACCTTATGCTTCATGTTTACACCTCAAGATTTTTTTTTTATATTTTAATGCATACCTAAGTTGTATTCTAGTAGAATGTTAGAAGTTCATCACTAAACTAAATTCTGAGGGAGAGCTTGCTTCTCTCCCCACACAGTTTAGACCTCAGAGACAGAATTTGAGACATTGGATTTCTCCAGAACAACTGAAAAGGAGAACAGCACTGTGTTTGGGTGACTGCCCTGAACAAGCTTAGTTTTGTACTTTGCGGTCTCTGACACACAAAACAGGATTTCATTTGCAATAGAAGGTTTGCTTGTAGATTTCAAATCAACTTTGACCTTTGCCACAAGATTCATACCCATTTAGTCACACATTCAGCTCAAGATATATCCCCAGTTAAATTCAGTCTGTTTAAAAGACAAAAATGAGCTGAATGCCTTCATTTAAGAGATAGTAGTCAATAGTAAAACAAAAATTAATTCTCTTTTAGCAAATTAAGCTGCTTTTATACCACAGATTTGTTGTAAAATAGTTTATCTAGGAACGTTTTGTTGATAGTGCAGCTCATTGCAGTTAATGGATACCAGGCATACAATCTGCAACTGCATGCAAGAATTCTGCTGTGCTGTTTTATCAAAGGAGACATGGAGATGTTCCTTAATTATTATTTTTTGAACAGCTGAAATATGTCTTGAGGACCCCACATCTGCATGATAAGCAACAGCTTTATACCAAGCATTCACAAAGCTCAGAGATCTTCCTAAAATAGACACAACCATTTCCAGACCTGTTCAGAATTTTTAATTAAACATTTAAAATGTTTGCCTAATTAAGGGAACCAGTGTAAACCTGTAGGTTTTGAATCCCACATTTCCACAAGTGAGTACAACCCAAGGGCACATGTGGTAAACACAGAGTAGCAACGGGCCTTCCCTTCCTCAATCTGAGACCTTTCCACAAACCCAGTATTGCCTTCCCTCATGGGGTTCCTGCATGGTGTCTGGAGGTAACGGGGCACACAGCAGACAGGTGCAGCCACGGGCACACAGCTGTGAGAACAAACTGCACCGAGAGCTGCTCTGAGCCAAGACGTTTGTGCAGTTACCCCACCTTGTGGAAAAACTGCGGACATGCAGCTGCTGTGTTCCCCAGTTCCTCAAACAAGGGTTAAGTTCTGCAGACTAAAGAAGTTATTAAAATTAATGAAACTCCTAATTTGTAAACTCAGAGGGGGTTGGTTCGTGTTTCTTTATCCTACTATGTGTACAGCCATGGCTCATTAACAGCTGCAGGGAAGCATAAAGGCACACCAGAGAAATGGATTCTGACTCCACAGTACTTTTCCATTTGAAAGGAAATTGTAACGATTTACCTAGCTCTAAGTACAGCTTCCTGTCCATATCAAACCACAGGTTTGAACAAAGTGTTTGGGTTTTAACACATCATAAGGTAGATGATTTTAAAAAAACCAAAAAGCTCTAAGTTAAGCATTCCCATACTATTTCATTAGAAAAAAAATATACTCACTTTATCCCTTTCCGAGTTATCAGCTTTCCTGAAGTAAAGTTGAAAACCTTCTCAAATCGATTCACCTTGTAAGTAGTCATTCTGTGTCACAGAGCAAAAATACACCTGAGGTAAGAAATTGCCATTGGAACTCATCTGACACAGTTGCTATACAGTTTGTTGACCATTCATGCAGCTTGCTGCTCCATTATCCAGCTCACACAACCATCCAGGAAACTCACAGGGATGCTCTGACACTCCTTGTGTGCTCCGGCCCTTCGCATCACTGGGTGAGGACACTTACACTCTTCTGTGCTAACAGGAGTGGAAATGTGCTCAGGCACCTTTCTAAGGAGGCGGTCCGATACAAGGAAAAGCAGCTTCAAGGATTCCATGTCAGTGCAGATGGATCGGCTCTGAACAACCCTCATGTGGTCAGAAAAGCATAAACCTGTTTTGTGCACAGGACTTACTCTAAATTATGACCCTTTCTAATTTGATCATGATCAAAAAGTTTCTGTGTAACCATGAAACAGGTCCCTCAGACCCAGCACCACTTACTGGGGGCACGCTGACCCTTCATTCTTGTCACTTGTGTACTCCTGTCACTGACAAGACTTACTCGTAATGAAATCCAATGTCGTGATTCCCAACAACGACCACCAGCTCCGTAGAAATTGAATACCTGAACATCTTCTGAAACCTCCCGACATCATCTGCCCAGGCCTGCAGGAAAAATACAAAAGAAGAAATCAGTGCTGTTCCACAGCACCACAGGGCACCACTGGTTGGTTCTCTAGTGGGTTTGCATGGTGAGGTTTTGGTACTGGGGGGGTTGCAGGGGTGGCTTCTGTGGGAGCCTCCCCCGTGTCCTACAGAGCCAATGCCAGCCAGGTCCAAGAGAGACTCACCACTGGTCAAGGCTGAGACCATCAGTGATGGTGGTAGTGCCTCTGGGAGAACAGAACTAGGAAGGTGGCAAAAAAGGAAACTCTGTGACTGCAGCCAGAGCAAGGAGTGAGAATTTGTGAGAGGAAGAGCCCTGCAGACACCAAGGTCAGTGAAGGAGGAGGGTCTCTGTTGAATTTTCTCTCCCCTCTCCAGCTGAGCAGAGAAGGGATAGGACAGCTTTGCTGGGCACATGGCATCCAGCCAGGGTCAGCCCATCACAAGCATATAACACTGAAGCACAAACTGAGATGTTTACATTTTGTAGGTTTTATATGAGGGGCAAAACCGTCAAGGTACATCCAAAAATGGAGAATCACAACATTTCAATGCCTATCTAAAAGATTAGAAACTTCTACCAACTGGACAACTGTAGCAGTATTAAACAAAGCCTTGCATACTTAATCTGCTTCTTTCTGTCATCCATTTCCTTCAAGAAACCCTCATTTTTTGAAATAGGAGAGCTGATGATGTCATACCTGAGGTGAGCTCCATTTTCCTTCATCAAAAACATCTCCCAGAATAAAAACAATATCAGGCTGCAGTAACCATAAGGCAGTTTGGAAAGATCTCTCCATCTGCCATTCCCTGAAAGGAAAATACAGAACCAGTTACCACTGCCTTACCTCTGGATCCTCAACTCTGAATACACAGACACAGCCTGGCAATAGGAATGGGAAACTGGCTCCTACACACTGAAATATGAAAATATATTATGAAATTCAAATTAAATACTTAGAAATCAGGTGTAAGGACAGGAGGTCCATCTTACCTGGTGGGTAAATCCACCACGATACAATCAGGACCAACACATGCAAGAGGTAAAACCAGCTTGTTTATTTTTTCATTACAATTCTAATAAAGTGCTGTTTAAGGGAACAGTGAATTATTGCCCATTAGCTACCACAAAGAACCCTAAAAACTGGGTAGAGACTATTTTAAAAAATGAATAATTACCTTCTTAGCTTATCGAACCAGTGTCCTTTGATTTCACCAAGCAGGTGTGTATCAGCTAAAAATATGGCCTTTAGGACTGAAGCTGAAGTCTCTTTTTCACCCACGTGAGCTCCACCTTTCACGTCTGGCCATCGGCATTGAAATATTACCACATAGTAAATTAAAAATTCACAAAATATTAACACTGAGCTGGCAAAGCACACAAGTTTCAGCAGGAAACAGAGCCTCCTCTTCAGAGGGAGATTCTTCACAGTGGTCGAGCTAGAACTCAGCATTGCAATACCAGCATAGGACAATGGCTCAAGCTCTCCTCTCTCTCATGGAAATAGCTTGGACTACTCAAAGTATCACATTGGGCTTTCTGTCAGCACAAAAGCCCTGTGGAGAAAATACAAAATAAAATATTCATTAAGTCAGCATTCCCTGTGGAAAGCTACCACACAAGGCCTACAGTGTTAGCTTCTTGTCACCCTGGAAGGCTTGGGAATATGTAATTGATCGAAAGTGTAAAGTTCTCCTCCAGGCATCCATAGCCAGCTGAGCAGAGAACTGCACTCGCTCCCACCAGCACCAAGGAAAGCAGGTTACAACCAGCCAGGATCTTGGTGCATGATGCTTTTTTGAGAACTTCACAGTGAAAACACTATGAGTGGGGATCAAAGGTAGGTAAAGACAGAGCTTAACTTGAACAGCAGCTGCAGCAAAGATGAAAGAAATCCATTAGGATCCATATAGAATCATTTAGGCTGGAAAAGAACCCCAAGACTGAGTTCAAGCCTTAATCCAGCATTGCCAAATCCACCACTAAATCACATCTCTAGGTGCCCTATCCATAAATCTTTTAAACACCTGCAGGGATTGTGACTCCTGCACTTCCCCTCAGCCTCCTTTTCTCCAGGCTAAACAACTTCCAGAGGATATCTTCTGGCACAAGTACAGACCATGACTACACCAAATCAGTAGCATTACCACCTTTAGGATGCTTCATTGTAATCTCCAAGAACCAAGGGCAATTTACTATCCCACAACAAGTTTACAGGAGCTTTCCAAGAACACAGGCACAGGTACACCAGTAATTAACTATGGATGCTTCATTCCCGACAAGAGGAAAACAAGAAACATCTAAGCCTCAAAAAGAAGAAACTTCACTGCAGCTGTAGAGAAACAGTTAATGAGACTAAATTGGTAACTGTATTTACTGCTTTCTGCTGCCTTGGATACCTTGTAACCTAAACAGGGAATTTATCCCTTTGGAAACTCCAGGATTTTCTTCTGTTTCTTCCACAGCCCTTGGCAGGAACACTTTTCCAGGGTAAGTTCCCACAAGAAAGTATGCCAGCTGAGAGGACAGAGGCACCAGCCCTTACTCTCCAATGAAATCCCTCAGGTTCCAGGCCCAGCCTCTCAGGGTCTCAGTCTGAAGAGCTCTGCAGGTCTGAAAGCCCTGCTCTTTAAAGGTAAACACTGTAGCATGGTTACAGTAAAGGCACTCCAGGGGAGTTATTGAGATGCTGCTTCACAGGCTCAGGAACAACTTCCAGAGAAATACACAAAATGCAGTCCTCCAACCAACAATGGGATTGCAATTTCGCTTTCTACAATAGAAAAATCCTAATTTAGGACTAAAATCCAGGATGTGAGTGTCGCCCTGGTTTTACAGGGTCCCATAAGCTGTAACACTGTAACTGTAGTTTCCCATGCTTTTTCTGTAAACATGGTCCTTGTTTTTCTTAACTGGCCGGGATTGTTTTGCACTTGTGGAATTGTTTTTCATTCCTTTCCCTGGGGTGGAGAAAGATGATTGACCATGTCTTTGTCCTGTAAACCTTCAGGGGTGTTGACCCTTTTCACCAATCCTTGATTGTCCTCAGAAACATATAAAAATAGGCAAATAAAGAAGGGCAGGGCTTTTGGTCGGTCCTGCCTGGAGATGCAACTGCTGCTCTGAGACCCACGTGTTTCTTCTGTTGCCAGCTGCGCAACATGTGAGCAATTATTGAACACAGTATACCATGATTAGCAGCCCATGTCTGAATTGGCTAAATCTGACTATAGCTGTGAATATTTGGTACCCTTGAAAATATATACCCCAAATGTCAGGAAAACTGGGACAAAATTACAAAGCTACCTAAAATTAATGGATTGTTTCTAAAATCTTGGCCTCGGTTATATGCAAAACACAGAACAAAGTTAAATTGCCTCACTGTCCTATGCACTAGCCCATTTGATTTATATCTCACAGAAAGTGAATACTGTCACATGATTATTATATTATTTTTCCAACCAAAACCTCTATTTGATAATAGCCACTTATTTTCAAACACAAGCTTCCCATATCAGCACTACAAAGTACTTATTCAAGACAAAGAACCACTAGACTGCACCATGAAACATTTCTAATATGCATTATCAAACAGCAGTATTGACTAATAATTAATTGTATGGAATTCAGTTCTACCTAAACTTGGTTTAGCAGGAAAAAGCCACTGGCCAAATGTCACAATTCCACAATATCTGGAACTGCACATATGGACTGATTAACTTGTTTAAGATTCATCTCACCTGCACTTTAAGTAGAAACCAAAATAACACCCTGTTTGTACATCTCACAGGGAGGCAAGATTAAAGCAGAGGTATCTGCTCACTGGCACAGCAACAAGGACAAAAAGACAGGCAAATTCTTATCCAAAGAATATTATTATCCACAAATTTGTACGGTTTTATCCAGCAAAGGAGGAAGTAGTACTTATTTGGAAGCAGACTTTGGTAGTCTGAGACAGCCTCCTCTTCCAACAAAAACAGGAATTATTCGAACAGAAAATGCCAGTAAGTTATTTAACTTGCATTAGCCATGTCCAGTAAATACATAAATAAATGAATGAATGAATATAAATCACATCTTCAAGAGCAAACTGATACCGTCAAATTAAAAAAAAAAAAAAAAAACCCACACCAACAAACCAAATCTGCAATCAGTAGAAAATAAAAATATGTTCAAGGCAAAACTGCCATTTTCAAAAGTCACAAGCAGCAACAGACACAATCAATGCCACAGAGCCGATCACTTCCACATGCATTCCTCCCCCGGCGTTTCTGCTGCTGTTACTTTTTGGGGAGTCGTGCCGCAGATGCGGAAGCTGCCAGAGGTGCCCCATCTGCACCCCGCACCGCCAGTATTCCTGATAGTGAAAGGAAAAGCGGAAAGGGAAATAAAAAAAACCAAACAGAAAGTCAGCAACGTAGATAGAGCTGAAAGACAGCTCCTACTACTGGCCGAGAGAAATCCCTGCCCACCTCGCTCTGCCACCTGCCAGCCCACGGCTGCTCCCATGTCACCCCATGCCATGCCACGCCATGCCCGCTGACCTCCGCTGGGGCTGCACAGCCGCTGCTGGGTGGAGCTGCGGCTCCGCCCGTCGCTGCGCAGCGCGTTGCTGCCGCTCCCCCTCACACGGCTCATTATTCTCATTAGAAAAGATTTCCTCCGTAGATTTTCTGTTATACACGATACCCTCCTTATTTTTTTCCATCAAGTTTATTGGCAATGCAGACTTGCATCGCTCCTCTTCTGTCTCCCTTTTCCACCTCTTGTTCAGAACATTATCCAGCTTTAATTCCAGAGTGAGTCAAGAATGAAACAAGGGAACACAGTGGTCTATAGCCAAAGCAGGCACAAGGAGTTCTGGAGCTTTACCCTCTCTAACACTTAGTGAATATGCAACTCTGAACACCTGACATGCTTTGAGGCAAATTTCTTTACTAAATTACAATTGCATAAAACCGTCCTAACAAACCAAGTGGGATACAAGAGTCTTGATCCTACTCCTAGACCTATCCCTCAGGAGCATCCATGTATTTTTATAACGTTAAAGAAGCTGTGTTAGGCTATAAGCAAGCCTAGTATTTCTACCCTAAGCAGTTTTCACTCAAGTCTCCCATCACGATGTCACAAAGGTGGAGATTTACAACTTTTAGAAGAACTTAGTTCTATAATGTAACCATGTGAAACTTCCATGGAATGTCCTTACAAACAAGTTCAGGTTCAAATCTCACAAGGTTCTGCAAGCTACACTTGCAGCTGGGAGCTCTCTTTTCATTCCAAGCTTGCCCTCTCTGAAGCAATATGACATTTCTGCCTTGTGGACTGTGACTTCCTGCACTCCCACTTTCCTTTTCAGCTCTTCAAATACCAGGGTTCTTCAAGTACCTCACTCTTGAACCAAAAAAGAGCTTCAGATGAATTCTTCTTTTGATGATGCAAAACTCTCTGAATACGCTTTCCAATTCTGAACACTAAATCCTTTCTTAACCCACAATTTTTCACTTACTGTGATTGAAGAAAAATTCCAAGCAGAGATTTAGCATTTTTCTTTTAAGAAACCCCTCTGCAATAATTTATTGATAGAATTAATTTCTGTTAACATTAGCACATCATTAGGGCTGAAATTCATGCAGACTGCCAAAGCTACATAGATACTTTGATTCTATGTATCTTATAGAAAAGGAAAAATTGGGAAATTCTTCAAAATAAAACAATTTTATTGTATTCCCATAAACACCCACAACCAGAATATACTCTACAAGTGTGAAACAGATGGGTTTGAAACTTAGTTGAAGTTATGCAGATCACAGTTTATTTAAAAACATACAAACAAAAAAAATCAATATCACAAAATAAAACATTTCTAAGCACTTGTCATACTGAGATCACATTACTGAATCTGTATTATCCAACTGTGAAACCACTAAAGCAATGGTAGGTTTAAATGTTGCAGTAAGAATAAAAAATAAGTGGAAACTCTAGTTGGCATTAAATTATCCAGTAGTTACAAATGTGCTGTAAAAGGAAGTCCATATATGACACTTATTTGTTTCAAGCACTTTTCATACTCATTGTTCAGTTTCACAGATTCCTGTATAGCGTGCTTTAGATCTTCTACCTCTTCAAAAAAATCCTAGAAAAACCCAAAAATATTCACCTTAAACTTTCTTTCAAAGACATTCTCAGTAAGAGCTAGTCAGCAGTTCAGTTATTCCCGAGTTCAAAGACACTTTCTGCATTTTTATCAGTGTATGGCTGAGTTATGCAAACACAGCTATGGTGAGATAGAGTAATCAACTACAACCTCAGGTAATAATTTCTGCCCTGAACACACAAGCAGAATTCAAGTTATGTTAGAGGCTGGAATACAGACTAATAATAGGAAAGATTAATTAAGAAAAGGAAAAGATATGGATTTACCAGGCAGCTACAGAACAACAGTCCAATATGACAAGGGAATAATGTCACATCCTGAACCTTTGTAAGTGAAGTCAGAAATTGTTCGGAAATATATGGACAGAAGAATATAATCACCCAAGACTTCATTTCACCAATCCTTGAATGTTCTAACTACCAAAATAACAATGTATCTACCTAACCATCTATATTTGACATTCTCCTCCCTATTCCTCTAGCATTTTTTTAAATTAACAGCTATATACATTTAACATACAGTGACTTAAAACTACCTTAAAAAAGGGCCACTGATAAAAAGCCACACCCTCAGATATCTCTGTCCTGCAAAATGAAACTCTCAACCGCAAATCATCCCTGATTCCCAAACACAGGGACCTAGAATTCACTCTGGCTCTATGTTCTGCAAGTTACACATACTATGAACCCTCTTTTACCCCTGCAATCAATACCATAATGTTATTTGGTTTGGGAGAAAGGACTGTAAGGTAAGAAAACAGATTCTAAAAAAAACCCAAACAAACCAAAAAACAACAAAAGACTTGAGCAACAAGCAAAAATCAGTTTAAACGATTTGTTGTTGAAAATAAAATCTTACATCAGTACATTAAACTGAGTCTTCTATAGTTAGGTAAGATCTCATAGCTAGGTAATATCTTGTTACATAACTTTAAGAATTGCCAAATGTTCACATTTTCACTTTTTACACCTATTGATCTAACAAAAAATTCAAAGCCTCTGCCCTCCCTAAACTTGGAGCTCTGTCAGAGGCATTACTTCGACATGTTTAAGTACAAGAGAAAATAGTCTTCCTTAGCTGAGCAGCCCTTAAGGCCATTAATGTTTTGAGGAGTCATTCATTTCCATCTCTCTCAGAATGCTACAAGTGATTTTGTATGTATTTTACTTGATAACAACTTATGTTCAGCCTAAAGAAGTTTCAGTTTAGGCAGAAAAGTTAGTTTTTCAAAAATCACCTACTGTTAGGCTTGTCTTAAAATAAATTACCTTGTCTAATCCAGCTAATTCATTTTTTAGTGCTCTCTTTTCTGCAGACAACTTTCCATTTTCTTTCTTCAGCTTTTTAATCTCCTTCAACAATAGCTCTATATTCAAATGAAAAAATGTAGAGTTCAAGTACTACAGTCAACCTCCCCCTCATATGAATCATATTACAGCTAAAGAGCTGCCTACCTTCTGTGATATTAGAAAATTATAGTTCAGCTTCTTAAAGTACCTTTTTCATATAGGGATTTATTCTTAAGAACTGGCCCAGCATATTCCCAGCTACTATGAAAGACAACAGGATGTGACAGTTGGATAATCTGAATCTGCCAAATTCTTAGAATGTGGGATCATTTCACTTTACAATCCACAAAACACACATCACATGCCTTGATTACCTTTTCTGACTTATGAGAGGGTCACATCAGCCCCTGCTGACAGCACATTTCCTGAAAATTATGCCTACATTATATGATCTCATCCATCTCTTTTCTATGCTTTGAAATGGAAGAAGATTGCACCTTAAATTCTGGGTTTACTTATGTGAGAAAGCATGTACTGAAACCAGCACTGTCCAGGCTTGTCCAATGTTTTAAGGCTAAAATCAGATTATTTTGTGTCTCAGTGTCTGAAAACCAAAGACTGGTGCAGCAAACATCATTACTAAGAGATCTGCACAGATACACCTTAATGGAATAAATGCCAGCACTAAAGACAGCCACACACTCCCACCTGTGCCTACACCAACAGACCAGTTTCAGAGAAAGAGAAAACCGCAAACATTTTATCACAAACAAATGCAAGCAGAATCCTAGATTACAAAATGCCATTTTTACATGACAGGTTTTCAAAAATGAGAAAAACATTTTAGATACTGTTGGTTGAAGGAGAAGAAATAGCCTGGAGTGGCCTCTAGATCAGAAATGAAATACATTCTCTCTGTTGGGCGCCCTGGAAGGAACATCATCAGAATTAACTGTACCATTACCTAAATATCTGCTGCAACAGCACTCCTTCTCTGCAGAAATGTCCCTGTGAGAATTTACTCCTCCCTCTGGGGTCTGACTTCTTTTTTCAGAAACAGCACTAGTTCTCCAAGAAACCTTTTTACATTCCAGTTGCTTAATTCTTTGCCTTTGCTCTTGAAGATTATGCTCTAGCTCATTAATTTTAATCTGTCAAGACAATTTTTTTTACAATGCATAGAGAAAACACAGTTCAACTGAATACAACTGGAAACATCCCCAGTGCAAACCCAGAGCTTTCAATTGCTGACTTAAAAACTATTCACTCAAAAGGTCTGAAAGGAGAAAAAAACGAAGCACAGATGAGGAAATCAGACTGGTCACCTGCAATGCTCGATCTGTGCCTGAAGAGGCAATACCCTCTTGAAGCTTCTAGAACTGCTCCTGGCCACACAACCCTACAGTCACTCCAGTTATGACACCAGACTCTTTGCACAGCAAGCCCACAGACCTTGCTACCCAAAAGATCTTGCCACCTAAAAGAAGACTCTTTGCCTTCATTTGGTTTGCTTACTGCTGAATTTCTGAGAAAAATCAGCTCATGACACATGCAGAAAAATACCAGGGCTGGTGCAAAAGAGGTCACAAGGTGCATACACAGTTGGAAGGAAGGGTGGGTAAAGAAAAAAAGCAAGGAAAGGGAAGACAGCTTTCTGTTACAGACTCACCAGTGACAGAGCTCACTTTTAAAGGGAACTACAGGCTACCCTCCATTATCTCTGTCATGGGAAACTAAGTATAAAAAGAAAAGCATGGTCTTATTTCACAAATGTAAAAATTACTTTTCAGTCTCCCTAAAAGCTTAGGTTTGGTTGTTTTATACCAACTCCTACAAATTCTACTTACAGTGAGATTTTTAATTGCTTCACTTTGCTCCTTGTTTGTTTTGGTTTCTTTAACATAACGTTTCTGTAGCTCATTATACATCTGAAGTAGTCTAAAACAGAAGAAATGCATAAATTGCTGTAAAACATGCAAGACAACAAAATGAGCCATCTTTTATGGTAAAAGTATTACAGATGCCTCACAGAGACCACTTGGGCTGTAGCTGTGCTGCAGAGACTCGTAATAGAAATATTCAAGAAGGCAGTGAATGAAATGTGACTGTCAACACAGAAACAGAAAGCACCAGAAAATAACAGCAGAGCAAGTTAAAAGAATGGTCCTTATGGATGGCAAAGAATCCTTTTTACTCAACAAGACTGAGGACCCTGTTGTTTTTGTCCAGCACACATGGCCACACTCTGATTAAACCTCAGAGCAAATCACTCTTTGAGGGAAGATCTCTACAGCAGCAACAAGAGACTGGCAGTGACTTTGCAGCGTGTCACAAACATCATTCCTCTCCCCATCGGCGTAACAGGAATAGCAAAAGGACACTCCTAAAGGATTTTTAAAAGTTTGTCCAGAAACTAGTTTCTTACCACCAATCAAGAACCCATGATGAGGACACATGAGGCAGTTCCCAGCTCTCTGTGTTGCACAAAACATCTCATTGCTTCCAAGCACGTGGGTGTGAGGATATGAGTGAATGAAATCTATGTGAAACTGAGTGGGTAAAATAAATGTCAAATAAACAGATTAGGGCTGTTATTTTTCCCTCTGATATTATTTTGCATCGAGTTCTGCTGTACTAATTTCCTACCATATTTTATAGCATTCAGCCAACACACACGAGGCCCACAATTTAACTGATGGACATGAGCAGACATTTTTCCTATTTTTTTAGGAATTCCAATAAGAGCTGCCATTCATAATAAGTCATGACTGCATGCCAAAAGCAGGATGAGCAATGCTGTAGCACAATACAGCTTTGTAAAAGAACACACAAACAGATGCTAGAAAAAAGAGCTAGGTCAGGTTATCTACATGCAATCTAACACAAGACAGGTACAGCACTCAATTCAAAGCCCAACTTGGACTTCTATATGAGCACCTAACTACGAACTCAATTCCAGCCCAGAGCCAGTCACCCAGCCTTCCTATGTAGTTATGTAGCTTGCAAAGAGAGTCCAGCACACTGTAAAGGTATTTAAATTTAAAAAAGAAAATGGGTCTTCTACAGCCACCTAAAGGAAACACTAAAAACAGGGCACTTGGCCAAAGAGCAACAGAGATCTGTGAAAGATCCACATTTATGTAAGTGGACAAAACAAAGCCTTTGAAGGGATGAGCAGCCTGTTTATTTTACAATTTTACAATCAGTTCATAGAGGGGTAGAGCAATATTTTAGGTAGCTTGCCTAATTGTTAAAATGTTTCAGTATATGTTTTCTTAAAGACAAAGTTGTAGCTTTTGCATCAGAAAAGCAGTTACAAGGGTTTAATTATATTATTTATTGGCAAACTACAGTAAGTACTGGCTCAACTCTAAAATTAGACTGAAAAGTAGAACTGCTTCTCTAGATTATTTCAAAAACAGTACCAGCCTATAAATGTTATATGCACAAAACACTGAGCAATATAAAATGAGCTGAGAAAGGTTCCACACAATAGAAGATGAAACCACAAAACTCTAGGTTCAAAAATCTACAAAAATATTGTATGTGCGCATAGACACATGAAGAAGGTTCCTAGCTCATTAAATTTTTCTCAATGAACTACTTGAGGAAGAAATTCATTTTGTTCTTTGCTCAGCACTATTTTCAAGTTTAATCCAAGATTTTGTAGTTATTTTTAAAATGTGAATGATTTCCCATTGCTTCAAAGGCTGAAAGCCACTTGCATAACAGCTAAATAAAAAAATCAACTGACTTAACCATGAGCATTTTCTACACTACAGAGAAGAATAATTCTGTGAAGAAGCAGTTTCCAAGAACTCACCTGACACTGTCACTCTCTAGAACCAGATCCTTGCTGTCTCCACCCTTATGCCACGAATGGGTTTCTGTTTGAACCTGAACACTTAATTGAAACAAACACAACATATTTCACTAATTTAATTGAATAAAACAAAGCAACTGAAAAAGGCCAAGTTACTTCCCAATTTGATTTTATGGTAGAGTTTTCCAGGAAGACTCATAAACACACCAAAACTTAAGCCTTTGAAGGTTTTTTTGAACTGGTATGTAAATCCTGGCAGGACACTCTCCAAACCACTAGCACTACAGTTTTTCAAGCCCTGAGGTTCTAAATCTTTTAAACAGCATTGATGCTATTTAACCTATCTTTATCTTACTACTTCTTGGTGGAAAAATAGTGTAAAAGCCTTTGCAGTTCTACACAGTGAGTGCATTGGCTAAGCAGGAGTATTACTTTTTGATACTAAAACTGTTTCTTTCACTACAATAAAATTTATGCAAGATGCCCCAGACGTCCTTCATTCCTTTACAGGCCTTCAGCATTTTCCACCCCACCGTCCTGTTCACAGACAGCTCCCTAAAATATACAGACCAGATAATGCCTAGTCAATTTTAAGAACATGAAAATAAAAGTCCTGGAATGTTGCACTTCTTTTGATGCAAAAGAGAAATGTTTGGCAATTCTTACTTTCTGCTTGTGCCACAGACACGTGTTAACTGCTGCAGATGCAGTTGTTCCTGGATCTGACCCAGATTCTTTTCTAGCTCCTTATTTTTTACGTGTAGTTTTTTCACCTTCTTGACTAACTGCTCATTTTCATCACTGAGCTGAAAAGGAAGAGAATTGAAAAACGAAAAATCAAGGAACACTTTCAAATCAAATATTAATTAAGCTGATAATGCTTCATCTTAAAACCCTCTCCCAAAAGCTTTACTACATTCATATTAAACCAAAGAAGCACATAAAAGGAAAATGGCAGGAAAAACAACTGGCTTCAAATTCTATGAACATTTGACTACAACAAAGCTTCTTTAACAGGTATCTATAAAGGTGTCCAATGTAACTTCATAATTCATTAAGGAATGCAGGCAACTGGCTTTGCATTTAAAATTAATCACAGGGGGACAAAGCATATAAGTTATACTCCTAAACTATAAATATGAGCTCTGTAACTGAGCTGGTGTTTATTTTTGATTTAACTTCACTGGAGACAAAAAGACAGCCACACGAGCTGAACTTCTTGCATGCGTGTCTGCTGGACCTTGCCCAGCAGTATGCAGTCACACACACACACACACACACATATATATATTTGTGTGTGTGCATGTGCATGTGTGTATATATGTGTATGTATGTGTGTTTTTTACATATATGTGTGTGAATGTATATATGCATGTATGTTTATATATATATATATAAACACGTATATTTATGGCAATACATGGAGCCATATATAATTATTATTATTATTATCATCTATATATAATATATAGAGCAACATATAAGGCAATAGACATTACTTATAAAATACGTACATTTACATATTTCTAGTTATATATGTAACATATACGCACTAGACAGTGTATGTATACATACAGCATATGTGGGTGCATGCATGTGCACGTATATATATGCGTGTACAGATATAAACTATTACGTACATATATATATACACACAAATATATGTAGGTATACATATATATAAAGCTCACAAATATATGTATGCATACATATATATAAAACTATGTCGCCCGATCCTACAGGATATTGAGCACCCCCGATGTCCTGGGCCAGCAGAAGGAAGTCCGGCACCGAGCCCCGCGTTGCGCT
>VZTZ01014749.1:825672-835862 GCA_013400955.1 Drymodes brunneopygia | reverse complement strand
CAGCCGCCGAGAAAACACCCCATCACTTTTAAATCGTCGTTAGTTTTACTCGCAGGTTCTCTCGGGGTGTGGTTCTCAGAGTGTCCTGCGCAGGGCCAGGAGTTGGACTCGCTGATCCTGTTGGGTCCCTTCCATGTCAGCGCGTTCTGTGGTTCTGTGGCTTTCTGTGACTAACAGAGACTGAGAATTCTGCCGGCCGCAGATGGCACGGATACACCAATACGCCAAGTGAGGCGTCTCTGCAAAAGCAAGTTCTGCATCTCCCCCTATCACACAGGTACAGGCTGTCCCAGTGACATCCCCGGCAGGAGATAACAGCGTGCCTCGTAATGCTGCTGCCCGCCGGGGTACAGGGGCTGTGTCCTTACTGTTGGCGGTGCTGGGCTTTGCCCTTTTTGTATAACTATCTAAAGGGAGGCTGCCAAGGTGATTTAGCCAGGCTCTTCTCGGTGGTGCCAAGCAATAGGACAAGAGACCACAGGCAGAAACTGTTTCACAGGAAGTTCCACCTGGATATGAGGAAGAACTTCCTTACTGTAGGGTGACCACAGAGTGGAACAAGTTGCCCAGAGAGATGTGGAGTTTCCCTCAAAGGAGATATTCAGGAACTGTCTGGGGACAGTCCTGTGCTGTGTGCTCTGGGATGGCCCTGCCTGAGCAGGGAGGTTGGACTAGATGAGCCACTGTGGTGCCTCCCAGCCAAACCCAGTCTGTGATTCTATGATTTTGGTTTTTTTATTTTTCTGGTGTTTTTGGCAGACCAGGCTGCAGGGCATACAGGTAGGACAAAGGCATTCCACCCTCAGGACTGGACCTTACAGACACCGTACCAACAGCGGGCACCCCCCAGCCACAGGAAAACCAGCTATCACAGCAAGACTGACCCAAAGCAGTGACTGTTGCCTGCTGGTCTCCCAAGCCTTTGTTATTGGCAGTTTAAAACCTTTCCCATTCCTCTCTCATTCACTAGGTCTCAAAGCTAGGTCTTCTCTTGTTCTCTGCATCTCCTGTCTTTGCACAAAATCTTGCCTCACTCATTTCTTAAAGCACATCATATGTCCGTCTTTTTTTTTTTCTTTTTTTTTGTATCAAATGTTGCCAGATGCCACCTGCCCCTCCATCTTGACCATGTAGCCTGCCTGATTGCAGTGCCTGGCAAATTTTGCATAGAACCAATCACAGAATCATAGAATGTTAAGGGTTGAAAGGGACCTTTAAAGATCATCTAGTCCCAAGCCCTCTGGCCAATGCAGGGACACTTCCCACCATACCAGGTTGCTCAAATCCCCATCCAACCTGGCCTTGAACATTGGCCAGGGCTGGGGCATCCACAGCCTCCCTGGACAACCTGTTCCAGTGCCTCACCATCCCCACAGTAAAGAATTTCTTCCTAATATCCAGCCTAAATTTCCCCTTTCAATTTGTACCCACTACTCCTTGTCCCATCACTACAGTTCCTGACAGAGTCCCTCTCTGGCTTCCCTGTAGGCCCCCTGGATGCTGGAAGGTTACTGTGAGGTCTGAGCAGCCCCAGCTTTCTCAGCCTGTTGTGCCTGGGAGGAGGGTGTGGACATGACAGGAGGTCACCACTGCCTGCTGGTGAGCCCACAGTTCACCAAAAACACAGCAGGAGACAGGTCAGGTTAGGCTGCGAGCGGGAGCTGTGACTGTAATCAGATTAAGGGAAGTGTCACACACCTCTGATGTGGCTCCAGGGCACAACCTGGCATCTCTCCTCCACTCTCAACCCAGTCACCCATCTGCTCAACTTCTTGAACGTCACCCAGGGGTCACAGTGAAAGGTGAAAGCCTTGTCTGTATTCAGCTCAGCCTTCGCAGTGCTGAGCTGAATGGGCACGAGATCCCAGCTCTGAGGCTGTCAACAACCTGAGAGTCCATGTGAGGGAAGGATGTGCCCGTTGTGCTCCCTGCTGCTGGGAATCCTGCCTGTGAAGCTTCTGTGTTGGTTCCATAGAAGCAGCCACCCAACACTGCTAATTGCTGGAGTCTGTGACAAGTCACCTTGACTCCAAATTGCCTGGCACCAAAATTGCTACTTCAATCAGTGACTGACATGGAATGAATTAGCAACAGTTCATACTGTAGAAACCATGAGGTCACTTCTTGGTGAAAGGACAGCTGGATGTAGCTAGCTACAGTAGCAGCAAGGAAAAAATAAAATTGGGGGGATAGTACCAGCCAGCAATGCAATGGTGCTGTAGGGAAAGGGAAATCCCATTTGCAGATGAAGCAGCAATACCCTGTCAGTTTTATTCTGGTTTATCCAACACAAACAAGATCTCAGGTGAGGTCTTGAGGAGTCTGTAAAACAGGAATAAAAAGTACATACAGAAGAAAATACAGCATACCAGGAGGTGTTGAAATCAGAATTATTTTAACTGACTTTATCTTTTATTGTAGAGGACAGTAGTAGTTGTATTTCCTGTCCTCCAGAGGAGAATGAGCACAAAGTTACTGTCTAACAGAGTAGACATCCCCTGGACGAGAGGGAAAACTTGATATCAAAGAGAAAAATACATATTTTTAAATAAACACATTAGAGAATGATCAGGCATGACTTTGAATACAGGTACACCCAATATACACAGCACAGTGGCATAGAGCAAGTAGACAAAAAGTTCCTTCCAGGCCAACATTTCAATGAATCTATGTTATTGATTTAGAAGAAAATGCACTCTGGTATAACAGAGATTCTGATACTTCACAAAACTTTGTAAAATTTCTTCAGAAATAGTTTTTCCAGTGACAAAGAGAAGCTGTGGTATAACAGTGTGGTGGAGAAATATCAGCACAGTGGAATCCAGCCTATCCTGCATACCACTACCTCACTGTAGACAGTAAAAGTAGGATAACAGTTGTTTCCCCAATATTGGGAATGTCAGTAGTCATAGTCACTTTGTAACATACAAGGCAAGACCACTTAAATAGCAAGGAATAATACTCTACAAAGGATGTGCAAAGCTCAATAGGACTTACATTCTTATGGTACCCAAGTGTTTCGTTTTGGTTTGGGGTTGTTCAGGGTTTTTTAAATACTGTAGGTGTAGCAGTAAAACAAAAAACCCAGATGGATTAATTCAGGGTTTCTGCAGAAACCAGAGCAGGCATAGAAAAGGCAGCACTAGGCAGCACTCAGAGAACAACTTAGATCAGAAGTAGCAGAGAAAATAAGCCCATGATGAATCTTGGGTCACTTGAAAGGCTGAGGGAGCTGGGCCTGTTGAGCTTTGAGAAGAGATGACTGAGAGGGGATCCCCCTCAATGTGTACAAATATTTAAAGCAGGGGTGTCTGGAATGTTCTCAGTGGTGCCAAGCAATAGGGTAAGAGGCAACAGGCAGAAACTGTTTCACAGGAAGTTCCACCTGGATATGAGGAAGAACTTTACCATGCAGGTGACCATGCACTGGAACAGATTGCCCAGAGAGGCTGTGGAGTCTCCCTTGCTGGAGATAGTCACAAACCATCTGGACACAATCCTTTGCCATGTGCTCTGGGATGGCGCTGCTTGAGCAGGGAGGCTGGACCAGATGACTCACTCTGGTCCCTCCCAACCTGACCCTTTCTGTGATTCTCATGTGTGAAACCTGCAGACCCAGTTTCCCCAGCTCTTCCAGCAACACAGCCACCAGTTCTGGACACACTGCTGCTCTCCTGCTTACCCAGGAGTTGACAATGCAGCTATGCACAGTTTTTAAGACCCAAGTATTTTCAAAACTCGGAAATTGTTACCAGTAGGACACAAAAAAGTTGGGAAATAGACCAACAGAGCTAAAAGGGAAACAATAATTCCCGATTTCTGACCTAGAAAGTGAGCCATGCAGCCCCCTTCTCTCCCACTTTTCCATGCCTGGTAGGGGAATTGAAGATGGGGGAAGCAGACAACAGCCAGGTTTCTCAACTATGCAGCTAGACCTGCAAGGAGTTTGTGTAAGATGCAGATTTTGTCAAACAAGCATTGATCCATCCAAATTACACAAAAAAAAACCCCCTACTTTTATCTTGAAACTCAGGAAAAGCTACAGCTGAAGCTCTTCTTGGATTAATCATGCACATTATGATCAAACATTTTCAAACTGGCCATTTTGAGAGGCTCCTCTTCAAAATGAACATCCATTCTTCCAAATTAAAGATGTTCAATCAATTTGTAAAATTGGCCCAAGGCTGGTGGATAGCACTGGACATCAGATTTTGAAAATCAAAAAGCTAATGTAAGCCTCTGTGTATACAAAAAAACCCCATTGTTTTTATATATGATAAAAGACTGATGTGTACTCATTAGGAAGTGTGAATTTTCCAAAGATCCTAACAATACATGATTTTTAAAAAACTTTTCAGTGGCAGTGAATGTATGGAGTGCCACTAAGATATTTTCCACTGTAAAAATTACAGCAGAAACATTTCCCTACACTATTATTCAGCTTGTTTGTAGAACACCATCTTTTTACCTTGCATTTTTGTTTTAATGTAGTTTGGTATGAACAAAGACACATTTCACACTGGCTCACACAAATGAAAATGTCATTGATTCCAGTGGTGCTGAGCCTGCTGCTTGCTGCCAAACAGCAGGAATGTGACCCATTGCACTCTTTTTCAGCTACATGTGCACCAAAATCATTGATTTGTCTGAAAATATATAAGCATGGGATTACCTGATGCAATGCTACAGTAACTCCCAAGTGTAGACTTTTTTCTACATGGATTAAAGTTCAATACATGTCCTCTCAGCCCTCAGAGAGAGCTACCATCCTCATCTGATTTTCCAGGAATTAAAATTTTCCTGTGAAAATTTACAAAGCTTTGTAAATTGTGGAAAAATTTCAGCTGCCCCAAATTAATCTCTTTTATTCCATCCACCAGCTGTGTCAGCAGTGACTTCTTCCTGAGTCCCTTTCAGGCTAGAAGATGGCAAGACTTAGGTGATTTTTCTGCCGAGTATGTTCAGTGGCACAATCCGGGCTGCCAGTCTCACAGAAAAATGCCAGTTGAAAAATCATGGAACAATCTTGAGCAAAATAGCCAACATGGAAAAAGGCCCTTTCCCCATCTTGTTTAGATCTTTGGTCATAGAATAATAAGCCCATTTGTGTTCAGGAACCTTCCCTGAAACAGGGAGAAGCAGTCTGGCTTTCCCAAGCCCCAGCACAACTACTTTGGCTAAAAGCAAAAGTTTTAAGTTCAGTTCATGAACATTTGCTGCATATCAAGAGGAAAAGCACCAAGACATGATTGGATTAAAGGTGACCATTTGCAGAACTCAAAACAAAAAAATATTTTCTCATCATATATAAGAAAACCAATTTAATCTTAAAGCTGACAAAATCAGAGGTAATATTTATTAAACCAAGTTAGGCTACAGGCATCCCTTTCACAGCACACTGACAGAAGTTCTGTATCTCCTTCAGTGACAGAAACATCAAGTTATAACACTACGTGGTTTTCAGTGGATAATGTTCAGTGTTTTCAGTGGATCAAAAAAAAAATACTGGTGTCCATGTGGCAATCTGCTGCTTCTCCCTTCAAGGCCAGGGAAAAATACCTTTTTATTTTACACCCACAGACATGGTCTAGGGAAAACAGTAACAGCTTGGGACTGCATCACCTTGTCACAGAACCCCCAAGAGAGAAGAAAAACATCTCTCACTGTAGAATCAAAGGCACACACCTCAGGAAAGTTCTAGCAGCCATACCTCCTGGAAGGGAAGACTTCCCAGCATGACAGAGCCAGTCTGAAAACTCCAGAAAAAAACTGAAGGACACCATTTTACCAGGAGAGCTGTCTGTTGGACCTTGAAGGGGAAAAAAACTTCCTTGTTATAACCAACCCCCAGGGCAGATCTAGAGGGAGAGCCCTGCACTGCATGTTTGAGACAGTTAGTTTGTCAGGAGGGAAAATGTGGACTGTGTTTAAGCAGTGATCCCCAGACCTTCTGGACATAGACAAGAAAGATGGTCAGAGTATGGCTCTGCATGACAGAAAGGGAACACAGGGAATATCTCATACACCACTCAGAACAGTGCATTAAGCAAGCATTATGCCATAAATGACTCATTAGCAAGCACTATGAGAAACGGTGCCAGTGTTAGGAATTCCTGATTGTCTCTGATTGTCTCTGATGGAGCAGAAGTGGGATCAGCACAGCTCTTCTGGGGGGTCCAGCAACAAGAGAGAGCATCTCCTTATGATCTAACTTCCCTTCTTGTAGGCAAAATGAAAATCTGGGCCAAACAGCCTCTTTTATCAAGTATAAAATCTCTCATTGCAACATTACGATTACATTAAACTACAACATTGTAGCAGCTTACAAAAACAAAAAACTGCTCATCTGGGTTACCTCTTAAAGGCAGGTTCAAACTACATGCTTTGTGAGATTCCTGATAACAGCTCTGGGGAAAAGGGCTAGAGACAGTAAACAACAATTTTATATGACTAATCCAATATAATCCTGTGCTGGGTAAAAAAGCCATCTGCATGGATTCTCACTGCAGTGCACTTTAATAACAGTGCAGCAAACCTCTGGCTGTCACACTGAGGAAACACTCTTTTGCACTCAGGCTAATAATTGCAAAAGATTTCTCCCTTTTTCTTCCCCCCGTCCTTTGTATTAAAGCTGTTATACACTTGCCCTCCCAATTTATTCCCTGTGAGGAGATCATCCGTCAAACCCATGAAGTGACAAAGATCCACACTGGAAGGCATCTGAGGATTCCATGCTGGCAGCCGGGTAGCTACAGCAAGGTCATCCTCTCTCTCTGCAAAACTACAACCTATTTTATTGCATCACTGCAGCCTGCAATTACTGTCGAAGGAGAGAATGGCAAACTGTCTGCTGAGGCAGAATTAAACCAATTCCAGCTGCAGCAGCTTCCCCCTTGAGTGACCCTGGGTTTTGCTGCGAGCAGACCGCAGTGGGGACCCCTGTGGCACACAGAGCCACAAAGCAGCCGCGCGATGAGCGCTGCGCAGGGGCTCGGGACAGGAAGGGAAGGAGACTGCCACCCCTAGCTGAGCCACACCTAAGGCAATTAGGGCTTCACACCCCGGGAGAGGAAATCCATGGCTAGGCTCCCTCTCTCTGAGGTCAGAGAGAACAGGTTTTCCTCCCCACTGAGCATTCATTGTCTCAGGGAAGGAAGTCCGACATCCACACAAATCTGGCTGGGGCTCAGGAGGATTGAGGCAGACAAAGCACCCAAGAAACACTTGTATTTCAGGTTCATCAGGATGGGCCTATTCCAAGTGGATGAGATTAAACACGTGGCGTGTGTGTAGGTTACGAAAGGCATGTGAGAGGAACTGGCTAGTGTTTGGAGTTATGAAAGATCAGAGGTTATGAAAGACCTTGGCAGTTATGAAAGATGAGCTGAGAGTCTGATCCAGCAAGGCAGAGAGCAGCCCCAACCTGCTCGGAGGTGAATGGATGTACAAAATCAGCCAGCAACTCACGTGAGGAAGTTCAGACTGTCTGGGCAGGTCTGGGCTAAGGAAGGTTTGAAAAAAACTTCAGAAAAGTAATAAATAAGCAGTTATCATGGACTAGGAGAATGATAAAGGGAAATACTACCATTTAAAGGCCTTACAGGCAGCTGTATTTTTTTGCAAAGAATTTTGGAAGGTCTTAAAATACTAGCTGCAGTCACTGATTTTCTAAGAAGTATTCTTTGCTGTCCTTCTAGTTCTGTTTTAAATACACCTGCATGAGCCACATAGCTGCAATAAATCTGTAAAAAATGAGGGCTCATTCAGATATTTGAGCCTCTCGAGTTCAGCCTCTATTATCAATATTCTACCACCAGAATGAAGAGAAGGTTGGGGAAATTCTACTGTCCAAATGCTTATTTTCCAGAAATGGCTTATAAAGAGGACATGCTCCTGCTCAGAAAAATATTGAGGAGAGCACCTCGCCCTCTTTGCAACAGTACTTCTCTGTGATGCTGTGTGTAACTTTCTGTGGATACCTTCAGTGGGGATACTTGCGCATCCGGCCTACTACACTGTAATTCACACTGCCTGCTTTCAAAACATGGCTTAAACTGCCTTCCAAATGCCCCTGTGGCAGCTTAATAACAACGAATCTCCAGGCATTGAGGCAGACCTGAGGCATATGAGAAGAAACCCTCTGCACTACATCAGACTAGAATCTAACCTGTTTCAGCAATAGGTATAGACTTTTATTTTTGATGAATTCAGTAACTAAAACTTTGTATTTCAAGGAAAAATACAGAAAACACGTTTATTATGGTCTGAGATGCTTTCTAGAATGCAAAGTCATGGTTAACTGTACATTTTTTTTTTTTACCAAAGTTAAAGCTGTCTATACTACATCTCAGCAGTCCACAAATCTCACCAGAAAATACATTTATCCATCTGGCCCTGCACAGAAACTCTCTAGGGAAGGTCCCGAAGCCACCTCATGCTATGGCAGCAATAAAAAGCATAAATTTCCAAAACCTAGAGGAAACTCAGATTAAGGAAGAATCCAGAGTAATTCTGTTCTATACTAGTCCAAATTATACTGCATGTTTGTACAGCTATTGCACTTAAGAAAACTAATCTTACATAAGAACAAAGCAGAACAAATGTGTTTGGAGGAAACAAGTGACTTAGAACAATCAGTCAGCAGAAAGATTGACAAACATTTGGTGAGGATTTATTCAACAAAAGTTCATCACTTCATACTTCAACCAAACTTTTACATGGTGTGTAGTAGTTATTTCATCTTTTCAGAGTTTGTTACCACTTTTTTTTCTGATTCAAAATGAGGACTAAAAATATTTCACTAAGTAGATTGACAGCCTTGCTGTCTTTGTGGCATCAACTGCCAGGGTGCAGCTTAGAAATTTAAAGGATGAAGTTGAATTCTTGTTCTACAATCCATGAAGTTCAGTCCCTTGCTTTAGAAGGAAAAGGTCCAAGTGTTTAATTTTAAAAAGTGTCTATTATTTTTGTGAACTACATGTGGCAAGAGTGTCCCCCTCATCCCAAAGTCATCTGTGTCCTACAAGATAAACAACAAAAGAAAATAGATCTAGATGTAGGCTCTGTTACATCAGATAGAATACCCAAGTCAATTTAATTTAGCCTAGTCTCTAGGAAATTAATTAATTTTGTGTTCAGAGATAGTAAGTGCTAGTGTTATGCAATTTTCTTCATGCAAATGTGTTCGCCACTAAAGCACGTCTATGCTAGCCCTGAAAATGAAACTGTCAACCACAAAGCAGGTGCTGAAAGACAATAACAAATTTCATACACTCTATGTACCTAATGCCTCTTTCAAAAAGCCACGCTGATGGACTCAGTCCCTGGGCTCTCTTTTTTCCCATTCAATGCCAAGTGCGCATCAGAACAAGTCATTTGGAAACACCTCACTCTGACAGATAAAGTGTGTGTTCCCAACACTCACTCGGTGTTTTAAGCACAACAGTCTGGCTGCTCTATTGCATAAGCAAGTATTCATCCTGGGCTGCCCTCCTTCTACGAGCCGCATCCAGAATCGCTCAGCTCTCTTCCCTACACTGCCAGCACGGCAATTTTGCTTATACGGATTCAGAAACAGTGGGTTGTGAATTCTCTTCTTCTCCTCCTTGACAAATCCAAAATGACACACGAAGACAAGGAGAAAATTGAAAGGGCCATGTATTTCTTACCACAAACTTGAACTCCCAAGCACTAACAAGCTGCTGAACTTTAAAACCTGAACTTGCCCTTTCGCTCCCGAGGCCGCTTTTCCCACACTTTCCCCCTTGCATGTCCGAGATGGCCGATGCCAGCCGCCAGCTTTTCCCCCAAAGCCCCGGTAAGGCCGACAGCCGGACCCCGTTCCGCGAGATGGCCGTGGGGAGACGGGGGCAGCGGAGCCCCCGAGGGACGGCTCGGGCCTGGGAGCGGAGCTGCTCCTGCTCATCCCGGGGGAAATAGGAGCGCCCCAGCCCCAGCGCGGCGGTGCCGGCGCCATGTCAGCCTTCAAGGGCACGGCCACGGCCATGGCGGTGGCGGCGCGCCGCATCTTGCCCTCCGCATCCCGCATCCTGCCCTCTGCATCCTGCCCTGCGCACCCTGCTCTCCGCACCCACATCCTGCCCTCCGCATCCCCCCTGCGCACCCTGCCCACCGCATCCCGCCCTCTCGGCGCGGCCCCGGCGCTGCTCTCCGCCGTACCCCCGCCTCTC
>VZTZ01014749.1:764204-825667 GCA_013400955.1 Drymodes brunneopygia | reverse complement strand
GCCCTCCTCCGCCCCCGGGGCTCACCTAAAGTCAGCGCCCAGCAGCCAGCCCGCCTTCCCCATTGAGCGCGGCGGCCGCCTCTCTCCGCCCCGCTGCGCTGGGCGGGGCGCTGCCGGGGCGCGCGGTGACAGCGCCGGGCGGTGTGTGCGCCCAGGNCCCCGGGACGGGACGGGGCCGGGCCCGTCCGGGCTGCCCCGCGGCCGGAGGAGCCTTCTCCCGGCGCGGGCTGAGGAAGGGCCGTGCGGGCGCTTGGCCGGTGCGCAGAGCTGGGGAGGGGGAGGAGGGCGGCGGGGCTCGGCACCCGCTCAGCCGGGCCGCCCCGGAGCCCTCGGCCACGGGAGGGATGGCGGCAGCGGGGGCCCCATCCCCATCCCGGGGGCCCCAGACCTTGGGGGGGCCCCATCCCGCAGGGCCACTTCCCTCGGGGCCCCAGCCCGGGGCAGGGGGGGGCCCAGCCCTTGGGGGTACTTCCCTCGGGGGCTACCTCCCTCTGGGGGCCCCTTCTCTGGGAGGCCCCATCCCTCGGCCACATCCCTTGGGGGTTGCATCCTTCGGGGCCAACGTTTGTTTTCGAGCTTGTGTAGAGAAAAACAACCATGTCAGGGAGGTTTTGTCTTGTTAGATCTGGCAGAGTCTTCAGAGTGGCTGAAAATCTCCTGTAGCAAGTAGCTGTTTGGCGAATGTCTGTGGGGTAGCTTATTTCAGATCCGTGTTTTGAGACAGCAGGTTAGTCATCTCAGGAGACACCCTGACTCCTCTCTGTGCAGCACCAAACTTCCACCAGGTCTAACAGAGCCAAGAAGTGGGATCAGCAGATTGTTTGACTGAGAAACTGGGAAAAACACAAACCTCAGCAATGTGTATTTCTCTCTTGCTTCCATTCTGCTCTGTTTTGAAACACACTTTGTACCTACCTATACACTGTGATTAAAGAAGCCCCTTTTCTATCTTGAGTCCAAGACCCATAACTTTTCCTTAGTGTGTGTTACTAAACATGTTTTCTCCTTAGTATAAAACACCCACAAAGATGAACAGAATGCCAGAGGAGAGGAGACTTGTTTTAATAATGCAGGGACTAAACGGATAATCCAAATCAGGATGACAGGTCATGCTCTCACAGACTCTCAAAACAGGAGTTTCTCCAGCATAGTCGTTCTGCCAGCCATTTCACAAGAGAGACTCATGACTTGCTCAAGCCTCCACACCTTATTTCTCAAAATACCAATTTGTGAAGACAGCTTTAAGCTTCCCCAATCATTTCACTCGGTCAGAAAATCACAGCTGAGCACCTTTTCCTGGAAGAAGTAAACATTCCGTAAGACTAATCCTTGAATCCGAAATCACAGTTTGCCATTGCTACCTTGCAACTGCCAGGTAATAGCTGATTCCTTGGCAGACCAAATTTAAACCAGCCAAAGATGTTGTTTAAGTAGGACTTTGGAAACTGGGTTTATTTTTTTTTCCCAATTACTTTGTCATGCTAAGGAATATTTTTTGTCACAAAAGGCATTGGAGATCCTTCTGGAAGAAAAGGTGCAGGTATGGCTCTATTTTTTATTTAAGTGTCAATCTACTTCCAGCTATTGCCAAAAGAAACTAGAGCTAAGGACACAAAATGCAGTGTAACGTGGGTTTGGTAGGACCAGGTTTTTGTTGAAAATTGACTGATAAAAATGGGGGTTATTTTGATCACCAAAGGCAGTCAGTTCCACTAATCAAGTTCATCTTTTTCTTCTGCTTCTCTTCCCATCCCTCAGACCTTTTCACCTTCACTTCCATCCCCAGAAATCTGTGTGCACTCTGTCTCTCCAAGTCCAACTCTTGTCTCCATCCCTGCATGAAACTTTGCCACTTCAGCCTTTCTTTTAAGGTGCTCCACTTCTCAGGACTATGGCAGGTTAGGAAGGGTTGGAATCATTAGAAAGTGTCTACAAGAGGCTTGGCACAGGGGCCACCTGAAGAAAGATGTGCAATTCCAGATTTGGGATTTCTAGGAAAACTTAACCAATAATACAGTTTCCTAGTCTCCCCTTTTGGCTTATACAACTTGGTTTTCTTAATTTGAAATAATTTATTATTTTCACTAGTTAAAAAATAAGCCATCTCCTTTTCCATCCTGCCCCTTTATTTTGGTTTGTATTGCATTTTGTTTCATGACTAGAGGTAAAATGTATCTTCTTTCCAACAGATAGGCGTCTGTACTCTGGAATAGTTTCTTCTAAACTTCAAAAATCATTGCCTCTCTTGCCCTTCCTGTGGTTTAGTTCTTATTACTTTTATGAAATATCACAGGCTCTCATTTAGTATGTATATGGCTGTTTCATAACGAGAATGGTCATGGTTTTGTAATCTCCTGTAATTGACCTGCTTTAAAATTCACTCTATAAGGCCACAAATAACTGCACTTTTTCAAACTTCTCTTCTGTTTCTTTCTGTGAGTAAACTACTTGCTCTGTTCATGAGAGTACACCCATAAGTTTGATAAGACTTTTTGCTCAAGAAAAGCAGGCATGACCAGTCTGTGCGTCTTTGATGCTGTTAAGAGCACTGAGTAATATCTGCACAGTTCCCTCCAATTGCAGAATTGGAAAAGCTTCACCAAAATGAGTAAACATGCATCCAGGTAAAAATAAGAGTAAGAAACTGACACTAGGACACAGTGTGTTGAAGTCCAAAGGTTTTTTTTTCCTTTTTTTCTCTCTTTTTTTTCTTCTCTTTTTTTTTCCAGAAAATAATTTTATGAGGCATAAGAAACCTAGCAGAATGCCATTAAAAAAAAAAACAAACCAAACTTTCCACTGGTATTTTAAAAAGCCAAGGTTTTTTTCCCCCTGATGTTTGCTCCCAGGGGAAATTGTTATTCTGTTTTCTATGGAGCCTGGACAGATGTTTTAGCAAAACAGATTGGAATTTCCTGGATTATTTGCAGGTACTCATGCTTTTTATCTAGATGTTTGATTTTATCAGTGAGAAAATATTTCAGGACAGTATTGCAAGCGACAAAATCCATCTTGGATCTCCCAGAAGTGTGTGATGAGTGCAAGCAGTATGGTGAAATGAAATATCTGACATGAGCATGCTGCTGTGGGTGGCTCTCCTGGCAGGTACTGGGGGGAAAGGCATCTTGGCCCTCTGTCTTCTTCATTCTGCTTTGTTGGAATGAATTTCACAAAGGCATTAAAAAAGGAAGAGTCCAAGACTGGCTGCACTGAGCCCCAGTGTCTCCATTTCCCCTGCTCCATGGAAGTGGAGGGAGCAGGGACAGCCTGGGTGTTGCTCTGTGACGTGGTCTTCATGTAGTGGTGTAAATGTCCCTTGCTTTGCATAACCCCCCAAATGCTCCCAAGCAGGTATTAGGATAAGATCTGCGTTAGAGGGAGGGGCACCATGCACTAAGAGTGTTAAATGGCTCTGCTCTAAATAACGCTGCTCCCAAAAATCAGTTGCTCAGAAATTGCTGAAAAATCTCTGTAATCTAGGGACAAGCCCTAGTACATGAAAAAAGTCTAATAAAATACATTTACAGCCAAATTACAGCACCTTGGTTACCAATTTCATTGTACAATGGGGATAAGGTGCAATCAGCCATTGCCATTTCATCATCCTGTAGTTCCTTTGGTTTCTGCTTGCCTGTTGCCTGTAACCTAGAGTGAGACTTTTATGGAGCCTTGTGTCCAGCTGGAAAGACCAAACAGTAGCAGTAGGTATCCACAAACCTTATTGTAAGGTTTCTGCAAGGAGAGGAGTTGAGTGATGCTCTTGGAAGTATTCTGAGGCACCAGGCTCCAGCTCTCCTTTGTTAGGAAGGTGACTTTCAGGGACTATTCAACATAAATTGAATTCTACACTGATCACTTTCCAAAGAACAAAAGTTTTTCATCAATTGTGTAGGAAGTGTGATCCTTGCATGGGGCTACTCTGGGTTGGAGTGCATACCTGTACTAGCTGGAGCAAATGCACAGGGACCCTTTGTAAGAGGCAGAGAATTGGCAGAATCAGACCCATCCATCCTGCGTGCTGTGGGTGAGCCTCCACAGATGTGGTGCCCGTTTGTGGCTGGTGGCCTCAGCCCAGCATCATGACTTCTCCTCTCCTCTTGGCATATGGCTTGCACAAGAGGTGGGGAGAAGCAGCTCATTGCAGGGCTGGTGAATGCTAAATGTGTGTGATGGCTTCTTGGCGTGGGCCCGCAGAGGAGATGGCTGAGAGGCTGCTGGCCACCACTTCATAGTGCAGGCACACCCTTGGCTACTCCCAGCTCCAGAGTGGCTGGAGCCTCTTGCTGGCCCCCAGAGAAACAGATGGAGTTAAAATAAAAATGGTCATGAACAACTGATCAGAAATGAAAAATACTGAATTTGAAGCTGAGGTTTGCAAAGGATTGTACTCAAACAGGAGAGATCACGTGCCAGAGCATGCAATGAAATCAGCTGATTGCAGAGAATATCCACAGGAGAGAGGTTTCATCTTCGTTTTTCCTTTTCCAGCAAGGCTCAGGTATGATCTCACTGCCCTGCTGAGCAGTGGCACTGACTTAAATGGCTGCAAAAATATCAATCTACTATGCATTAAACTGAATAGAAGTCAAGAACATGGCATTGCTAAGAAGAAATTAAATCTTCTCTGCCAAAAGGAGGGCATTCCTCATCTATTTCACTATGTGAAGTTCCATGAAGTAAAAATAATACAAAAGTAAAGAAGAACAAATAAAATAAAAGGTATCAGCATAGCAGTTTTTTCAGAATACACAACTGAGGGTGGCTGCAACGTTTTGGATTTTGCTTTGGGCTGAAGAGGAGCCCAAGGGCCTTGCTGGAGTTACACTTTTATGCTTCTGTTGTAAGTCTTTCAAGAAAACTGTGCAGGGCATTGAGAGGAGTAAAAAGATTAAGTGTGGTTAATATTTTGATATACAGTAATGAACTTTAGCAAGACCTCAAGCTGAAAAGTACTACCTGCCCTCACAAGCTCAGTAAATAGGCACAGCTGATGTTTTACAGCTCACAAAGCAGAAACATTAGTTCAGATACCTTCTATACTAAGGCAACAGTTGGCAATATCCATTACTTGTCAAAACAATTAGCACACCCTTCAAGTGTAGTATTTTACACTATGAAAACCAAGAGCTGAAATGACATTTGGGAGTTTCTGGTTCCCTTACCCATGCATAATGCGGCAAAACTGTTATCTTTGGTCATCAAATATTTCTAAATGGCTTTAAAATACTTTGATCAATGGAAATTTAGTTAAGCAATTGAAATATTTGAATTTTAGAAGGGACATGGAATATTGATCTTGTTGCTGCTGGGTTTTAATACTATAATTCTAAACAAATAAGTGGTGCTTAATTTTTGCTTTGTTTTGGTTTTTTTTAAAATTTCAAATAATTTATCATTTTCTCTGATTAAAAAATAAGTTATCTCCTTTTGCATCCTGTCCCTTTATTTTTCTTTTTAATGAGAAGTGGAAAAAAACACAAAGCAGAAAGAAAATGGGAATGATGGGGAAAAGTTTTCATTAAGTGTTTTCCCATATGTGCATTTGTACTTGAGTTTGTAACAGTAATACCCTGGAGAATCAGATAAAGACATTTCCAGAACAGAGTCCGGGTTTAAATCTTTGGTTTCATATCTAGGGAAAGCTTCAATTTTTGTTTTTGTTAAATATATGGCAATTCTTTGGGAATCAGAGGGTGGACAGCATTTAAAGTTCCAAAAACCCACCAAAAAACCCAAAAAACCCCCCAAAAAACAAGGTGTTTTTGTTGGCAAAATGGAAACCAATGAAATTTGCCTAATTGCATAGCTTTTAAAGAAGAGAGCAATGGGGTATTGGCCCTGTAAATTAAAAAAAAGAAGAAGAAGAAAAAGGGCTTTCCTTGACAAATGGCCTGAGCCTTGGGGCTTTTTCTTATCTTGTGTGTACTTTTGGTAGTTTTCTAAATCGTGATGACTGCCATCATCCTTTTATTCCATTAGTTGCATCCCTTAATCAATCCTTTTCTGAACTGTCAGGAGAGTGATTCAAAATGCCTTGTTCCCAAAGAATACTCATTAGCTCAGAAGGATTTTTTTGTCAAAAAATTAGAACAGCCTCTGGTAGAATTAGGCCTACAGCTGTTTTTCAGGATTAGCTATATTTTTTTCAGTGAGGATATTTTAGTATGCACAGGCTGAATGCCCAACAAATCTGATTTATGAATTTCTGTTTCAGATTATTAGGAAAGCTCTAACAGAGGAAAAACAAGTGTCCACAAAGACATCTGCAGCAGATCTCGTGACAGAAACGGATCATTTTGTGGAAAATTTAATTATTTCTGTTCTGAAAGAGAAGTTTCCCTCCCACAGGTGAGTACCTAAAGAAACTATCAATGACCTTTCTTTGTCCTTTATGTGCTGCTTGTCTCACTGGTATTTAAAGGGAATGTTAAAAGTCTGTATATGTTTCTTATGTCTGTATATCTTTCTTATGGATTAACCTACTGCTGTTGGACACTTTCATAGGACTCTAATTTTAAAAAATTACCATTTCCTTATACTCAGTGCTTCATATTTTCTATGTTTCTTGATATATGTATTTTATAGCAATGTTTCCCCTGTAGGGACATCATGGATGAAAGTTTCATGTGGATCTTCATGATGTTCAGAATACTGGTCTGTTGCCTATTGTGTAAGAATTATGCTGAGGCTATCTGTAAAAACACAGCAGAAATATATGCTAGCAGAGGTCCCAGCCTGCAGACCTTTCCTGTTACCATCACACACATGAATTTGCCAGATCAGGAGAGGTAAAAGTGCATTTAATCACAAATACCTTGTGTTCTCTAGAGAGAAGATCAGTGAGAAGCAGGGCTGTTTGTCATCATCATCATTATTTGACGCCTACTCATAAACAGGCTATAAATTACTACATGGGGTGCAAACCCAAGGTTTTAAAAGTAGATCAGGTTGTCGATTCCTCTTGAATTATTGTGGTCAGCTTGAAAATAACAACTCAGCTCCTGCACAGATTAGACAGAGAGTTTGTATTAGTTGCCAGGTTTGGTTTGATGCAGAGACCGAGATTGATTTCTACATTTGACTTCAATGGATAAAATTCATTTTCCTGCAGAGCCAGTGCAAAGCTTGTGTATCCCTTAAATAGTGTCTGACTTCCTCTAACTGTGGGCATCTCTGATGGGCATGAGCCTTGCATTCTAGCACTGTGCAGAAATGAACAAAGATGAAAATCTGAAGGGCTCAGCTACTAATCTGATTGTCAGTGATGCTGCTGGGCAAAACAACAATGCCATAAGAAGGAGCAGAAAGCATATTTTATACTAAATATGGCTTTCTAAATATATTCTGTATGTGATGGCATATTGAAGCGGTACTGTATAGCACAATGTGTGGTTCTTGGCTGCAATTCTCAAGAGAGTGCCAGGCTTCACAAGCCTATTATTTGTGTAATATTCCTTCTACTATTGCTGGCTGTGCTCTTCTCTCATCCCCACTCTTACATTAGTTTTTTTTTCCCTTGAGCAGTCTGGCAGAGAACATAAAACCTACACATTTCACATGAAATGTGAATCACCAGACACCCTCAAGTTACTCAGAATGGGAACAAAAGTTGTAAGGTCAACATAGACCTAGGAACTGGAAAATCCCAGATTTTATCAACTCTGTACTGTTAACTTCTGACTTTATAAGTAAGTGAAGGAACTGCTGTTTCTTCAAGACAATTTTATTTTGTTGATAGAGGTTGTTTGATTTGGTTAGAATTTTTTCAGATCATTAATGCCTTTAGATTAAACAATAGATTAAAACTAAGTTTTACTAGACTGGACTAAAACACGTGCAATGAGAGTCTACAATAGCAGTCAAGGGTTAAATTAAAGTACAATGAAAATATTAAAAGATCATTTAAATTGTATTCAGTCTTTCCCCTAATCTGGCTGTTGAAAGCAGCACTGAAGATTTGTTTGTTTGTTTTTTTTTCTAAATCATCTTGATTCTTATGTCCTCTGAATCAAAAATGGACTTCAGGAGTTAGAAAAATTAAAAGTGATCTTGTTGGAATCTGCCATTTGCACTGAGACACTTGTGAGTCTTGAGATACTGGAAATGTACTCAGAAGTAATGAGAAATATTAGAAAAATCTGCTTAAAAAGTATTTCTGTCCCATGTTTCTTTTTTCTTCTCTCTTCTTGGCTAAGTGGTATGCATCATCCACATTCACACTTCATTCAGGTTTTAATCTTTGCTCACTTTTTAGCATTCTGATGTGCCCCAGTGAATCTTTTCAAAGGGATATTTTTTCTGATAGATCCATGAGTTGTGGGTAGGCACAGCCACACTACCAGGGGTGACTGGTTGCAGAAGGCTATCCCAACATTTACCCTTGCTATTATTACCCAAGCTGTCATCTTTTGTGTTCCTTGTGGCCTTAATTCTGTAGACACTAAAATCAGGACTCAGGCATTTAAGAGGGTGACATCCAACTGCAGCTTCCCAGCGTTCTGTCCTTGGACCCCAGGAATGGGATAGGTGAGGGACAGCCCCAGTTTGAGTCTCCTGCACTTGACTGGATGTGATTCCTGCTGCAGATTATGATATGTTACAGCTTCCCTGCTGTTCCTGCAATGAATTTCAGAATGGCACCACGGCATGAACAGATGTAGTCTAAGGCTTGGCTAAAATTACTAGAGTCATTTTCAGTGGGAGTAAACTGTAATCCAGATTTGAAGAGAGGTCAGCAGAGTTGGCATGCTGGCATATTAAATTAACTATTTTAATGAGGTGGTTACCCCTCCCACTACTCAAGCTGTTCCTAGAATTTACTCCAGGTTGAAGACACAAAATAAAATAGCTGCTACTCTAGTCCTAGGGAAGGACTCTTTTGCAAAAGACATTTTCTCTTTATTTGTCCATATCTTTTTTCTCTTTGTATCTGTGAGAGAAGCTCTTTTGTCTTCAAGCATTTGCAGAAACTCTGAATACCACTACCAGCTGTTCAAATGTGAAACCACCAGCAAGATTCAGTACTAGCAGTTGGATCCCACTCCTGCTGTACATATAGGACTTTATGAAAATCTGTGAGAGTAGCACCTGCACATCTCTTACAGAAAGAGACCTTGGGCAGTTTAAGGGAGAGCAGGGATAATTAAGGTCGACAGGAAATGTGCCAGAACTGGATGTTCGTTTCCCAGGGAAAAAGGAGGAGAAAAACTACTAAAAGAAACTGGGACAGAACAACAGAAGGGAAGATGATCTCAGATTTCATTTTGTGTCTTGTGCATCCAAACAACAAACAAAAAATAATTTGTTGATTTTTTTCTGGGTCATGGGAAAAAGAAAGTCCAGCTTTCTAAACCTTTTAATTTCCTGAGTCAGATTACTCTAAAAAATACAAATAGGAGTAAGATTGTGGATTTTTTAAGAGTGCATTATTTCCTTTTGACTGAATTTGACTGCAGAAGAGAAGTGGGTACAGTTTGCAGTTTATATGACTTACTGCAAGAGACAGGCTTTACCCATAAAATCATATTCTACATTAGAAAGTCTTCTTGAGTTCCAGGGGTGTCAGTTCAGATCCATTTCTGCATCCATTTTCATGACTTCCTTAATGGTATATTGGGGAAGTGAATATAGAGCTCATTTTTTGCCATTTAAAATAATATGCTGTAGATTTAAGAACTCTCCCTCAAAGTCTCTATGAAAGTTACCAACTCCTAGATTTAAAAAGCGGTGTGTGTGTGTTCACATTTATAAAAAAATGTTTTATGGAGGGAGGGAGAAGTAATCTCTTAAAAACCAGAATGATGGGGTTGTACATTCCAAGTCACGTCTCTAAGCTAATGTTCTGGGCTACTTGTTTCACCCTTGCACCAAATGCAGGTTTATTGCAGAAGAATCCACTGCTGCAGGTTCAAAATGTGTCCTCACCGACAGCCCGACCTGGATTATTGACCCTGTTGACGGAACGTGCAACTTTGTGCACAGGTAAACGGCCGGCAGCCTGGGAAACAAATCAAAACCCAAAATGTAGCTTCTCACAGGTCCTCCCTTCTGGGAAATGCATCAAAACCCAAAATGCAGCTTCTCACAGGTCCTCCCTCCCTCTTAAAGGCGCTTCTCCCCAGTGGGTTTGTTCCTTTGGCTCACACGTAGGAGTCCCCCCTTTATCTCTGGGCACCTGGCGTGGTGTGGGGGGGAGGCTGTGTTTGTGCTGTTACCCAGGGCTGAGCTGGAGTTTCTGTCACTGCCTCACAGCCCACAGCCCTTGGCCCCTCACAGCCCTTGGCTCCCTCACAGCCCTTGGCTCCCTCACAGCCACCACACGGGAACGTGCAGGGGCTGGAGCGGCGCCGCAGGAGCAGAACAAGGCTGTGCTCTTAGGACACTTGGCCCCGTGCCCCACGTGGGTTTCACACGTTCCTTCCAGGAGTGCTGTGTGCTCCCTGTCAGACACAGGCACTTCCTTCTGCCTGGGAAGTGCCACCACTGCCTGTGTGTGCAGAGCAGCACTGAAGATGGAGTTGCACGGAGATACTGGTGTTAAATTTCTAAAGTGCCTCCGCAAAACGAAGTCTAGGGGTCATTGCTGCAAAAATTAAGATGTTTAACTCACCATTCAAGTGCTAGGAGTTGTAAACTAATGCCTATTCATAGTAATTCTTCTTTGAAACCCTTCTTTATAGTTAGGGGCTTAAAATAACTACAACTTTCATAAAGCAAAAAAAAGTCATTTCCTTGACTTTCGGTGCAATTATACAGAATTCTGGGAAGGTGAAGATGTGTGATGATGTCTCATGCAATTAAGGGAACTTTCCTCTTTCTAGCAATATTTTCTGGACTTTTTAAGTCCTTTTTAAAATGTGTTTTTAAGAAATGAATTTATTTCATTGCTTAAAATGCAATAATTATACGGTAGTCAAAAAGATCAAATTAAATATATGATCATCGCTTTGAAAAAGGAGAGCATAGAGGAACTGTTTTCTTTTTATATTGGGGTCAGTAGCAAGGTATCTCCGTGCTACTTAATTGCTATCTCAGATGCATAGCTTGAACAAAATTGTCTTAAAGACAATGACTTGTTATAGCATTAGTGGTTTTACACTGGATAATTCAATTGCACTAAAGCAAAAACAACCCTAAAATATAGTGCATATTCAGTGTAAAAATTGCAATGTCTTCATGAGTTTATTTCTTGCCTTCTCCAATATTAACTTAGGTTTTTAAAGGAGCTGACGAAGTTAGAAAGAGACTGGCAAAGGAAAAATAATATGATGTCAGGTGCATTTTGGCAAGTGAACTCACAGAGCTCTATGTGGGGTTTTGTTGCCTAAGGGGATTGCATAAGGAATAAGTTGAGAGATTTCTCATCAGTACTACTTCATTTCTTATTTTTCACAGATTTCCAACAGTGGCAGTGAGCATTGGATTTGCTGTTAACAAAGAGGTATGAAGTATGCTCTTTAAGATGGGCACCTGAGAGCTGGCTAGAAGTCTTAAAACCATGTGGGAACTTTAAATAAAAAAATATTAAAAAAAACAATCAGTCACTACTCAGGTTGTCCAATGCTTTTTAAATGCATCTGATCATACTCTAGTATGTCCTGCAAAACTTACTTATGCAAACTGGCAATTGAAAGAAAATTAGGTTAATTACTGTAAGTATTATGGGATTTATTTGTAGAAAAAAGGAGTACTGGTGTGAGCAAGGTTTAGTTAGACAAAACCATAATATGCTCAATTTAGTGCTGCCTCTTCATAATTTAAACATACATCCCAGTGTTCCTGTGTTATTATTGCCTCCTTCCTGCTAGCAATATCTAGTGAATATCTGTGAAAGCTGACTCCTGCTGTGAGTCAAAGTAGAACTGATTCTATGAAGAGTGCAAAATTGTGGGCCTAGCTCATTTAATCTGCATTTGTATTTTTCTAAACATAGTAAAAGAGCTGTATTTAACACATGAGAGATTGATTATGGTGAGGGTAGGAAGGTACCTAGCCTTCCAATGTGCCATTTTGAGTTTCCTGGCTATACTCATTCGTGCTAGTGCCTTTTCTCTAGATGTTGCTGGTTTGCAATTTGATATATCATCTGTGGAATAACTAGTTACTCAAATTGACAATGAATGTGCCTCTTTCAGCCTAATTCCACAATCTTAAACATATGTATAGTTTTAAGTGAAGCCAGCAAGAATTCTGTGCAAAACAACTAAGTTTTCAGATGTACTAGTACCTCTTACTGATTTAAACAGAATAATGTTGTGTACTTCTCTGGTTAGACTTTTCAGACATGGAAACTGCAGAGAAACACTTCCATGCTTTTCTGAAATTTATTCATTGTCAAAGGTCCTTTTGAACACTACATATTATTACCAGACAGCTTTCTCTATTATTTATGTTTTCTAGAACACCATCATGATTTTGATGCTGCATATTTTGGGTTATGTAAACTAAACAAAGCTGAAACAAAAGTGAAGAATGATGTTAAATCTCCCTCAGTTAAACAAATAGGACAAGCAGAAAAAAGAGTAAACTGAAAGGGAGCCAAAATACACACAAGGGAACTGGCCTGATTATAAACCTTGAAGAGTACTGAAGAAATTCTTCAGATGTCTTTAGGGAAAGAGTCTATAAATAGTGTGTTCCTCAAAAAAATCCCTTGGTTTAGATGGGACCTTAGGGTAGGGAGCCAGGACAGTCTTTTCCCTGTGAATTATTTTTGATGAACACTGAGTGCAGCAGGAAGAGATTTGGAGTCTAGAACACCTGAGATGTTTTCTTGACCTTGTGGCCAACTTCTGACACCTCTGGCAAGTCACTTAATTTTTGTGTGCCCCTAAATTAAATAATGCCAATATTACTGATCGTGGGAAGATTTTCAGAGCTGACCCTTGAAGTTTGTAAAGTGCCTTAAAATCTTTTGGTGGAGCCTGTTAAAGTAATAGAAATTTTAAATACTGAGGGTCTAATTCTGATCCTCTTTTCATTGGTAAACAGAATCTCGCACAAAAATTCCAGTGTTGCACATTCAGTGAAGGTGTCTCTGTCCCAACTCCTTCTCTTGGAGTCCTGTGATCAGAAGATCCCCACAAAAGGATTTTGCAGAGAAAACTTTGAACAAGTGACTGGAGAATACTGCTTTGATTGAAAAGGCAGGCAAATTCAATGCACCACGAAAGCTGAGGTGCCTACAAAAGCACCCACTGTTAATAAAGAGTGTGCCATGACTCCTGAGTTTGGATGCCTGACTGATCCTGGGGCTGCAAAACTTTGGGATCCAGCCGAGGTCAGCGGGATTGCTTCAAGGAGTAACTGCTCACCAGTGAAAGCAAAGCATTCACAGTCTTGCCTCAGAGGTCTTGTGTATTTTCGGTAAAAACATTTCAATTTAATTTGAAATCAACTCAGTGTTTCATCCATTCTAATGTGAACAGAAACAAACTGCGAGTAAGAATTTAGGGGGTCAGGAACACATTGCATTAATTTCTCTTTATAAAATGAATTTTATATGACCTATATCTCAGTATCACAGTAATAGTAAAATTATTCCAGTTTTTTAGCATCAGTGTAATCTTTATTATGTGTACCAATTAAAATATTGCTGATCTTTCTGCCATTAGTAGTTGTTTATATTTATGATGAGTAATTTGAGTTGCATTCATTTCTTTCCTTTTCAAAATCTTAAAGCTTGAATTTGGTGTAATTTACCACTGCACTGAAGAACGATTATACACTGGTAGAAGAGGTCAAGGGGCATTTTGTAATGACAAAAGGCTTCAGGTATCAAAAGAGACAGGTTGGTCTAGATTTTGTTAGAACTCTAAAAGGAATATGTTAATTTTGTTTCAGAGTTGTTGCAAATCATCATTGGGATAATGAACATCATTATCCTGATGGAAAGTATTTCACCTGCATGATAATTTTGTTGTTTTGTGTTTGTTTTCTTCTGAAAAATCACAACTTTCCTCCTTCTCTTTTTAAATTATACATCTGAATATGAACTATTTAAATTATCCTAAATTATTTTGCCTCACAACCACTGTTTAAAATAAGGAAGAATGTGTAGATTCACCAGTTCCATTCCAGCTGAGCACTGGCATAACTTTTTATAAGCAAGATGCAATGGGAATGGTGAATCAAATTCAGAGTACTATGGTGGCTGCTTATTCACTTCTTTTCCAATGAACTTGTACGTCACAGAGTGTCTGATGTCTGTAGGCAAATGTGCTAACAGTGAATTAAAGGATGCATGCTTCATTAGGGGTTCTTTAACAGCTTGCTCTGGTGTGTGAGGTATGTTTTGATGTATAAATAGCCAGCAACACTTTGTCAACACTTTATTGGAATTCTTTTATCAGTAAACCAAGTCATAGATCTGTCTGTTTACCTAATGATTATAGAAAACAGTAATTTGGTTTTATTTAGAGAAGTTTTCTTTTACTTAATCAAAATGCAGAGAAAGGCATAAGCTCTCAGTTGTTGGTGGAAGCAGACATATGCCAAAAATGTGCACCACTGCACACACAAGGTGGTAAAAATTTCACCCCAAAGAGAGATTTAATGAGCTCTAAACACACTAAATTCAAGCAACTTGACATACAGATTTCTTTAGTGCCTCAAGCAGACCCTACATCAAAATTTTACGTGAAATTTGGGAAGTTTGGCTATTCATCTAAGTTAATAGCCGTCTGGGGTCTACTTATTTGGAGAGACAGATTGTAAAATCGGTGAACCCTAAGGTTTTAATCATTGCTTACACATCACATTTTTATCAATGCTCAAATATCTCATATTCCAAAAAAGCCCATATTGGCAGAGACTGTTAGGAAGAACTAGGGGTGCTTCCAGTTGAGCTGGATGAACCACTGTGGAAATGGCCTGACATGCTTTTGCAGTCAGAGAGTTCTGGTTTCCAGCTAAGCAATGAACAATTTTGGCACGTGTAACTTCTGTCTTCCTTTCTCTGGACATCCAGTCTATGTGGGTGTCTAGAACACAGCAAGGGAAGTAGACCTTCCGCCCTTCCAAATGCTTTGAAATTGTCTTTTGTTTTGAGATACTTTGTTTGGTGGTGGGAAATTTTCACTAGTGAAGCTGGATCTGCTTTAATCTCACTTCTACTGGTATTTTTAGTGTTTTAAATCACAGTTGCTCCATAAGGGCTGTGGCTTCAGTGAAATTAACCAGCCCTCTACCTGCTTTTTTTCCCTCTACCTGCCACTGGATCTGAAGTGGCCATGATGTGTTTGAGATCTAAGCTGTCACGTCACTCGCTGCCATTTGTTTTCAGGAAATGGGATTGTTGTGTGACATTGATCTACACTTATACATTCATTGTTCAGATTTCATCATCTGAAATCACAGCCCAGGCAAAGCCTGTTCTTTGTCAACACCCAATTTTGTAGAGGTTTGGTATGGGAGCCCACACAGTTACAATACACTTAAATGAAGTATCCCTCTTCCCTGGTATCTTGAATGATATTTTCTTCTCATGCCTAGATTCATGTCAGGCCTTACAGGTGTTAATACTGTAAATGTATTTTCTTTTTTTAATATTCTGTCATCAACATTGATCTTTTCCTCATACATTTATCTATATCACTGTTAAATCTTTTCTCCCAAGCCTGGTTTGGGTTTTTTTCTGGCCTCTATCAGAATGAGGAATAGTCAGTAAATTTTATCTCATATCTTGAATTCCTGAAATCTCATAGTGTCTTGTGATCAGCCAGCTCCTTTTTCTAAGCAGAGACCTCCCTCTTAGTTGCCTTAGTCTGTTCAATCAATTTCCAGCTGTAGCCTTGATGAAAATTAAAGAGATCCATTAATGAATTAGAAATATATTTAATAACTCAAAAGAATAACTCCCTCAGTCACAACCTAACTATGACTGGCATGGTGTGAATGCTTGGTGCATTTCAGCAGTGAGAAGGGCATTAAATGTTGTCTGATTATAAATTGGGTCTGATACACAAAATAATCTAAGGCAGATTGTTTTCACCGTCCAGAATTTTTAGTAGTGACTGAAGAACAAATACCCTACAATGTGCCTAGATTGGTGTTTTTCTGATTTAATGCAGTAATTTGAAAAGCAGCAGTTGAATCTTGTTCCTACACTTAATATTTGTGACACCCTGTAACTTTTAATCTAATTACATACCTGTTACTCACCAACCATTTTACCACATTGCTTGAAGCCATAAGGTTCATCTGCAATACTAAATTCTTTGGCAGCCTGTTAAATTAAATGGTGCCTCACTGCAGCCTAATCTGCTTTTGAAAACCTCCTTGCTCCTTGTGCTGAGACCTTTCAGCTTATGCAGGTAGCTCTAAGAACCGGGTGGAGGTTGCCTACCTGAATGAATGCCTCACCTTTAGCCCAGGGTAGGAGGTGACACCTGGCACTGGGCACACCCCATTCAGTGAGTTCTCAACTCTAAACCTTTGAGTTTTGTCATCCCTTTAACGCCTCTGAGTTCAGCTGGCACAGCAGGAGCAGGGACACTTGGCATTTGATCAACCATCTCCACCTACATTGGCACACGCTTGTTATAGCCTGGCAAAACTCAGATCTCACGTGAGGACTGCTTCAACAACTTTCAAGCCACTGTGAGTCTCTCCTTTGACTGTACACAATGCTGGTAGCTCCCTCTGCTCTGGGACAGCATTGTCTTTGCTGAACACAAGACAAATAGAACATTCACAGATTATTATGATTAAAAATACTGCTGTAATTTGTCATAAGAAGGAGTTTTTTTCAGTCATAAAATGTCTTCAGTCTTTGAAATGTCAGAATGAGCTATTACTAGGTGACTGATGATTTAGGGAGAAACTTTTCTTTCCTCTTACTGAGTTCCCAAATGTTTATAATTGGTTAACAAATTACATTAAAATTCTCTATTCAAGAACCACTGTGTTTTCAAATATGAATAGATTAACATCATTAGCAGTTACTAGGTTACTGGTTTATTTTCAGTTGACTGCTAATATTAGTGAATTTGCCAAAAGGTAATAAAACAATGTATAGAAAGAGAAGGAATGTAAGAATGCATTCTTGGTTTTAATCCTCTTTTTTTTTTTTTAACTGTGTTTAGAACAGACTATTTGATAGGAGAAACCTAGTCTTGCTTGAATTTTTACGCAAAGTTGTCACTTACTCTATGAAAAAGTTTGGGGTAGAAAAAGGGACATGAAAATTATTTTCATGTGAAAAGTCCATTAGTGTTTAATTTAAAAACAAATTCATGGAACCTACCTGGAAGCTGTTGAATTAATGGAAACATCTCCCTACCATTGCAGATATCTCGAAGGCCTTAATTTTAACAGAAATTGGTCCAAAACGTGACCCTGCAACTTTGAAATTGTTCCTTGGTAACATTGAGAGATTGCTCAAGGCCCATGCACACGGGTAAGATGTTTTACAGCACTTCTGACCATAAAGTCATTTTAAAAACGTAGTTAAAAAAAAAAAAGACTGAAACAAGTGTGTTGTGCACATAGGTTGAAGTCAAAAGCATTTTCTACTCTGTGTGTGTGTGTCTTCTTTGTGTGTCTGTAGGGTCCGTGTCATTGGGAGCTCGACGCTGGCCCTGTGCCTCTTGGCGTCCGGCGCTGCAGACGCCTATTACCAGTTTGGGCTGCACTGCTGGGACCTGGCAGCAGCCACTGTCATCATCAGAGAGGCGGGGGGCACTGTGATAGACACTTCAGGTGAGCAAAATGTCCTTGCTTTTCCACTGACTTTTGGGGGACTGAGTGAGTGGCTCCCTCGGGGCAACTCGTGTCACTTCAGTCCAGTGCTGCCCCTGTGGCTCTGCCTCGTTTCTAGCAATATCCTCTAGAAAGGTCTGTGCTCTCCTCTAGGCTTGGTCTGGTTATTCAGAACACGCTGATGTAATTCCAGCATGGGATTTCATCACATCAAAGGTCTTCTGAGTCAAATTGTATTTCCGTGGCTTTGAGTAATTCCCTTAAAGCCTTGTGTTTACAGTCAGGAACCAGCCCAGGAGATTGGCAGGTACGCCCAGATGTTCCAATCAGATTTCAACAGAGACAGGTGTCCTGAGAAAGGAGGACTCTGAGGTACCAGTTTGGACATATATGATTAGGAACTACTCAGAGGGAGTAGAGAGCAGCACAATCTCCTAATTATTACTTAATTAATTTAGATGGTACACATCTCAGAGTAATGGTGACCAGTACCTGGATACTGTGGAAAGATCTGGTGGATTAAGAAGGGTGTGCTGAATGAACTAATTTCTGTCCCATTGTATAAGAGGAGAATATTTCATTGATACTAACAAATATACTGAACAAATCTAGACATTTGATGCTCCTCTTGCATACTTTGGCTCTGTATCTAGAATTTTATGGACAATTTTTTGCTGGAGATTTCCATGTAGGAGTTGTTGAACTAGGTTGTCCTTCTCACCCCAAAAGGAGCTGCGTATGAAGTTGTTTCGGTGTCTCTGACCCAATCTAATTACAGCATGGCTTATATTTAAGACACTTCTCACTAATCCTCTTGTCCTCAGGGGGACCTCTGGATCTTATGTCCTGCCGAGTGATTGCTGCGGGCACGAGGGAGATGGCCATGTTCATAGCTCAGGAAATTCAAACTATCCACTACCGACGGGACGACGAGAATTAAATGCTCATTGTGCGGAGTTCGCCCCCCTGAACGACGTAATGTTTGCAAGATGGGTGTCTTGGAAGGGTATGTGATGTCAGCAGGATGATTTCTGTGGAGATTTTCTGTGTCAAATATTTTTTATAAATTTATTACCATGTGGGAAGGCGTAGGGAGATTTTTAAACCTCTAAGAATCGTGTTTCCTTTTTAATATGTATCTCTTTCAGCAGTATCTTTTTTATAAGATAGAGTAATACTTGTAGCAAATTAGTCTCAAAATTAAGTTGTAATTTCATATCTGTGGAGCTGATATTTAGTCTTTTGTAACACGCAGCTAAAAAATGGAACTTTATTTTTACAGATGCAGATCTCAGGTAAATGAGCTTTAGGACTGTAGTAAAGGAGGAGTAGTTGAGATGTGTGCCTATAACAATACCCCTGTTCCATGATACTTAAGAATGCAATAAAAATGACATTGTTGTTTCCTGACGACGTCATAGCTCTGTATCCATGTATGTACATGTCTGTGTGTCTGTGTGTGTATATATTTATGTGTATATACACACCTATACGTGTCCATGCATGTATACACACACATCCCCAGGTGTGTATGTGTATATATATATGGATATCCTGGATGTTTACAGCAACTTAGAGAATGCATAGGGAGAAGAAAGCTAATATTGGAAGCTATTTTCAGGTAATGGTATTTTTAGGTTACTTGGGTGATTCCAGTCGGGGCTGTCCAAATGGCAAACAGCAGAGGTGACCGTGGAAAATGTTTAATTGTTTTACCCACTGCCCAGCTGGTTTTGTTTCCCTTCGTCCCTCTGCATGGGCATAAATCATACTGTCCTGTAGGCCTCTGTAAGATACTCAAACCTGCAAACACTTACTACCATAGAGTAATTATAGTTAAAACCAGGAATGTTGAACTCAAACTGAGTTATTCACAGTATTAACCACGACACACAGCAGTAGGAGGCCAGCAGAATAAAGCACAGTGTCAACGAGCTGTCGATTCCAGAGAAACTTTGAGCAGAACAGCAGGATTTGGCCCCTTACAGGCAAGTTATTTAAAACATGCACATAAGATATGCTTGCAAAAAGTTGTAAATTACATGCCCTTCTTGCACAACGTTGTAATCACACTTTTTGATCAGAAAAGCCTGTAAAATCAGTTACATAGGTTTCCTAAATACACAGTTGTTCTCTATCCCTGTATCTAGCCCTTAACTTCTATTTAGATTGTGTTTTAAACCATGAGCATAGGGAAAACACGTGTGTCAAGAAAAACAGTTGGTAAGAAATCACTTCTATTTTATTGTCGAAAATTTAATTAGAACCTATCTCTTTTTTGCAAGGGTGCAAATTGAATAAAGGAATGAGCCAAAAGAGTTGGTTAAAAATGTAACTTTTTTTTGTACACTGCATGTGTAGACTTTGTAAACATGTTCAGGTATCTGCTTAGAAGATAAAAACTAAACCATATTTTTTAACAGTAACCTTGTGTGTGTTTCTTGCAATGAAAAATGTTTTTCACTGGATATAACATGAAGTTCTGTGTGATTTCTTGATTTTTTTTCCATGATAAATACAAAAAACTGACTATGTGAGGACCATCTAAATCCAACTAAGCATTAAAAAGCTGATGGTTCTTAGCAGAAAATCAGCCCTTTCCATCACAGTGATCAACATTTTGTCACTGCTCCCTTTTACCCCCTCCATCTCTTTGTACCCCTGTTTGGAAAAAGAGATTGTAAGCCCTCTGGGGCAGGGACTACAGTAGTTTGGCTCTGGTTTTCACAGTGCTAATAGGATGAGATTCTGGTCCACAACTAGGCACTGAGGTGCTATAATAATACAAATAATAAATGCTAATAGGCTCACTTGTCTCTTGTTGACTCTGCCCCCACTTCCCCAGCAGAGAGGAGATCAGAGTGACAGATGCAGGGCTCAGTAGCACTGCTCTGATTCCAGGGTGCTTAGCCCTGGCAGCCGTGGGAGCAGCTGGGGCTTTGCTCGGGCTTGTGCCGTGCCTGTAAGCCCTGGAAGGAAGCTTATGCTGGCAGGGAATCAAGTGTGGTGGAAGCTCAGCCCAGCTTCTTCCACTCCCCTGCTCACCCCGTCCCCTCCGCTGCATGTGTGAGAAGTTGCTTCATGGCTCTGTGAGGTTTCCCAGCAGCTCAGCTCACTGGTACAAAGGAAGTCTGACCCAGTTAGGGCTGGTGTGCCCTGACGCTCCCAGAGCTCGCCAAAGCAGGGAAATCTCTGCATCCACTTCAGTGGCACACACCAGCAATTTGCAAAGCTGGGAGCCAAGCAAGGCAGGAAGGGAGAAGTGCAGAAACCCATTCCCAAGTTCTCATTTGTGCCCAGGATGCAGTTTGGGTTTTTATTTGGGCTCTAGTCCAAGTATGTTAAACTGCCTGTATGTGTAGGGGGCAACAATCCTGTCTCTCCCACCTCCTCTGCTGCCTGTGTGCCAGGACAAACATTTCTGAACCCTTCCAGGGGACCAGATGAGTGAAGTGATCTGCCTGCAAAGTACCCCAGTAAACAACAAAGGGATTATTTTTGAGGCACACCATTTTCCCAAGCCAATTCAGTCCCTGGCCACAATGAGCAGCTGACATCAGGCACCAAAGGGGGTAGCAGGGGGCAGGCAGGACAGCTCCCTTCACAGATGGTGCCACAGTATCCCAGTTCAGAGTTTGCATCAAAATGCAACCTTAAAACTATTTGACTGCAATAAACTGTACTGGAGTTTGTCCTCTCTTCCTTATTTCTCGGTAGCCAAGTGAAACTTCGCTCAGCGTGCGCCCAGCAGCTCGTCCTGTGAGTGCAAGCATTCATAATGCAGCACATTAGCCAAAAACTTAAATCCCCCAGAATGCTCAAACATGTGGACTCTTTTTCCTGCCAGCTGTTGTGAAAGGCTTTAACTGTTTTCCACTGCATACATTATGGAGTACATAATGGAGTACGTAATGTATCCGAGGGGGATGAAGATTTTCTCCCTGCACCAGCACAAAGATGCCTGTGCTCTGAAAAGTGAGTGCCTCCTCTGTAAGCAAATGGTGGTCAGCTTCCCAGAGCTATCCCAGTTCATGTCTGCCTCCCATCATCTGCTCACCTGCTGGTCTGGTCTCAAAGGGTGCTTTCTGGTAGAATAAAGACTGAAAGTAGCTGTAAATTCCAGGGAAATGGTCAGTGGCTGATTCCTCTGCAGTGTGTGTCTTGCTGAGCTCATCAGATTTTGCAGAACAAGTCTCAGCATGTTTCAGGTGTGCTGGAGGACTGATATTTTCCCCTTGATTACACTGGCTAATCTCACAGTATTGAAGAAAATATGCATGTATTGGAGCACTTACCTGGCGGCCCACAGGCAGCATTCTCCATGCTTTCTCTAGAATTTGGATCCTGTTGGCCACAGCTTTGATTAAAGGAATAAAAATATCACTTACCAGTAGCCATTCTGCAATCAGAATTAGAGCTGTGCTGTTTCCTCAGCAAGGCTGGATCTGTTCAATGTCTGCACATGAGACGTGCAAGGGGAATCTCTGAATAATGAAATAAGACTTAAGCCACAATATCAAATTAATACAGACCACTCCTTTTTCCTGGTACCTTCCTAGAGCTGCCAAGGCTGTTTAAATTATTTTTTTCCTTTATGCTAGTAGGGAAGCTGCATACAACAATGTGCTCACTTTCAGCACTGTATTGCCAAGACTGAAAATGTAGAGAAGTTAAAATTATTGTTCCTCCAGCAGTTTCCATTTTACAACATGTCTAAGTCTTTCATAAAACATCTCCCCAACACTAGGGACTACAACAAATCATTCACCAGCAGCGGAAGGAGGAATTTCCTTTTTCTTTTAATCCATCCACCAGGCATGACAATAGCAGTATAGAATGCTGCATTTAATATGCATTCTGTGTTCACAGAGCAGAAGAATTGTATTCCAAAGAGAAATAACTGTTGACAGTAACTCTGGATTTCTATGGGGTTTGCTCATGAAGTTTTAATTTTAAAATGCATGACTACGGTGGCTTTGTACTTCTGTGGCTTTTCATCCCGTTGTATTTGTACAGTGAATTTTAGAGTAAAATGGACATAAGTGACCGTTCTCATCACAGGAGAAGAAGGTGTGTGTTTCACAACATGAAGAAGCTGAATTCTGTATCTCAGCATACTGAATGTTACTAGTTCAATGACAAAAAAAAAATCTTGTGCCATTTCCCTTGTGCACAGCTGTGAATACCATGCGTATCGGTGCAGCCTGGTAACAAGGTAGCCAGAGAGATCCACTTCATACAGCTGGTGAGGGAATTGGTCAATGATCAGGAAGATCTTTAATTGCAGTCACTTTTATGCAATTACTGAAATCCATTAAATTATGCTGAATACTTCACTGCATACCCTAATAAACATTATACATTTATCATCCCCTGCGCCCTTTTATGAACACTGCTACTCCATGTTCCTTAATATCACAACCTACTGCAATATGCTTCTTCAGTTGGCAACTGACTTTTAGCCCTACTAAAAGCTAGTATTTTTTAGTGGATACTCAGGGTTTTTCTAGTATAACCATTAAAACTATTGCTTTCCAATTCACTGAAACAAACGGATTCAAATTTGAGGTCTGAGTCTTCCTGCCAACACTTACCAGGATGAATTGGATAAATTGGTGGAGTTGTACCTGTTTTCAGGAGAAATGAAATAGCCAACATTTTCTCATGCAGGCAGAATTTTCTATCTGGTCATGGGGAGGGAAAGCCTCCTTTCATTCAGCAATGCCTGGTTTACAACATTAATCAGCTCCAAACAGGAGTGTTTTCCTCCTCCAAGCACTTACTGTCAAAATCAGTGCTAATAGATACATGACAATACAATTTGGAAAAAAAATACTATTAATATACTTCGTACAGTCTTGTATTTCAGTATTAATTTAATGCTGGGACAATAATATTTTATTTATATAGGCATACATGTAGATACGATAGATAAAAATTGAGTCTAGAATAAGTTTTTATTTAAAAATTATTAATACAAAGGCTCACAAAAAATATCTTAAAATTTCTGAGTGTCTGTATCTCCAGCCACCTGTCACAATCAAATCCAAAGTGATCATCTGTGGAAAGAAAAGCATTTATTCTGAGATGTTTTCTAAGATAAAAAAATTTTGCAGACACATTCTTTGCACAGAAAGATTATGTTAGGTATTAAAGAGGTCAGTAGGGTAGGGATAAACTTTATCACATTAAGCTGGAAACCTCTTAAAGTGTGAAAGGTCTGTGTCCTTTAGCAGTGCTTTTCTTTCAGCCAAAAATATGCAATGGTAGTGTTTGAATTTAAAGCTATTTGAGAAAGCAAAACTGTATATGCAAGTGCACTGTTGCTGTGTGAGTGATGCAGCAAGACTTGGAAATACTGTGACACTAGTGGTCACTTATAGGACCGTGAATTGGATATATTCATGGTGAAATACTAGTTTATTCTATTATGAAATGAATTCAAGCATTATTAGCCAGGCTGCCAGACAACACGGAACTAAAATGGGAATTTCATCACTTTTCTTTGTGCATTGCAATAAGCACCTCTTTGTTCTCCTGAGAAACACATATATTCTCTCTTGCCAGAAGTTATTTATTGTGGATCATGTTGAGCAGGACAAACAGATGATGCCAGTGAGCCCAATTTAAAGAAAACAGGGGCCAAAACTTCTGCTTGCACAAGGGGCCACAGTTCCAGTACTGTTGTGAAGCTCAGCAAAACTATCCATTGTCTTTGTGGGGAAATAACAGCCAAGGATCTTCCATGATACAGACACATACATCCATCAGGTGACACACAGACAGGACTTCTGGAGACACTGGGTGATTCTAAAGTGCTGCTTCAGGTGGACAGCATGCCTCAGGGTCATACTTAATGCTTGAGAAAACAAATTTTTTAAGGACTCTTTTAATGTCATTATTAAACACACATGTAGAAACTTAGAACTGTAATGTTGGTTTGTCCCTGCCTTGCACCCGGTGTTTACTATTTGTAAAATGGACAAGACATGCAATGTTAAGAGAATATTAGTATTTTACATTCACTTTTCAAACACAGAAATAAATATACAAGGGCTCACCATTTTATAGTACCCCATTTCCAAAGTTTGGGAGAAAAGCACTTACAGTTTACTGGAGATTTATTTCAGATGCACTCTATCCCTGCACTATTTAATCTACACATAAAACAGCAGTGGGGGGAAGAATTAGTCTTACAAGATGCAACCTGACTGCAAAAGAGATTAAGGCTACTTAATTACACCAGCATATCCCCTCAGATTTGCTAAGTCTGTAGTAAATCTGAACCTAAGTGTACATCTGGAAGCAGACAACAAAACGTAAAAGTCATTACAGTTCGTGTAGACCTTCTATTAATTCATATAAAATTTTCTTATCTAAGACACCCTTCTGTAATTATTATATTGGCAACTAAGAATAATTATTTTAGATGTTTTGTACAGGCAAGGGAAAGATGGATTTTACAGCTGATAACCTACTCTGAATCAAGAAACCAAAGATCTTATTAACTCATCATGTAAGCATGAGCAATTTCAAAGAATGCTCTCCACCCACTGCTATCAGTTGAATTTAAGCTCATCTCCATCATACAGATATTTTGTCATGAAAGCATCATTTAAAAATGCAAAAATATCCACGTTGCATTCTTATTTATCTTCTGCAACATTATGCTTTATCCTTTGGAAACTAGCATTTCATACTGTACCTTATACAAGTTAAAGAGCTTCTTGTTATTTTTTAATGAATGTTACAAATCAATGATCAGAGAAATCATCAGACCAGTGTGCACGTTAGAAATAATCTTATGTGAAGTGTTCATTTTTAGGAAGAAATAAACATTAGCAATATTACTACAGTAATAGTTAAATAAAGAAAAGACATCTGTGTTGTTCTATGTGTAAAGCTGGACACACCTCTCAGTCTAAGCAGGTTCTGTGGGCACATGAGCTCAAATCAAGCTATTTCTGTTCTAAGTCCTCCAGTTCCTGAAGAGACTAAGGAGTAAACCCACTCAGGAGGCAGCATAGTCAAGCTTCACACCCAAAAAGGATGCTCAGATGAGATAAACTCAAAATTACTCATACTAGCCATAGAAGAGTAGAATCTCATTAAAACCTGCAAATTGTGCATAGTTTCTCCCTTCTGCCCACTGACAGAAGCACAAAACCCAGAGTTTCATTGTGGTAATGCCTCCTTTGAATTCCACTTCCCCTTTACTCCTAATAGCCAGCCTCACAAATTCACTGTCAGGACTTTGAGTACACTCCCAGGAGTTTAGCTGGCCACATCCAAGACAGGTGATTTGATCTGTTTTGAAGAAAGGTCTGGAAAAAACTACAATGAGGCTTCTCCCCATGGGAGATGCTTTAAAGCTGAAGCTCTCCCTCTTGAACCAGACACATCCAGGTCCTTGGAACCTGAGGGAGTGCACCTACAAGTGCAGCCAGTCTGACTGATGTCAGTCTGATGCCACTTTTTATTGTCTTTGAAATGTTATGATCTGGGATCTGGGGACCTTTTTAAGCACTGGGCAAAGGCAAATGTCACTCCTGTCTTCAAGGAGGGTAAGAAGAAAGGCCCTGGGAACAACAGGCCAGCCAGCCTCACCTCAGTCCCTGGGAAGATGATAAATACTGCTGGAAACCATTTCAAAACACATTAAGGACAAGGAAATGGCTGGGAACAGTCAGCATGGATTTACGAAAGGAAAATCATGCTTAACTGACCCAATGGACATCTACAGTGTGATTTGTGCTTGGGACTGCCCCAACACACATGCAGGACCTTGAAGAGAAATAATTCATTGCCAAGCAGAATGTCACACAGAATAGGTGAGACTGAAAGGTCAGGACTGAATTTTGAAAAATAATCTCATTAAGAAAATCAAAATATCTTCAGCATAAGTGCTGTAAGTACATTTATACTACCTATATCCTAAGATATGGAAATGGCCAAGACTATTGAACTGTGGCTAACATATTGTTCCTTTTTTGCTTCTTCCTTACACACTGAAATCTCTCCACTGCCCACTCACCCAGTGCAAGCCAGTTTTCTTTCTCAAAACCTTATTCAAATTCACCACTCTCATAAAGGCTCTTAGATATACTTTCACACAAGATCCTCTCTCCTACTTGTGACAGACAACTGCTCCCTACCATTAAAACAAGAAGGACCAAAATACCGGGAAAGCACACTCCTCTTATTTAAAGCACACATTTCACTGTTTATCTAATTAAACTGTCATTTCAAATAAGGATATCTTTTTATAAACTCATGAAGCTGCTGCTGTAGCATCTTCACACACCATCTGATCTGTAACCCAGCCGGAGAGCCACTGTGACAATCCTCAGCCTCACAGTTTGAGGCAACAAGGAGCCAGTCCTACTCTCACTGAATTAAATGGAAAAATTCCCACTTACTGCAATAAAATAAGATCCTACATTCCAGTGCTTCCACTCAGTGACATCAGACTTTGAAAAAAGGAACTTTAAAAAGAAAACAAAAATCTAAACCATCAAACAGAAATAAAATGCTTGATGCCACACCTGAAAACCTGCATAACTAACAAAGCTGACAAGGCTTTTGTTAAAAAGACCAGACATGTCCTCCAGCAGCAGACTGTTATCTCCACCACAGTTTCCTTCAAGCAAGAGTTTCTCACTTATTATCTTTTCTCTGACCAGTATCATTCCTACTGACAAATTATAGGCCTTTATTACCTTCCTGTTGGCTTGAAAAAGTAAAATAGATTGTTTTAAACAATATCAGTTCCATCAAGAACAGGAGCTCACTCCTCACACAGAGCCACCTGCTGACAGCCAAGTATATTTATTTCACATTAAATTCGAACTATCTGTTTCTGAGAAAACAACAGTTCTTGGCAATATTTTTCTCTTTATCTTTATCAAAGGGCTTTGAGGGACAGCATTTAACAGCAGGTCACTAAAAACAAACATAACTATGCAGAACCCCTGCTGAATTTCTAAACATTTACAAAGCTGCACAGATTTGAGAGAGATGTTGATTTCTGCTTGGAGCTGTACGAAGAAATGAGTGGGGTCCATACACAAGACAGTTCCATCTCTGTTTATTTCCTTCTCAGAGCTGTAGGGAAGCAGCCTGCCAAACCTGATGCAATTATTGATCCAGCAACGTTTGGTCCCTTTCTGTTCCAGTCATCCTGAAATGTCTCTGGAATTGTGGAGCTGTAACTTGCCCTAACTCGAGTCCCTCCCAGACACAGAAAAAAACCCCTTTCCTGAAGACTGACTCAGCCAGCCTGGCTCGCCAACAGAGGGCAGCTCTAGGCTGGGATAGGTTTCTGTTCCCAGGCACCCGGATCCACTCGTCTGTGGTATCTCCTGGGTGCACACTGCCACTCTGGCGGTCCCCCATCCAGCCGGCCAGACAGAGAGACAGACTCACCCTGCACCTCTGGCATTGCTGATGTGCTGCAACACAGAAGCACAAGAGGAGCACTTTAAAGCCTTGCCCTACAGCTCTCCCTGAGCTCTGAGAGAGGCATTAATTTCTGACGGTGCATCTCTTTGGTTAAGGCTTGTCAAGCAACACACAGTCACTGCACACTTAATGCTTCTGCTCTTTTAAGAGAATGTGTGTCAGGAGGGAAAGACTAAGCACAGCATCTAAGACAGAGAGGATTCATTACAAGGCATCATGGGCCTTCACGTCCCCACTGCAAGAAGCAAAATGCACATTTGGCACTGATAGGGAAAGCCAGCATCACAGAAAGGCATGTGCCATGCAGAAAAGCCAATTAGATACAGATATGGTTAATATGTGGCAACAGGGTAAAGTGCTTCAGTTATATTTGTGGAAATAACATGAAATACAACCTACAAGGTTGTCCCAGGGACAGCAATGAGTTTTAGAACAAAATGTCAGATTGGCCTGATAAAGTGTTTCTCAAAGGGGAAACAAGTAGGCAGCGTCTGGCAGATCTCAGCAGAAAGGGCAAAAGTCTTCACAAAACACCTGCAGCCAAGAGCCTTTAAGAACCCACTCTGAGCAGATCCAAGCTTCCAGGTCTGTTGTCAGCCCAAACTCAGCTTTCTTCGAGGACTTCTTCCAGGGTATACAGCTCAGAAGGCAGACAGAGCACATATTTCATCTGTATCACTCACCTCTATACTTACCCTAAAAATTGAACATAACTGGCATAAAACTCAGAGTTGAAACAGGCTGAACTTTTACCTTGAATATGCTTATGGCAGCATATTGTGCATGTAAAACCATAGCCTGATCTCTCCCCCAGTACTTCCCAAGGGTGACTACATCAGCATTACTTTCTTCTTTCTTTATAAATAAATGAACAACAACAACAATAAAAATAAACCTAACCCCAAAACATTAAAAAATTATGATTAGGCCAAAGTTTAGCTGAGAAAACTATTGAGACAGAGGCCTTTGCTGAGTGCCCACCAAAATCAATAGGAGTCTTTCCATTTACTTAATGGGCTTTGACTGAGCTCTGAGTGAAGGGGGGTGGGAAGGTGGTGGAATCTGTGCTGATTACCCGTTAACAAAGACGTGTTTGAAATAATCTGCTGCCACCTGTCTTTGTTTTGCTAACAGAATGATCCCTTTGCATTTCTCACCTTCTATGAGATCTACCCCTACTGACCACGTGGGAGATTTCCCTGCATGATTACAGCAAACCACCAGGACACTGAGAGCCTATGGCTGTCACACACATGTGTGTGTCAGGCAAGTTATAAAATAAGTTGATTTCTTCAATCTCAAAGGGCTGCTGTAAGACTCCTGTCGTATCTGTTAGGAGGAAGGGTTCAACCGTGACCTCGAGAGAACGCTGGCAGGCCTGTTACCTCCTCAACATGCTCCAAGGTGATGAACAGCTTAATTTCTCAGGGCTCATCCAGACTTACTATCAATGCTCTAGCTTCACCCTAAGTGAAAGGGTGTGGTAACTTTGTGCTCCAAAGCCTCGTGACCCTGTGACACTGTTTGGGTTTGTTGGACAGACCATCCGATGGCCAGAATCAAACCCAACAGAGCCACACCTGAGGGCAGGTGAGTGACACCTGCGTGAGCTGGGACTGGTGGGGGAGGCACAGCCAGACCTGAGGGTGTGAGGTGACAAGGACTTTGGAGCTGAGGTGGCCAGGGGCAGGAAGCTGCAGTGGTAGAAACAAGGGGTGAAGAGTGAGACTGTTCAGATCTGGGAGCTACTGACCTCACAGCACAAAGCCATTCTCCTCCTGCAGCCTGGCCCACCTGAAGGCAGTGCTGGGGTGCACCACAGACTCACCCAGTGGCTACAAACTCCTGTAACATGGCTGTGCAGCTATGGGACAATTTCACACCTGATAGCCTCTCATTTTGTGGTGAAAAGCCTTATAAAAGAAAATTTCAATGCTTGTAAAATAAAAACTCATATTTATTCTTGAATATTTTTTTTTCTTCCTGTGGGGAGTATCACTAAAGAATAATAAATTGTAAAGGTATTAGCAATGAGTGAATAAAAAAGTGATTTAATTTTACTTAGAGCTTATACATCTTTGAAGTTGCAACTTTTGAAATATAAAATAAAATATTTGAGATTATCCTTGGCATGATCAGAATAAAAATATATTAAGTTTCCAGTTCATTATCTTCAAAAATCTCCTGGGCAATATCTCTATTTTTCATTACTGCTGTCACACTGAGGCTCTCCGTAAGTCAGCTTTCATCTGTGCTGCCCACAAGTATCTGCAATTCATTCACACATGCAGTATTGCAATGGGGGTAAATGAGGGCAAAGCCCGACCTTGGGATTCCAATACTCATCTAGCTATAAAGCATCTAACTTTAAATTTGTGTGTCAAAGTATTTCACACCACCAAGAGACACTCTTGACAGGGCAATTTTTCCTAAGAGCGCAGCCATGTGCCCATCCATCAACACTGTCTTGATCCTATTGTTAAAATTATTGAAAACCAAAAAGAACAAAATAAAACAAAATACCAACCCGTGAAATCTCAGAATAAAGAACGTTTTTTTTTCTGGTCTAGATAATTCACTGCAGTGAAAGGTTAGTCTTTAGTTCAAACTGAGCTTTCAACATTGGAATCTTTGCTGGCCACAGAACCATTTCCAGCCAATTTCAGAGGATTTCAATCAGCACCAATAAAAGTTCCCATCTTCTTCTACATAGCCATGCAGAGCAGCAAGATCACCTTTAAGAGGAGCCTCATCCCCTCCTGTACAGCTAACAAAAACTCTCTGTGGCTCCTGCAAAGCTGTTAGAACTTTACAGCTGTTAGAATTTTACAAAATATGCTTTCATTAGCAAAGATTCTGAAAAAGATGGAAAACAATAAAAAGCAGCCTCATGAAATCTATTCCATCATCTTTTCTCAAAATAATCTGCTGTATATTAATCTCTTGTGATGGATGCTGGTCTGATTTGTTCTTTAAAACTTTTAAGGATGGTGCGGTATTGGTTAGCACAAATATTAAGAATGAACAACCAAATCTTTAATATAAACAGCCTGACAGAAATAAAACAGAACCAGAGGCAGTGGAGATAGAAATCTGCTGAATAGGAAAAGCAGTTTAGAAACAAATATTGTTATTTGGAGGACACAGTGAAGGATAGAAAGTTGGTTCTCTATGGAAGGGAGAAGAAACAAATTTGCTTAGGGGTGATCACAAGAGTTTTTCTAACAGAAATCAGGACCAGACTTAACCAAAAACAGGAAAGGGCAGAAAGCTAAACAGAAGGTCAGCTTTTACAAATCTAAGCCAACCCTTCTAATCTGTTACCTTTGTTGCTCACACTGCTGTAAATGCAACTGTTCACCTCTTGCATTTGCCTCTTGGGTCAAGGAAGGAGAGGTAGAGATGCACTTTATTCTGCATTAATCTCATCCATGTTATTTGCCAGAGCCTTGAGAAACAGAAGGAATGTCCAAATTGATCCTTAGTGTCTGGACTTGTCCTTTGTGTTGACTACTGGCCCAAGCAGTGTCAGTGTCAAATTGACTTCACATCTTCAATCAGCAATTTAGCCCAGCTCAACTGACCTAACAGTCATTTTAGAGCAGAAACGTCTCTTAATGGACAACCTAATTCTCCTTTCCTACAGGTTAAGCCCCTGTAGGCATAAAGAAAATGTTATTCCATTCCTCTTCAGAGTTCTCTAAAATCATCGAAGTCCATGGTTGATATCTCCACCCAATCTTCCCAGTTCCCAAGCTACATAGCCCATGTTTTTCTGCATGTCAGATCGTTCCCACTTCCTCTGAGTTTGTTCTGATCTGACTTTTTTTTCTCAAAGGGTGATAAGAAAAACCTGGCCTGATAGTGCATGCTCACCAGTGTGAAGTTGCAAGTAAAGCTATTCAAGTGCCTCCTCCTCCCTGTTAAAAATGCCAGATGCAAACCTTTTTCCTCAGCAGTATGACCCCTGTGAGGAGTGACTTAATCAAACTTGTTTAACTTGAACAGCAGTGGAAAAGTAACACCTGTGGAGGCAGTCACTGCACTTAGTAAGAGGACAGTAAGAGAGTCATTTAGCAAGAGGGATTAACACAGTTGCTTATTTAACTCCACCTCTAGTGCTCACTCCCTTCAGTATCAGCCATGGACTTTGCCCTTTGCGTGATTAATATTTTCAGTGATGGCTGAAGCAAATATAACTAAGTTTTCTGGCTTCCTCACCTCAGCCTACAGTTTGTTTTATCTCCCTGTAAAAGAGTGGAATGATTCTGCCTCTTACAGCTATTTTCTTTATACTGGGTGTTGTCTTGTCACATCAGTTTTTAATGACGTCTCATTTGATTGCCCTGGCCTGCCAGTTTTGGCACGTGCTACTGGTTTGTACTCTTCCTCAGTGGGTTCTGTGCACATCCTATCTGTATCCTGTCTTGCTACTGCTCAAAGACACTTCTTTCTGAGGAGCCCAGCCCCGAGGTCAGTGATTTTACCCATCTGCTGCTTTTAGTGCTGCTTGTTCAGAAAAGGAAGGAAAAAAAAATAAAAGAGTAAGGAGTATTCATGCAGCTTGTAAAACTACAGGTAATACCCTTTTCTCCTTTTCAGATGAGAATAGTCTTTAAAAGGACATGTTTTTCCTGTTACTCTTGTACATCTATGTTTGCATTAGTCAGGTATCTGTGTTTGCATTAGTTACAACAACTGCCATGCAAATTGAAGCACTAATGCTGCTGGAGGAGCTTGTCCTTGCAAAACACACTGTCCCTGCCTCAGAGCTGTGGCAGGCCTTGCATGTCACCTGGGGGGCTGCTGAGCAGTGGCTGTGCTGGTCAGACATCTCTGCAGAGAACTTTGGGAAGAGGCACATGACCAGAGAAACACTAAACTTCTGCAAGACCAAAATTTCCACCTCCTCCAGACATTTGTATCCCAGCCTGTTCAGAAAAGTCACTAAAGTTACTGCAATTTCCATGTGACTTTTAAGGGGTACTCTCCCTTCCCTTCCACAGAGAGAGGAAGAGCCAGTCCATTTAACAAAACACCTCCTTTTCCCTTTTTTTTCTCCCTCCACAGTAGGAAAAGCTGCAGTATGCACACGAGTTTTTTGACTGTAGATAAACACTTGTCAAGAACTCCTTAAAAATGCACCACTTTGAAGCATCAACATCAGCTGTGCCCCACAATCAACCACAGGATATAAATCCAGGGGGAAACTGGCTGTTTGGAGTCCAGTGCTCAGAGAACTATTTACTGCCCCTCACTTCCTGCTCTCTCTGATATATTGTCAGGGACTAATTGCAGAAGTGTAACAAAAATAAATGCCATAGGAAACAGGGGGGAAAGGGTTAACATATGAGAAGGATCCCTACACACCTGCAAGACCTAAGTAGTTTGAGAAGAAGGAGATAGAAGTCTGGGCTTAGCTTCCCAGGGACAAGTTCCTTAGTCTAGAGTGTACTCTGAGGAAAGGAGCTCTTTGTTTTATCAGGCTGGTAAGGAGATGCCATCCAAGAAAACAATTTGCCCTGGACCAAAAAGTGTTGATTTCTTAATAGCTGATAAAGGCCCCAAAAGCTGAGGACTGAAGAAGACATCTAGCAGATGTCAGGCTGCCTGCTAAAGAAACCTGGACAGTAAGAGGTACCTTGAGTGGTCCTTTATACCCTAAACAGGCTGGTTCAGGAAAAACAATCCAGGCAACCAAGTAACTGATTATTCCTGATCCTGGAGGTACCTGAGTGCTGGTGGCAAAGGCTTCTGGAGTCATCCCCTGATCATCAGTGGCAGGGTTTCCTGCTGCACATCCCAGCCCTAGGTCAGGCTGTTCTGTGAGGCAGGTTCCGATGCTCCTGGCTCTGGTTTTCCTGTACAATAGCTGCTGGACAGCTGTAAGCAACAGAACCTGGTTCCAGAGCCCAAAAGAACTGTGAAGGACTTGTGTCCACGTGAACAGGAAACGCTGCCTTTATTCCTGTGTAGTAAACAGAAGTCACTGCTCCCCTGCCCGTAGGAGTAAGAGCAAATACCTCCACTACTGTACACATTAATCTGAGCTGTAAGCTTATTCACAGGCCCTAAAATCAGAAGCTGAGACACTTAATCTGTTGATTTGCTCTAATACCACGAGGCCGCAAATGAGATTGGCTTCCCCTGTTACTGTATTAGCTGTAACCAGCGGACGTGGAGAGTGCATCCCCCACATACGCCGAACAAAACCTTTCCTGCTCCCTTCCTAGGTAAACCATAAGGCACTTCTTGAAGAAATATCCCTTCCCAATGCTGCCTGAGCACCTGATGCTGCATCCATGGCGCTTCGGAGAAGCGCTGAGCCCCAGCAGGACTGTCCCGGCCGTGCTCCCTGCGCCTGGGCACGGCCCTCGGAGGGAGGGCGGGCAGGGAGGGGCTGGGGCCGGAGGAGGAGCCCCGCCCGCTGCACTTAAGCTCCGTGACCGGCGCTGCCCTGTGGCCGGGCGGGCCATGGAGGTGGCACGGGACTGCGTGGGCTCGCTGCTGCGGTGAGTACGGGGACACTCCCGCCCCTTTTCCATCCCCTTCTCCATCCCGGCTGCGGGGGATGCCGGCTCTGGGCAGCCCTTGGTCGGCTCCAGCGCTGCCGAGCAGAGGGCGCGGTGCGGGGCCGGGAGGGGCCGGTGGGGGATTAACTCCGATGGGGCTGCGTGGGAGAAGAGATCGGGACGCTGTCACAGCCCCCTGAACCTGGCTGAAGCTCTGCTGAGGGAAGCGCAGGTAGGAGCCCTGCAGGCTCAGCTGCCTTTGAGGGGTAGTGGCCGAGGCTGCCGTGGCTCCGTGCCGAGGGTTGGCGCGCCGGCAGCCGCTGGGACTCGGGGACAGCGTGACCACAAGGCCGGTGATGCTGTCACCGAGCCAGCCGCATCCAAGGAGGTACAGCACTGCATGCTGCTCGGAAACCCATCCGCTGCCGGCTGCGCTTCTGGTGGCTCCACGCTTCGTGTTCGAGCAGGAGAACCACGTTGCGATCTGGTTGAATCCAAAGTCTAATGATTAATTTCCGACCTTTTCCTATTTTTCTGGTTTTGGGGCTTTTTTGTTTTGTTTTGTTTTTTTGTTTTCTCTTGTTTTGCCTCGCCGTTACCGCCGCTGTCGTTTGCCAGCGAACCCTAACCTAAAAATCAATCCGTGCCGTATCCTGGAGCGTGTTGTGCAACGCTGATTTTTGAGTGAGACTGAAGACCATTGCACCACATTCTTAGACAAACACATGGGGCATGTTGCAAACACAGATAAAGAGTGAAATATATGTACAGGGCTCATGGCAGGCTTTTAATCCCCTATTCCCCCAAAAAAGTTAATTCATCTCTCCCACCAGCTTTGACAGTAGAGTGAATGCCTGTGGCAGCATTTGTGAAGCCCTCTCTGGCAGGTTGTAGTTATCCAAAACAAACTGGATAAGATGCTAGAGTTTGAAGGTATTTGACCTTTCAATTATAATTTTTTTTTATGTTTTCCACACACGTGGGATTCCTTTTTCCTTTAGAGAAGAGTTAGGACTTGATCCTTTTGGCTTTAAAAAACAGTAAAGCAATAGTGGAGTTGTCTGCATATAACATGTCACTCAGCTTTCTAATAAAACCGACTGCACCTTAGTTCCTTTCCACCATTTGTTTCATGACTTAGCTTGATCAGCTTTTATTAGGAAATTATTTTTGGTAATTCCAGTGTAGCAGAGGAATTCCCTGTATCAGGAATCGGTTTGTCTATGTTTTGAGGACACTTACAACAAGAATGGATCTTTCTAAGAGCCCTGAATGTAGGCTGGCCTGCTTGAGCCTATGATCTAGGAAGGAGAATGGCACACAAAAGAAGAACAAGCTTTCAGCAATAGGCCCAGAAATGGAAGGGATCACACTCTGTTTATCTGGCTGATTTTCATCATCCTGGCTTTTGTCTCCTCATTAGCTGAAACCTCAGCCTACCCTGGAGCCCAGACTCACTGCTTCATAAGCAGGCTTAGTTTAAAGATGGTATTGACAGATTTTATCAGAATGTAGGTGAAATGTCATCACTGTTAAATAGCTTCTTCAGATTTTTCCTGTTCAGTGACTGTCTGGTGGTGATAATGTAAGCCCTGGTTTATTAATCTGTTTGTTTTATTGCTCTGACTTTAGATAGAACTAAGCAGCAGTGTGGGGTGATTGATACTGACTCCTTGAGAAAACTCTGCTCAGAGCTTCAAAGTATGGCTTGTAGAGCTGTCTGGGGTGAACCCTGTTAGCTCAGGTCCTGCCTGTGAGCTGGGCCCCAATACTTTCTATTCTTTGTCAGCATGTATGTTTTGGCTCTTACCCTTATGCTTTGTCTTTTGTGAACAACAACTTGGCTTAAGTAATGGGAAAGAAAACTTTTCAATGGGACTAATATTGACTGTCCTACCAAAAAAAAAAAAAAATTGGCAGTACTTACATACATGTCACTCGGGTTACTGTTCTACATGCAAGTTCTCAAATTTGTGAGAGGCAATGAGGTGTAATGAGCTGTGAAAGCTCTTGAAACCCCAGTGCTGTACTTTTTAACATGAGGGTGCCCTGTGAAGTGGTGTCACCAGCCCTAAGGCAGATGAACAGGCTTCCTTCCTGAGGGTGAGACTCAGTGATTCAGAATGTGAGCTGTCCAGACTAGTGGGGTGATTGGGGACTCATTAACTTAGGCAGCAGAGAGATTGACAAACACGCCCTGTCCTAGCAGGCTTCCCTTCTGTGGAGTTTCAATGCCATATGCCAGTACTACTGTCCTGTCTTCCTCCTCCCCTCTGGCCCTCACCCTTTTCCAGGAAGAATAGTGCTTAGTAGCTCTTTAATATGAAGCACTGCTTTTTTCCTGAAAGCCAAACTGACTGCTCGTCCTCACCAGCTTTGTCACCGGAAGGAGAGAGGTTTCCATCAGCCCTTCATGTGTGTATGCTAAATGTTGAAAGCCAGGGACCTGCTGTATAGGCAGGACTAGCAACAAAGGTATAGCATGAGCTGGACCAAATTTGCTGAACGTTCTCCTCCTTTAAAAAAATTAAAGCTCCAATAATGCCAAGGAGTTTTTGAGGAAGGTAAACTTACTGCTTAGAGGAAAGGCGATAGCCTAGAAGAGTGGTTCAGAATAAGAGCAGGAAATAAATTATTTACTGAAATCTGAATCTGTTCAGGCACAAAAATTGCATTCTGTGCATTCCAATAATATGCTTATAGACCAGATAAGAAGTGTGGAAAAGATACTTATTCTCCACGGTTGATGTGGATTTGCATAAAAGGTGTGATTGAGACATCATTAGTTGAGTAACTTTATACCATTTCATTGTTGTTCTAGGAAGTCCTGTATTCACTCTGGCTGCAGATAAAGGCTGCTGGATCATTCTACCCTCAGTGAAAGTGTCTGAGAATAGATTTTACTACATAAAGTAGACCTTTTACACCTATGTGTGGGAACAAAATGGGGATGCATCCCTTTGCCACCCCTGAGCAATTCAGTATTAAGGAGCTAAAGGTTTACACAGAGGGTGAAGTCCAGGAGTGTGGGAGACAAAATATTGCCTCCCTTTGACAGACTTAGAAATCAATCCTTCCCAGGTGTTGGGCAGAGTGTCATTTTTGGCAAGCTGACTATTGACTTAGCCATTATCATTTGGCAGAAAAAGGTGTCACTAGGTATAGATGAGAACAGGTCTGTACCTTGGTGTTGGAGTAGGCTGTTCCTGGTGTTATGTGCTTGGTTTACCAAAGGTAAACATGCAATTGCCCAGAAAAATATAAAATCTCTTTCTAAAACTGATTGAATTCTTCCAGCCTTGCTGGCAGCCTGCTCCAACGCTATGCATTAATGTACTTGGATCTTAACTTTGGTTTCATTAAACTCCTTCTGATACAAGCCTTATTTTATGTTTTTCAAATCCAGATGGAGTTTTATAGGCTGTAGATACAATTTACAAACTTCTTCAGAAGTCAAGTGTAACTATATCGCAAAGCTCTGCTTTCATTCTACTGCTGGGTGTTTTAAATATGGGTAATATGTTCAATCTTCCTAAAACGAACTCTTATCTTAACACATACAAGGTTGTTTTTGACTAATTATGTATCTCACTGAGTGTTTATCTTGGAAGTAAAGAGAATGATCTAAGTAACTGAATGCTGTAAGAGCTGCTGCCTTTTAAATTCAGTTTTACAACCCATCAGTTTCACTGTGATTGTGACCTTGATGTCAGCCGAGTCAGCTTGAAAGTGTGTTAATTTTAAAAGTCTTTCCAAATGTCACGTGCAAGAGAGAGTTCACAGATAACATATCTGTAGGGCTCTGTAGTATTTAGTTTTGAAATTAAGCTAGAAGAGTCTTAATGGGATCTGTGAATTACTCGTATCATGTGATTATGTCAACAGTCCTCCTTCTCGCAGTGCTCGACTTGTTTTAGTAACTATGTTGAATTTTTATTTGTCTTAGATCTTTCATATCCATGGGAGCATCTGTAGGAGCCGTAACCAAACAGACGCTGTTCCCTCCTCTCATGCCTGCAGGGCGCCCTTTCCGTGTCTCCAATGCCTCCCGAAGCAGCCGCAAAGGAATTGTTGCAAACAGCCTGCAAGAGCTCCTCAGCAAGGTATGGCAAACAGTCCCACTCTGACTGAAACCTGCAGTGAAATGCAGTATCCCAGAAGGACAACCCAGAGACCCTTGTTCTTCTAAAAAGTCATTACTGGGGAAGTTCAGGAGAATATTTCAGATAAACAACTCTCAAAATGAAATGATGAGCTCTCTAGAATGCTAAGATCTCCTGTTGTTTTTGTTGGTTTTTTTTCCAGACTTTAGATGCCTTTGTTATAACTGCTGGAATAGTTACCCTGGTTTTGGAGGAAGATGGCACAGTTGTGGACACAGAAGAGTTCTTCAAGTCCCTGGATGATAATACACACTTCATGGTTCTACAAAATGGACAGAAATGGACACCAGTAAGTGTTGACTACTGCTCTCTCATTTGACTATAAGTGGATGGAGGAATGTTTGTGGCTGCTAAAATTGTTGGAAAGATGGGAGAAGAGGAAGAAAAATTCTTCTCAAGAGGCAAGGTGTAAACTCTTTGTTGAGCCTTCCTGGATGAAAAATCAAGTTCGTATTTCTTATTATCCCTTGTTTGGACATGGATCTGTTGGCACAATCCACCAGGAACTGAAATGAAACATTTCAACTGAAAAGACTTATGGGGGAAATACCCTGCCTTTGGAGAAGCTAAACAGAAATAATTTTGTTTTGAGACTTTTTGTAGCATAAAGAAAATTAGGACTTTGACTCCATAAGTTAAAAAATAGTGTCCTTTAAGGTTAGATTTAGACTGTAAAAAATGCCCAAATTAAGTAATATAAAGCAAGTTCTGCCTTCTGGATGCAGTAATAGTTTGGTGAAGGTTACAAAAATGCCTGTGTTTAATTTTGCAAATAGCCAGAAGTTGGCATCAGAACCTAATGTTAGTCTGCATGCTTCAAGATACTAAAGAACAATTGGAACCAGCTTGCTTTGGCCTTCTAATCATACCAATTCAGCATTCAATTAGTTATTTTATGGGGAAAGTCATCTGTACATTAATAGCATAAAGCCAAACACGTAACTGTTTTTCCATGAGATTGTTGCTAAAAGTCTGGCATCAGAATTTTTTCTACCAGGTGCAGAGCAGGCCGTGGAGCTGTAAGCAGGGACACCATTTCTGTGCCTTTACGCGTATGGTTCGATCATGTGGCCCTGTTTTCTCAGTCTCCTGTTGCAGTGTGTACATTTCTCCCGAAAATACCTCCCTGGCTTATCAAGCTCTGCATCTGGAGCATGAGCTCCAAGGGCAGAAAAGAAGTTGCAGCCAGGGTGTGATGGCACCTTGCTCTTTTCTCCTGTCTGGCATGGCAGCAGCACAAGTTTGAATGCAGCCCCTCTTCAGAATGTGCTGAGTGGCAACAGAGGGGCTGTCACAGCTTCACCAATCACCTGGAGTGTGCCACCAGCTCTGTCCTGCTTTATCCAAATATTCTGGGTGCCAGTGGGGAGGGGCGTGGGGAGATGCTACCAAGAACACCAACTGCTTGTACACGTCCAAAGCTGTTGTTGATAGGGGCCCCTGTTGCTGGAGCTTGGAGGTTATCAAAGTAAAACAGGCATAAAATTGCTGGCTAATGATCTACTGCTGTGTTTAACTTTGTCTGACTTATCATGGCACTGTCTGAGGGCTGGGGTGTCAAGTACAAAAAGGCCCAGTCTTACACAACTTCATTGCTTCATTTAGCATGCAGAAAACAGCCTGGCAGCTGCCAGGTCATTAACCTTGTGCGGAATGTGCTGAGCAGAGGATCCCGTGTATCCACTAGATGTCTCTGTAAATATGGGTTCTCTTTGCATTTTCTTTCTGTTTTTCCTTTCTTGAAGCACACACCCTGCAGCAGACAAGGGCTGCTTTCAATAAAGGAGGGGGCATTTAAGGTGAAAGATAACTTTCTGTGCTCTCTCTCCTTTGCTTTTTCTCTTAAAATCTCATTATTAAACCTTTGGCCTAATCAGCAGTGGCTCCCTCCCTGTGTTTCTTTTTAGTAGGAAGCAAGAGATGTTGTGAGCCAGGTTTTGAAATGAGTACCTGACTTTTCACAGATGTCATCTTTGTAGCTGTCTCCAAGAGTGTTCATCAGCATTGTGTTCCTGACTAAACAGAAGGACCTGATGTCATCTTGGTTGTTTGATGGCCTAACCTCACTGCCTCAGAGAGCAGCCAGAATGTACCAGGATAAATACATAGCAGGAACACTGTCCAGTGGCTTCAGTGTACTCTGAAGAAGCTCTACTACAGAAAATGAATATCCAGGAGGTGCTCTGTCACTCAAGAATTTTAGTGTCTGTTTGGAAAACTTCAGAAGCCTGTTCAGGACTTGAAAAACAATACATGAGCTGCAGACCCCCTTTTCTGTGTGCTAATGCTTTTAATTTTATTTTAGAATTTACCAAGAATTAGCCTCAAGACTAGAATAAGCAAGGTGCTTCTGAAGAGCTGCACTGTTCAATGATTAATAATTGTTAATAATTGTCTTGCTGTAGTTTCCTGTGTTATGGTACAAACTGTCTCTCTTTCTTTTTAAATCAGACAAAAAATGGAGTTGTCGCTGTGAGAAAAAAGAAGAAAATGGGAGTGGCTAACATCACATTTGATCTGTACAAACTGAACCCTAAGGATTTTATTGGCTGCTTAAACATCAAGGCAACCTTCTATGAGATCTACTCTATCTCGTATGACATCAAATGCATGGGAGCAAAAAGCGTATTGCGGTGAGTGTGTTTCCACTCCTGATCAGGTGTATGTGTTAATATAAAAATCTGTGTTTGCTGTTGGTTCTGTGAAGCAGGCGTGTTTAAAAAATTAGTATTTTTGTTATTTCTTACATACTGGCCAATATAATGACACTTTCTTCATAAGGTGGATAGCTGACTGGTAAAAAACTTCCTACAGCTTTTTATGATGGAATCTTAAATTTCCCCCAAGACAAAACTCTTATCAGCTTGTATTTACTGAAAGGGTGTAAGTACAGTTTCTTTGTTCTGCTGAGAGAATTTCCTCACATTTCCTTGACTTGTTTGTCTGAAGAATGCAGGAGACCAGAGAAGAAGCTCTTTGAAGTTGAGACTTCAAGGGGATGAAATGAGAGGAATTGGAGATCTAATATCAAGTGTCTTAAAGCTGGCTCAGACGTTGCTTCCTGTTTGCCAGATTCACCACTAGAGCTACATGGAGGCAAAGGAAAATGGAAGAGAGATGACACTCTGCTCTTCTAATTAGGATTTGTCATCTGTAGTAAGACTGTGATGTCACTGTTCTTAAGCCAGCTGGTGGGTCTCTAGGCTAGCTTAGGAAGCCTGTCCAGGACCTCTGTCTCCTGCAGGACTGAGCTGCTGAAGGCTGTGTGTTTGATAGAACTGGCTGTTGAGAAATGCTGTCTTAAAATAATCCCTGTCCAGCCCACTGTTTTCAGCAATGAGTTGAAAGTTGGTGCCTGTCAAAACCATCTATGTTCTGCCCTGGTTCAAGAAGTCCCCTGAGTTCAGGCACCTTCCCAGAGGTGCTGTGCTTTGACAGTTGTTTAAGCTGCAACCCCAAGTTTCTCTACCTGACTTTTAGAATTCTGGTTGAGACACAATGGTGTGGTGTTGCTGCATGTTGTTTCTTGAGGACCAGATCTGACAGACTGATGAATATGTCATCAGTGAAGTTTTCACTTCTCCTGAGTGACATGAAGGCTTTGAGCAATCCTTCCTCTCCTGAGGCAGGTATGCTGATTAGCATTGCAATGCTGATCTTGTTCCCTATCTGTTTCAGTCTCACTGGCCTCTCCCACTCTACTTGGGTGGTCCCTTCCTTAATCTTTCAGGCTGCAGCTGCTGTGGCTGTGGACAAGACCCCTCTCTGGTCAGGATGAAGTGATTATCCAGCTACATGCTACACCCACCTGTAACACTGACTTGATTAGCGTTTCCTCAAAGCAGAGGTTTGCCCTTGGACAGCTGTACTCCTCCAGTTCCCGTGTTTGTCAAATCTCTCGAGCCAAAACAAACTCTGATCTCTGACTGCCTGCTATGGAACTGAGTATCAGCACTGGAACTTGTGCTGCTAAGGAGAGTTTGAAGTGACAACTCTGCCTCCCTGCCAAGACAGGGCAGCTGGTGAGAAAGGAGCGGTGCTGGCAAGAAGCTGAGGTAGCTGTGGAGTTCTTCTGGAAGCTCTGTTATGTTGCAGAGCTGAGCTGTAAGGGAAGTGTCACTGTCAGGGTGGGATGGCAGTCTGCTAGCAAAGAACAGGGTGACAGAAGAGATAACCTTGGGTACCCTTGAACACAACAGTGACATGGCCTGTCCCAACTTGCTGTTGAAATCAGAGACAGACGATGTCAGGATCCTGGTGTAGTCCCTCTGCTAATGAGTTCCAGATTGGTAATTCTGATGCCCTCTCCCCTAGCACACATGCAGAGTGTGGAGAGGACTGAAAAATGCTGCAGCTGTTCATGATGGGAGGGGCTGGAAGCCTGCCAGGTCTGATTAGTGCATTTCCCCTCGTGGTGTTTCCCTGTAGTGTCCGACTGAAGGATCAAATGTCCAGTTCAACAAATAACTTGCTCTGTGGCTTAAGTGGCAACTGCACTTGTGTGCAAGTGACACACTGCAGCTGCTCCAAAGCCCAGCACCAGGTGCAGCTTTCTTTACAACTGTAAAGCTCCTTGGTCTCCTCTGTGTGATGGAGGAAGAACATGCTGAAATGGCACGTGTGGGAAGCAGGAACAAGGGCACAGTGTTCTTTAAAGGCTTCACAGGCTCTAAGTATAGGCTATTCCACTATTTTGAGGCACTGGATTTCAACTGCAAACCTTTCATGACAGTGGGGTTAAAAATGAATTTTAGGAAGATTTTTCCTTCTATGCTTAAGCTCAAAGGACAAGTGAATAGAAGCAGAAGGTTCACAGCTGCATGTTTTCTCCAACAGGAATTCAGAAAATCTTCCCACTTTTTTTGCAAAAAGAGACTGGTCTGGTTTCTGCATCTTCAGAAACTGATCCCGTTCCAGTTTTGGAATGATTCCAATTTTTTTGTATGGCTTCCCAATGCCTCAGCTTCATACTTGAGAGAGTCCTCTTACCTTCTGGGGGATGAGACTCAAATGTAGCTCTCAGTTCTTATGTCCCTGTTGTTTCTTGCAGAATGGAAGATGCAGTTACAACTAAATTGAATAAATGACCATTCAAATATGACTATTTCTATTCCCCTGTGAAAATCCACAGTTTATATTGTTGACCTCTGATGCTTACCTGATGTTATTTTATGGATTTTTACTGATTCTTACACAGGACTATATATTTGAGTGCTGATTTTATCAAATTTTTAGAAAACAAAATAGTTGCAAACTGAGAATTAAGGCTTGCAGCATGGCCAGCAGTAATTTTCCTGCTTCACCTGTTTTGCTGTTGAGTATCCACTGTAATGTGATTGTTCAGCTTCAGATCTAATTGGGTTTGATCTGTGGCTTGGAGATACATGCAGGGTTGTATTAGTGAATGACAAAGGTGAGACATTAGCTGAGTTTATGCTACAAGAATGCTGCTCCCAGGCCAAGTTGGCTTCTGTGGTACTGTGATGGTTTGAGTGATGGCTTTGCAGAAGGCCTGTAAGGGTCTAATGCGTTTTCTAGTTCTGCCAACATGTCAATAGTTTTCGGTCGATCAAGTATTTTCTCTAAAGAAGGTACAAAAATTACCATCTTCTCAGAAGTGAGAAGGAATGAGAGGATTTTTTAAAATATATCAACTTAACTCATCATGATGTTGTGGGTGGAAAGGGGTAATGTAACCTTGCAGGTGATTTTTTTCTTTAAAAAGTGACTTTTCTTGCAGGAAAGTGCTTCAGCTATTATCCCATGCAGCACAAATAACTGGACAGTTTCTTCTCTATACTGGAACGTACATGTTGCAGTTGATGGGTGAATATGATGAAGATGACATGTGCAGAAGAAGGAGGGAGTAGTGACCACAGCTGCACTTCTCATGTCGAATCCTTTTGCTTAAAGACATCCTCTTGCCCAGCTCTGATTGTAATAATGTTATAGCAGGGGGATGTCCACTAATGTGAACTAACAATTTTCCCCTTTGGGAATGCTGATAGGCCTTAGTCATGAAGTGTTTGATGCTCACAGGCTCTTAACACCACAATAAGATGGGTGCCTAATGTCTGAGAATCTGGCAAAAGGGGGGAGAGAGGGCAGGTTTTTGCCCCAACAATTCAAAATGGAGAATAAGTATACTTGGAAACTTGCATGCTTTGTAACCAGTGGAATACTTTTTGCACCAATCAAGACATTGTTTTGTTCTTTTTGGGTGTTTGTTTGTTTGTTTGTTTGTTTTTCATGCCAACTACTTGCACTCTGAACAGACTGGGCTGTAAGGTGAGGGCAAGGGGACTGTGGGGTTTGCTTATTTGTTTTAATCCTTAACAGTTCTGGAATTAGTGTGAAACTGGCATTGAGGTGAAGTGTACCTATTTATTCCTGCTGACAATGGAACTACCTAGTACAACTTCATTCCTACTTCAGTGACTGACTCTTCTCATGAAGTCTAACTACTACTATGAAGGGCAACTACTACTAAGCAGAAGGTTAAGGTTTAGCCTTACTTCCCTTAAACCAAATAAAAACTTTTCATTATAGGTCTTTATATTTTTCTTCAAATGTTCAGGTTATTACAGCTCATACAGTTGAAGAACCTCATATATTTTTTAATGAATCTGGTGTCCAGTTCTGCCTGAGCATTGAATAATCTGCCATGGTTTCATGGATATGGCTTATGAACAACCTGCTGAAGCTTTTTTGGGGGGTTAAACCACCACTTCTGTAGTTTTTACTGTTACAAGATGACACTAGGTCTCAAGTTGGGCTTGAGGTACATCTGAGACGAGATGCTGGATGTTTTGTTGCCCTTGGGTTCAGGGGAGAGCAGCAGGACACTATCTAGTCTTGCATAATGTACATGTATGCTCTAAAGTGAATATATGCAGTATTATAGTCTCCCAAGACAAGCTGTATTAAAGGACAAAGTAATGTTTCCTGCAGTTTGCTGAACTGTTGCTCTGCCCAGCTTTCAGTAAGCTTTTCCTCAACAGCGAGAAAAATTGGAAATCGAGTAGTCTTAGGTGTCTTGTGTCAAAATGCAAACTCACATTGGTGAAGGGTAAAAAGCCCAATTTTGGTTGTTCACAGGTGTGGCTTTTGAGGTTTTTGTTTGCTTGCACATGAAGAATTTTAGGAAGGCTGAAAGCTGTTAAGGCAACATCAGATGCAGGAAATGTCTGTCCTGACAGCAGGTGCCACCTAGGAAGAGCAGCTCTGGTGCCGAGACAACAAGTGGAGCAGGGGAGGAAATCAGTGGGAGTGAAAGGGAAAAGACCACTATGGACCCCCCCGTGTTTGCCATGCCACTGAGACAGGGATCCAGTAACTGTGTGCACCCACTGCATTGACCTGATCTGCTAGAAGAGAAGCAGGCAGGTGGAAAAGATGAAGTATCATGGTTGGTGGGATTGTTTCTGACCTCCCAGCTGGGTCTGTTCACTTCAAAGGTCACTAATATGTGGGGAAATTGCTCTTGCTTTTAGCTGCAAATCACACCTTCATGAGCTTATTTTTGCCTTCCCACTATGAGTGTGGCTATGCCAGCTGTAGTTGCATGTTTCAAATCACTGTTGAGAGGAAAGGCAGCCTAAACCCAAGTGCTAAAGGGACTGATGGACAGGAGTGTGGTCAGTCTCTGCCCATCTCCTCAGTGATGGTTCTACAAATAAATAGACAGCTAAGAAAAACATTGGTGTCTTTCCCTAGTTCCTGTTGTTTCCCGACTACTTCTGGGTGTTTGCTGGAGGAGGCAGAGTGCATACTGCTCCAGATAAGGGGAGGACTAGTTCTTTCCTGATTTCTCACAGGGAAGAATGCCTGGAGCTTGCAGCACTGTCAGGTGTCCTTCAGAAGAAAACAATAAACTATTCTGGGAGTAATGAGAATGTTTCTGTTTTGATATAACCTCTTTATATTTAATCTGTATTTTTCTTGACACCCCCTGCATAAGTGATTGTTGCCATGCTAATCATTGGCCAAAGTCTTTCTGTCCCTGTCAAAGAATTGCATTTAACTGACTGTACAAGGATATGGTAATTAACTTTTTCAGCTTTTAAGGACCACTTCTGTTAAGACAAGCACACCTCTTGAAAGCAAATTCTCTTAAATACTTCTAAGAATATTTATGTTGCCTATGCTGGGAGCACCAGCATTAAAAAAAGAGTAAAACAACCTGAATAACTCATTGTTGCTTTGAGTTGCTTCTTCAACATCTGTAGTGCAAAAGTTTTTTGCATGTCTAAACTGTGCAGATCCCAAATTCCAGCCTTCTCTAGCCAGAGGCAATTGTTACAGGACTAATGCTCCATAGTTTACTGTGGCACTACCTGGGAATCCAGCAGTGATCTGAAATGTTAACCTGCTATGAATGTACAATGTTTTTAAGCAGCTGCTGCTTCAACAGCTTAACACTTAAAACTTCAGCTGCTGAAGGTCCTGTGTGCAGCAGTTTCCATCTTGGAGCAATTCCTTCTGTTCAGCTGTTTGCATTTTGAATTAAAGGAGCTCAGCTTTGACATTTTCTCAAAATGGGAGAAGTGTCCTGGAAGTTGTGTCTAAAATTTTTTCATTGTTTCTGAATCTGCATCTCTCACAGGCTCAGTATTTGGAGGTGATATTTGCTACTGTACCAACTTTTTTCTGGAAATAAAATTTTGGCTTTGAGTCAAACTGGAGGAGTTTGTAATTCTCTGAGTTGGAACCAGTTTGATTTTTTTTTTTTACAGACTGCTTAGGAAGTATAGTTTTTACTTCAGCTGTATATGGTATGCAGCAAAGAAAAACTTTAGCATTATCTGCTTTTCAGAAAACTATATACAAGTGCTGTACAGTACCTAGCAAGACACAGAAAAACTAAAAGCACAGGCTCTTAACTGCAGGGATGTGGAGAAGCAGCTAGATTTTTCTACTTGGCATTTTTAGCCTTAGTTTTAATTCCCATAAACTCAGTTAACCTGCACTTGTTGCTGTTGCAGACAAGGCTGGGAGCAATGACATGCAGAAGGTGTGAAACATTTGCTGCCTCCTTGCTTGCACGGACCCTTTTTGCCTGTTGCTTTGCTTCACTTACTAACAATGCACCAAGTCCTACTCTCTGGTTACCAAAAAAGGAATTTTCACTGAAGTAAGAGACCTTGTTGACTCAGGCACTGCTCATGTTCTGCAGACAGAGCAAAGTTGCTTTCTTCATGACCAGAATGAAGAATCTTGTAGCTTTGTGTGTGTGCGGTTTATCATTACTTCATTTCCTTCCTTTCATAAACCCGTGAAAGTTTTTGTGCACCTTCCGATTCTGTCAGGAGAAATAGGATTACAGGCCCTTCTGTCCAGGGAGAGAGGAAAAAACAGGGTCTAAATTCCTTAGATCGTTTTAAATATGCTGTAGGAAACATGAATCCCTTCCCTACAGAGGAGGGGAAGATAAAAGCAAGAAAGTTTGACTTTGAGCTGGAATCTTTTTCACTGAAGTGTGCAGAGAGGTAGGTATTCACAATTTCAGAAATGTTGGTAATTCCAAATTTTAACTGTGAAGATAACCTCATATGATAGTTTGTAACTCGCAGAAATATAAGTCTAAATAATTTCAGTGTGCTTCTTCCCTGAAATAACACTTGAACTAAAGGAACAAGCTACTTAATTAAAAGTAAAAAACAAAATTTAAAACCAAAGTACAAAGCATATTTTTGACTTGATGCCCCAAGGTTTATTAGAGGTCTTAACATGATTAACATGCCACTTCAGTTATATATCAGCAAGTAATCTTGTGGGGCTTAGAGTTTTCTTTCTCTACCTTACATTGTCATATATGTAGGTAAGATATTTTTAAGAGTAGGGATTGTTGTTTTGCTAAGGGGAAATACAGGATTTTCCCACTTCACAATTTTCAAGCTCAGTAGTTTAACTGGCTGTGAAAATTGAGATGGGTGAAAACTGTGTTCAGTGATGGCAATCTTTTCTACTGTGGGGTGCCAATTTTAAGGAACACTGTTCATGAATAAATAAAATCAAGTAGTGGCTTTGGATGTTGTCTCTATTCATTTCCAGAATAACTTATTCCTGAAATAATCATGAATATTAATGAATCTATGGTCTGGCACAAACAGTTTCCAAATGCTGGACTGTGGCAGTGAAGCAACTGGATATTATTATGTGGCTCTGAACTCTACTGCTGACTCACTTTCTGGCCCCAGAGAAACTGTGCAAACTGTGTTTCCTTTCATACAAAAGGTTTGCTTTGCTCCATCTTTTACAAAAGTTGCAAAAGACTACAAAACACTGAGTACAGGAGATAAAAGGGTTCAGTGATCTCTGGTGTTCACTAAACACTGTTAGGATCAAGGACTTCTTTATTTTGCCTCACAAAACCTCTCTGCAGTTGTTTACCTAAAGACAGAGTAGTAGACAATTGGATGCAGGGAAAAATTAATTTCATTACTGAAATATTGTATTTGTCTAGTTCAGGATTAACTTAAGCTTCAGGGGGGTTAGCATGCAAGTGTGATTTGTCTATTGCTCTTCTATCTCATACGTACATCTTGTATTTAGCTTAAGGGACAGTTTTGCAGAGCTTGACTAATGGAGCAGTTCCCCTCTTGTGAGGGAATCACGGTCTGATTTCTTGCTGTGGGAAAGCACATAATAGAACTGTATTTGGCTTAGTGGCAAGGCATTGGCAGTGGGAATTAGAGGGATGCTGTGGGTGTGGTCTCTGTGCTGTACAGAGCTGCTTCTGTCTGACTCCGAAATGAGCCCACCATTGCCCAAAGCTGAGACCTTCAGACAAGCTGGTGGCGTCTTTGTGGAAACATAATTAAGAAAGGGTAAAAAATGCTGTGCAGCAGCTGTGAGAAAGAACTGAAAAAAATGTGGGAGATAACCTGCAGACACCAAGGTCAGGAAAGAAGTGGGAGGAGGTGCCACACGTGCCAGAGAGAGCTTTCTCTGCAGCCTGTGGAGGAACATACTGGAGGAAACATCCACCCATGGGGGCCCCCCTCCCACAGCAGGTGGACATGCCTTGAAGGAAGCTGCAGCCATGGAGAGCCCATGAATGAGGAATTTTTCCGGCAGGAGCTGGGAATGAAGGAGTGAAGTTGAGCTTGGGAAAAAAGCAGAGTTTGGGGAAGGTGGTTTTTGTTTTTTCTTGGTTTCTCACCATCTTTTTCTATTTTTCGCTGAAAATAAATTAATCTTTCCTGGGTTGTGTCTGCTTTGCTGATGTAAAATCAGCAGTTGACGAGTGATCCCTCTGCCTTTATCTTGACCCACAGACTTTTTCATCTTATTTTCTCCCCATGTCTGTTGAGGAGATGAAGTGAGAAATTGGCTGGTGGGTGCCTGGCAGGCAGCAAAATTTAACATACCACAAGCACAAAACACTAGAAGTAAAAACAAGCAAAAGTTCCAAAGTGCTTGTGCTAATGGTGGCCAGTAAAATTGGAAACAAATCTTTTGGAGTGTTTTCTGAATGGCTTTTCACAGCAATGTTTGGAGGAACAAAATACAGTCATATGCAGGACAAAGTTAATATTTTCACTTTACTAAGCTCAATCTCGGGCATGGTTTTTCTAAGGTCACCCATTAGTCTGAATCATTCATAGTAGGCCCCACTCCTAAAGTGTTCTTGATTAGGAATATTTATCAATAAATAGCAATTATCACTTGAAAAAGAACATTGCAATAGTACTGTTGGCAGTTTCATAAAACAAAACATCTAATGAAATGCAACACTAGAAATAAAGTATGGGTTAATAGGCTCCAGAATCAGGATAATGCATTTTATGCAGTTCCAACATAAAAAATTGATGGACCTACAGTCTTCTAAAAAGTCTGCTTCAATATTTAGCATGCATTGTATATAGATTAGGTTGGGGGGGTTAAGTAATGTAACTATTTTAACAGGTTGTTTGGGATTTAAAAAAAAAAGGAGAAAGCTTAGATCCTCAGACAACGACTCTATTTAAAAAAACAGTAACTTAATTATGTGTGTAGTCAGTTTATTACAGAACCAGAGAAATCTCAGACATCTAAGAAGTCCTTTAAAGTCCTAGAGGTAATTTCTTCTGACACATTTTTAATTACATCATGAAGTCCATAATCTTTTATGTTAAAAACACTTCTAATTACAAAGCATCTTCCCTTGCATAGGTCAGTGCCTTGGTTTGCTACTGCTCTTTATTAAGGAGTGTTTTCAAATGCTCTTCTCCCATCTCAAAAATTAGGAGAGAATGTAAAAGAAAACTATAAATCATCTTATTTAAGCAGAAAGACTGCTGATTTATTACTGAGCTACACAAACTGAAATCTGTAATAAAATCTATTTTATTCCTGAGAAGCTAAATTGCAAATGCCATCATTTCAGTGATTCCTGTACAAAATGTGCTTAATGTAGGTGCTCTCCCAGCTGCAAGTCTCTTGCTTTCTTTCTTAGGGAAGTTGCCTAAAAAAGCTGCCTTGAATAGTTGCAGAATATTGTTCTAATTTCCACCCAAGTGATCATGGTTTTCAAATAAAAGTCACTATCTTCCAGGAAAACCAATGGGTTTTCAGAGATGATTGATTATTCAACAATAAATCCATTTTACCAGAAATCATAAAGTACTAGATAGCTCTTGCAAATATTGCAGTCTACCTGAAAAGCCATTTCATCTTTGGACAGGATGATCAAGTTGGTTTTCCTCATTATTATAAGCACTTTCTGCATATTACATTAGGACCAATATTTCATCCTGACAAGAAAAGAACTGTCTCTAATAGCTCCACTTTTGTGACCACTGAATTAGTAAACAGTCCTCTCAATGCCCTCTCAGCTGGCCCTGACATGTTCAGTTTTCACAGAGTTGTGATCAGTGAAACAAAATCATGTTTTGTCACTTGCAGCATCAGCTATGACTAAAGGCAGTAGCAATCTAACAGCTAAAAGTCACTTTTCTTTCTCTAACTTCTCTCTCTCCAAAGGCTGTTGAGTTTGCGGGTTTTTTTAGTTGGAGCAGTGGGCGTTTTGTTGGTTTGTTGGTTGGTTGGTTTTGACAGTTTGGGCTTTGGTTTTCTTTCACCAGAAAAATTCCAGCTGCTACATTCTGTTCTTCTTTTTCTCTGTGCCTGATGTCTCCAGCTTCAAGCACTCAGCTCCTTCAGCTATTTTTCTATACCTTGCTCTGGTGACCTCTTTATACATGAGAGCTGCTGTATTGTTTCTCTGGTGGCCTTCCACCACCTATTCCAGATCCCCTTTGGCCACATTCAAACTAAAAATACTTCATGAGTGAGGGGACAAGGGGGTGGGGTGGGCATGAAGGCGTGGGCAGATGTTTAGGCAAATATAAATTAAGAGAAGACGACATTTATATCTATCTTGCTCTAGTTGTTCATGTTAATTCTTTTCACACAGAAATGATCAGCCTCCTTGTTTCTGTAGCACTTTTAGCACAACTGTCTTCCGTACTAACCAAGCTGCTGTCCTGAGACAAGACTCTTCTGATTACTTGGAGCAGTGTCCTATTCCTGGCAGATCATACAGGCCACAGGTAACATGAAGTCCCTGTCATTAACAGAGTCAGGACACCACAATGGAATAAATATACGCAACAGACGTGTGTCTCTCTGCAAATCTTCCATGCACAGGCAACAACTGTGTCTCCACACCCTTCCCACAAAGCAGTGGCATTCAATTGTGCAGCCAATGTATATTGTAGCCCATATCCTCCCCCATTCTGGTTCTCTGTTCAACAAACTGACCGTGAAGTGCATTATTCACCGGGCCAGCAGTGGGCTGAGTCCTGGCCCTGGGCCAGACTGACCTCTTGCATTCTTAGCATTCACAAGCCTTTAGATCATGAATATGGTAATGCTGCTCACGGGCTGCAGTCCAAGGCAAGGGGTGAACACCCTCAGTACCACTGCTGCACAGTGCTTTTCTAAGAGAAATCATGTTCAGTTCTCTCTGTGTGTGAATGTTGGCTTGCTCTCCTAATTCCCAGCAGGTAACTCTCAGAGTGCCCTGCTCAGAGGGGGATGCTTCAGCTGCCCTTGTGCGCTCAGTTTTAGAACATGTTCCTTTAGTGGCTGCACCCACCCAGCCCTGACAGTGCTGAGGACTGTGCTGTTAAAAATAAGCCAGGCTTTGTCCAGTCATAGCTTGTGCTGTGCTGTTTGTCCTGGGGCTTGTGGACTTGTGAGGAATGGTGCTCTTTTCCTCACAAATGTAATCTGAGAGAATCATTTGTGGAGCAGGCTAGGAGTGGCATGCTGGTCTGGGTTGGACGTGTGTGACACATGAGTGGGATCTGTGCTGCTGAGGGAAGGGTTGCAGTCAGGAGCCACTCACCACCTGAGAAAACAGACAAGGAGGAAAACTGTGACTCACCTGAGAAACCCAAGACCTGACTGGAGCAATTTATAGTAGATTTTAGCTGCAAACTTGCTCTAATAGAAGAAGTGTTTCCCACAGTGAGATGAATCACTTTTACTGGGAGAGCTACACATTTGATCTCAAATACATGCTTTGCTTGGTAAGTGTTAAATAACTGATTGTCTAAACAGGATTCCTGCCCTTCATCTTAGAGGTCTATTGTTTTTTTCCTTTTTTTCTCAGAGAATGAAACCATGAAAAGTTACATTTGTGCTATAAAACCTAAACCTATCCTTCCCCCTTTCCCTCCCACACGTTACAGCACAGATCTCTGCTGCAGGGTGTTTTACTCAAGAGTGTTAAGGAGACTGAGCTGGATGGGATAAGACGCTTTAGCAACAAAAGGCAAGAAAACTCTAGATGAAATCCATAGATCATTCTTGGACCGGATCTGCTCAATTCTAAATGATCTGAGGAAAAAAGGTACCGAACTGCTAAATCTCTGTGATTGTACAAAAATCTTCAGGACAGTTAATCAGGCTATCAGTTGGACTGAGTTTCAGAAGTATTTCATGATACTAATTAGAATAAACACCAGATGAAATTTAATATCCGTAACTGCATAACACAGGAAAAACCAACCCTGTGTTTCCAGTGACGGGATTTAATTCAGCTGTCACCACTGTCAAAAGGCATCTTGGAGGTAGTGTGAACAGTTCAATGAAGGAAAAAGCTCAGCAGCATCCAAGAGGGCAAACATGAGGCGTATTAGATAAAAACCAGAGCAGGAAGCATCCCATAACACTGCATGAAACGATGGCCATGAATTAAATACTGTTACTGCCATTTCAGACACTGCAGCAAAGCTAGTAAAGCAGGTTGATAAGCAAGAACTATCACAGGAGTGCAGGGTCACACTCAGATATGGGGAGATTAATTAATGTAATACTTTCAGCTCAGAAAATTTTGGATGGATGGAGAAAATGAAGAACAAAAACACAAAAGCCTTCACCTTACACACAGTGACAATAGTCATTAGGAACTGGTAGTCACTGTTTATCAAAATAGAAGAGTTATGGGGCACCAATTTCAGGTGTCAGCTTTACAACAGAATGAACTGCTTCTTCCAGTTGTGCATGGAAGGCATTGCCATAGGAGACTTGGAAGGCTGAAAGTGTAACTAATAACGTAACTTCAAGGATACTTGAAAAGGACTATTAAATATGGGGTCCAGATCCTTCCTGTGGTTCAACAAAGGCTTAATTACTGATTGCCAGATGTAGAAGGGCATTTTTGGTGAAGCATTAACATATTCTTTCCCTGGCATCCATCACTGACTACTGTCAGAGATGTAATTCTAGATTAGACAGATCCTCCATCTAATCAAGACCAAATGTCATCAATGTACTCATCTGGTCAAAACATGCTTTTTTTCCTGTTAGTCTTTAGCATTACTTCTGGTTAAGAGACCTTTTTGTCCTTGTTCTGGTGTCTCCCCCACTCGAAACATCAGGACTTCATTGATATGCTCTGCATTGTAATGGCATCTATGCAGAGCTGACTAAGCTCCAAAAGCAAGCTGTCAATATCTCATATTCATTTTCCTCTTACAGCTGTACCACTCACTCACCACATGATAGAGATAATGGAGGCTATACATTCCAGCTAAATTATGTTTTCACTCTGTCCTCCGAACAGCTTGGTTCCCCAACATGCAGAGAGGCTGAAGAATTGAACATAACGAAATGCCTGCCTTAATTTTGTAGTCCCATAGTCTTGGTTGTAGCTGTAAGGAAACACTAACCTGGCTTCTTTACTGGCTCTGTTGAGCACAGGGTGCAGCCCATTCCCTGGCTCTGTTTGTTTGTGTAGCTAAGTGACCGATTAGAATGGAGGTTAAAAACACAGCCACACCAAACACACATTTCTGCCTGACAAAACAGGCAGGTACACGCTTCCCTCTGCTCCAGGCACTACAGCTATTGCATAAGAATCACTATGACCAACTGTGCAAAAAGTCCTGGATGAGTAATTGTCAGCATTTAGGCTAAGCATGGGGAGAAAGAAAGCACTGACAGAAAATACTCATTTTCAAATGACAGAAAATATGTTACAGATCAAAAGACATTAAGTGCTGGAAAGTGCAAAAGCACCTGTACTCAAGCACATGAATATGCAGGGTTTGAGTTATAGTTTTCCACCCATCTTGTCAAATAGTGATAAAAATGTGTGAAAATGCAGCTAGAAACTCCTTTGGATGAGACGGTGTAATCCCCCCCAGTGTCTCTTCACAGTCTCTCGGACTTTGCACCTTAATGTATTTTGTCCTGGCTTGATTTAGTGACCTCTGCTTTAACACTACAAAGTTCAGACCACATCTTGTGGGCAAAAACAAACATCAGCAGTATCTCCACTGACAGCTACAGATAGCAGCCAGGCGAGTGGCATTAAAACAACCCTCTGAGTACTGTGTTTAAGCATAGATGGAAATTCATGACACCACAGCTGCCACAGCAACAATGTAGAGGGAGTGACAAAACAAGAAACTCTTTGAGAACCATATGAAATGTAATGGCTTTTCTGGGCAGAATGTAAGCTCCAAAACACCTGAGCTAAATGTGTAGCCTGGTGTTTGTCTTAGTATACCATACGTTTCTCTGTGAGTGTGTCTTACTGTCTCACTTCCCCTTTTAAATAATTTCCTTGGGTTCTTGAGCTGTTTCTAGACTCATCTGCAGCTGCAGTATCTCTGTAATTCATGTGCCTCTTGTAGATTTTGTCACAAGAGGCTGATGGAAAAAGAGGTAGTGGTGGAGACACAAGGGTACACACTTGAACAGGGGCATGACTTCCCATGCTTCTTTTTGTCAGGAAGCCAGGCAAAAAAACAACAACAACAACAAAGAAACCAAAACCAAAACCAAATTATTTTAAGGTTTTTTTTTTGCTTTCTTAACTTGAATGAAACTCTTCAAATTAAAGACAAAAGACAGGAACTAGACTGATCTTTGGACCTTCCTCCTAAAGGTCACCATGGACTTAGTAGCATTTACTAGCCTGCTACAAGCTGTCAGAATAAATCCACCATGTGGATTATATTTATTGCTTTGGTATTTAATGTTAGTGCTAACAAGCTTTATAACACTGGATAAACACTTGCTGATATTCTTAAATATCAAAATGCAGCATATTTATCATTCTGAAAAAAGAAAAGACTAGCTAACTTGTTAAATGTTCTCTTGTGGCATGAATTTCTCTCTAGTCCTTAAAAACTACAGTAAATAGAAATAGTCTTAGCAACAACCCTGATATAAACACAAATGTGTTTCCTGAAAAGCAGGAAGCAGCTTAACAATCATATCATATGACTAGCTAAATAGAGAAGAACTTCGCTGGTTTTTTTCCAGGCCATTAAAGCAAATTTCCATGTGACTTTGTGGGACATGACTGTTGCTTGAGCTGCTATTGCTGGAAAATCCTTTTACTCTGCAGCATGGGCACTTTACACATTTTGTCCTGCCTTGTGAAATTCATCATCTTGTAGGAATCCATTTCTATTCACGAGCAATGAGAACATGAGAAAGCCTGAAGAAAGAACACTGAAGGCACTGCAACCCCACATGGCCCCATCCTGTGAATGTGTGCAGCTGCTTCAAGGCAGCTGGATCTCACACAAGATCAGTGGGAGTATTTTATTTGCTGCTACTGTCTGATACCTTGTCAGCTCTGACTAGCAGGAATGAAGAACCACATCACACTGAAGCCCATCACATTGGAGCACCAAAAAGTTGTCCAGTGGAAAAAACTGTCTTGGGTTTTTACCAGCTAGAAATGTCAGACTAATCCAGATATGGCCTAGCAGTCAGATCTTCCTTAATCCATATCCTCTCTATCATAAATGGTCATGCCATTCCCTAAAATGCAAGTGTGGACCTCTTCTAGTATTTAGTCTTTTGCTTCCACACTTGGGAGCAAGAGATAACTTGAGAATATAAGTAATGTAAACTGATTGTTCAAAAAGCTGCCTGGAGCATGAATTTGCGAACTTCAGTTTGTGGTTTGTAGCTATTGTGACATTTTACTCATTTTTCAGGTTAAATATATATTTTTTTACAGCAAAAGTGAAGCTAAAATTGCAAAAGGAAGTAAATAGGGAACAACAATGAAGTGAGTAAATCTGCAAAGGAAGTCTTAAGAAAGTTCTTCTCCTATTTTGTGCATGGTGGAAAAAAAAAGCCATACTCTAAGTATTAAATTAACCTATGAAGTGCATAGGAATAAAAAAAGTCTATAAGTTATGAAGGTTAGAGGTCAATATATATTATAGGTATGTGAGAAAGAGATAACTGAGACAGCCAAATATAACAAGTGAGAATCCATTTTACAGATTTTGCAGGATGTTTCTATATTAAACTAATTATAGAATGAATCTCATGGACTCATTCAGATGAAGCACCTAGGGAGAAATTTAGATGCCTTAAATTTCCAAGAAGTGTTTAGTGGGGTTTTAAAATACGGCCAGAAGTGACCCATAACATTTAAGTACACAGGAGGATTTTGAAACACCTAAATACCTTTAAAATCCCAGACCAAGTCTGTGGAGAATTAAGAAGAATATGCAGGCTTCTATGGACACAGGTTATTATGGCATCTGCACTTCCTAAATCAGCTGAACTATTAAGTAAACACAAACATGGATGAAAAAGATTTAAAGGTACATTTACACTCAGTGACCAACAAAAGTGTCTTCTTTCAGATTACCAGCAGTGAAACATGGGGGAGCTGCAATTGGATTCAGGTCTGACTGAAAATTAGAAGTTATTTACGTAACTATAAAATTCATATGTGCAAATTTGTTGGGTAAACTGTTGCTCACCTCCATCAGGCACACAGCTCCACAGCCTTCTACGCACCTCAGTGGGTTACTTTGTATGTGTGGGAAACTGGCTGAAGTTTTGGCCTCTAAATGTTGTTTGACTGACTGCTGCTCACAAAGAGTAGACAAACTTTTCAAAGATGACAGACATTGGCAGTGCAACCTATACAGCTCTTCAGAAGGCACAGGGACTAAAGGCTCTATTATACACTCTCATTGCTTCTTTTTCCCCCTTACTGCATACGTTTGTCCATTATTTCCTTCTTACTTTTATTCTCAAAATACAATTTGATTTAGATGATCAAATGGGTTTGACCTACTGCTGGGTTATGTGATTCAAGGCTTATCTCCACAAACAGAAAGGAGAACAAAGGAGAAGAGGCAGGTGGAGAAATCCAATAGCATACCCAGAGAAAAGGACCCTCTGACCTGGCTCCTCTCAGTGAGGGTTCCCAGCCTGGGGTCTGGTGTGACAGCCATCACCACCAGTCAGTGGGAGAGGCTCCATGGATCACTGTATAGAGAGGAGTTACTGCCTGCAGGGGTTGGGAATCTCTAGGGGATGGGGGGGAAGAACATCTTTGAGATTGTACAAGACAGCTTCTGGGAAGTTTAAGGAGAAAACAAGGGTAGGGATAAGATGGGATAAAGATGGCTTGATATAGAAAAATAAAGGGATTCAGGGCTAAATGACCTGACTGTGTGTAAAGAAGTTGTTGGTGAGTGTGCTTGTCTGGCTGTGCGTTGCACCTGATCATCTCAGTCTGTCTTTTCTCAGCAAACTGCATTTTTATTATTTTTTGGGGTGAGAGTGGCATCTATATTCCATGTGTACGTATGTGTACAGTGGCCTGAGTGCCACCAACCAGAGGTGGGGGCCACAAATCCCAAGGGCCTGTGTGTGGTAGATGCAGCAGCTGGAGAGACGAGAGCACACACATCATGTGAATCTGCATGTCCGTGTGTGGTCAGTAGCAAACAGCAAGCCAGGGCAGGTGGGAGTCAAGTTCTGGAGCAGCCATCAGTCCAGAAAAGAAGGTGAGGAGACCAGAGGACCTCTGAGCTGGCTGCTGGAGACACAAGGGGTTCTAAGACACCTGCTGAAGAGACTGTGGTGAGGTCAGCTACTGGTGAGGCCACAACTCTGGACTAGCTACCAAAGAAACTTTTTTGCCTGTTTGTATCTCTGTGTGAGGCAACTGGGGATCCAGAGGTCATCTAATGAAGAGGCTGAGTGTCCTAAAGCCAGCACTGGACAAGGGAGCCATAGTTCCTGTGAGTGTTTGTAGATCTGCTCACCAGCAATGAGAGTGGAACTGTAGGCTCTGGGATAACATTTCCACGTGCCAGCAGCTGGAAAGACTTGGGATTCAGGTGTTAACAACAGAATAAGATTCCTGTCAACTATAAAGGGATCCATATTGTATAGATATATACAAATGGGTATTTATTTTCCATAAATGGGCTTCTGTCCTGATCAGCCAGAGAGGGGGACGGGATGAGGCCATTAGTGCTGTTTGTTTCTGTGTGAGTGCTGTGTTTTCTGCCTGGGTCAGTCAGTATGGCCAGCTGTGTCTATATCTCTGTGTGTGAGCCTATTGGGTCAGGCACTCAGCCTTACCACGACCTGCATCTGGCAACCTACTGAATTTTAAAACCTGGCACCCCAGCAAAAAGCAAATGGATGGCAAGTACGAACAGTAAATGGGAGGATTTGCAAAGAGTGGGGAAAGCCAGGCCTGGAAGGCATAGTCAAGGACATATAGATTCAGGCAATGTCCAAGACAACCTCACTAATCAGGCTGCTGAATAATGACTTGTTCATGGATATCTTCCAAAAATGCAGATCACACAAAGAAGGACACTTATTTGGAGTCCTTCAGCAGAGAAAAAGGCACATAGTATCCAGTCCTCCGCTAGTGGCTGCTTGCAAGGCAAACATGCCGATCCTCCAGCTGCTTCCCTGATGTCAGATAGACATTTGACTCAGCCTAGCAGGGTGACTGTGGGCTACTCAGAGGTCATTTGCAAGATGCTGCTAGCCCTGCTAAAAGCATTTATGCAAAGGCGAAGTTGGACCCGAGAGCACGGAGCCCAGCTGACATTGGTCATGTCACAGCAACATAAGGGCAGACAGGCAGCAGGCGGCCTCCCAAGATACAGATTTTAGGTTATTGGGACGTTATACATTGATTGATGGGGGCTCCCTTGACTGTGTTCAAGCTGTAAAGAGCACACAAGATTGTTTTCCAGCAGAGCCCCAGCTGGGCCAGCTTTCAAGAGGTGGATAAGGAGGTTCTGTAACTCTGGCCTCAGGGCTGCTCTTGCACAACAGCAGAGACTGGGTTGGGCAGCAGAGATGTGCATGGACAGATGAATGTCTCCCACCAGGGCTAAATACTGGAATAGGCAGTGTAGACAATGGCATCCCATGGAAGAGTCATGCTGGCATGACAGCAGGCACCCTCTGCTTGGCAAACTATGCAGCAGGCATCCAATGGGATCATAAAGCAGATTCAGCAGCTGTAGGAAGTGGCTTCCTCTCTGGAGGGGAAAGAAAATCTCCTTTCTCACTAAAAATCAAGCCATTTCAAACCATGCATATCCTAGGGCATGCTCTTTATTGTGATGACACGACCTCTCTGGAAAGTTGTTCCACAGAGACTGCTTGACATCCCAGTTACAATTTTCAGGTAGAAGCTTGTCTTATTGGCAAAAACCAGAAAAAACATCAGGAAAGAGCTGTGTGAAGAAGATGGCCCTTGGCAAGGCAAACAGAAAGGCTACCCATTCCTTTGGATGCTGCCCCTTCACAGAACCACAGAATCACAGGATCAGTTAGGTTGGAAAAGACCTCAGAGATCATCAAATCCAACCCATGACTAAACACTACCACGCCACCTAGACCATGGCACTAAGTGCCACACCCAGTCTTTCCTTAAACACCTCCAGGGACTCCACTGCCTCCCTGGGCAGCCTGTCCCAATGTCTCGTCACCCTTTCCGTGAAGAAATTCTACTGAAGAACTCTGCAGCAAAGGCTGCGATGTGNCCCCGGAGCTGCTGGACCCCGGGACTGGGCTGTGCCGGCCGCCCCCGCTCCCCGTCTCCGGCCGCCTGTGCCCCGAGGAGCCGCTGCCGAGCGGCGCCAGGCGCGCCCGGGGCTCCGCGCATCGCTCCGCTCCCCGTGACCATAAAAGGCCTTGGAAAGTACCGAAACCGAACGGGACAACTTTTAAAACATTATTTTAAGAACTGTTTTCATGTTTGAGCCGGCCAGGCTGCGGCCGAGGAGCGGGGGAGGGCGGCGGAGTCTGGGCGGCCCGTCCGGGCGCGGAGCTGGAGCTGCGCGGGCGCCGCTCGCCCGTTGGGTTTGAATCGCGGGGCCCGCCC
>VZTZ01014749.1:727658-763903 GCA_013400955.1 Drymodes brunneopygia | reverse complement strand
GGACTCCACTGCCTCCCTGGGCAGCCTGTCCCAATGTCTCGTCACCCTTTCCGTGAAGAAATTCTACTGAAGAACTCTGCAGCAAAGGCTGCGATGTGCGCGCCCGTCGGGGCGGGGGGACACGGAACAGAAGACGGAGAAGGCGACGATGTCCGGCGGCCACAAGGCGAGGGCTCCCGGGGGGTGGAGACGCCGGAGCCACGTTTGCCGAACTGGGTTTGGGGTGAGCAGCAGATCACGGACAGGAGCTGCCGCCGGGGCAGGAGGACCCCCAGGGACCCCCCCTTGCCGTCGAGGCAGTGCTTGGGCTGGTGTCACACAGCGGGCGGTGTCGCCCCCTGTCCCGAGGGCGGTGCCGGGCGGGGGCGGCCGCTGGGCGAGCGGCGGGGGGGTGCGGAGCCCATAAAGCACCGCCCGGTGGGACGGCGCCGCGCACAGCCAGGCTGGGCGGCGGGACAGCGGGCGCACGGCGGGGTGAGCAGGGGCGCAGCCATGAGGGAGATCGTGCACATCCAGGCGGGCCAATNTGTGCCCGCCCGGCTCCCGCTCCGCGGGCTGGGAGGGGCGGCGGGCACGCCAGGAATCCGGCAGCTGCCGCCGTACCACAGCCGCCGACCCCGGAGCTGGGCAGGGCCCCCGGTGCTCCGCGGGGAACTTCCCAACCCACTTCTCGCTTTTCCTCCCTTAGTTTTGGGAAGTGATAAGTGATGAGCATGGCATTGACCCAGCCGGAGGCTATGTCGGTGACTCAGCGCTGCAGCTGGAAAGGATCAATGTCTACTACAATGAATCATCTTGTAAGTGTGGGACGGGGAGGGATGCGGGACAGGGGACTCCGTGGGAAGGGGCACAGGAATCAGAAGACGACGGGCCCCTATTGCACATATGGCCGCACTCCTCACATGCCACCAGCCCCCCAGCTGTGCCCAGCTCAACAGAAAATATTACCTACTTTCTTACAAAGTATTAAGATGGGTGGGTGCTATCTCCCCAGACATAGAGAAGTGGCACAAGGGGCTGTCCTTAGGGTCTGGAGGTGGAGGTTTGTTTCTTATTTAACATTATGATAGGCGTTTGCTCTTCAAATGTGTGATTACTTCACCAAATACATCTGTTCAATTACTCCAAATTAAACTGTTGGTTATTTGAGCCTGCATCTCTAGTACTCTCTCTTTAATTTTCATGAATGAGAGGGTTGGGCCACAGGTAATAGAGGACTGTTTCATTAATATGATGCCAGAAGGCTCCCAAGTCCTCTGAGTCCTCTGCTGTTGAAAGTTGTTAGCAGTGTAACAGGGAGATCTGGAGTCCTTTGGTCTGTGGACACGAACCTGCAAGTGTGGATGTTTTATCTTTTATCCAGCTGGGGTTAATTCATATTATTTACCTGAGCTTCCTTGAACAAATTCTACTTGACACAGATTGTTTATTTTGTGCTTTGTGGTAGATGTGCTGACTACCACTGTTTGCCATGTACACCAAGTAGTTCTTTCAGTGGAGGAGAACCCTTGAAGCATAAAAGCTTGTGAGATGTATTAGATCATTTGAACATAAGCACTTCACTCACCCTGATATTCACAGAAAAGATTGCCTACTTTCTTAAAAAGATCAAGTAAACATTTTTTTTCTAATCAGAAACTCCCTAATATCTATTGCTAATAAAGAGCTTACAAAATATAAAATCTGTAGAGCCCAAATTATGTCAGGTCTGTTTTCCAAGCTGAATTGACTTATTCCTATGAAGCTGGGTTTTTCACCACCATGACTTTCTGTATAGGAAGTACTTATGTATGTGTGAACTATATATTAGACTAACAATATGAGACATAATATATTTGTATATTAAAAGCTATAACCGTGTTAGCTTATTTCTGAACATTAAAGGCATCCTTACTTTTTATTGTAGCCCACAAATTTGTACCAAGAGCCGTCTTACTGGACTTGGAGCCGGGAACAATGGATAGTGTGCGGTCTGGTCTTTTTGGTCAGCTCTTTCGGCCCGATAATTTCATCTTTGGTATGTGGATGTTTCTCTTTAAAAAACAGAGCTCTTCAACAGCTGTTTGATTACCAAGTGAATGGTCAAAAAGCATTCAACCTCCCTATTTCAAAGTGATTCTACTGAGGAATCCTAATAGCTGACAATGGAATTGCAATTACCTGTAAGCCAGTCAAAACATCCTGTTAACTGAACAAGTCATTCTTCTGTTGGTCCTTCCTTCAGTTAACAAACTGCTGGAAGTTTTCTATGGCATTCAGATAAAGTACATTTGCTTTCCACATGTATGAACTCCAGAGAAATCCTGAGGCCGTTTCTTCATAACAAAATGCACAGAAATTCTGCAGAAAATGGAGGGGGAAGGGAAAACCTCAACCACAAACCAACCAGACTACTCTTCACTTGAGTTCACATTAAATGCTTGAGCACTAAATTGTTTTTAGGCTGTGTAATTAAACTTTTTCAGCAGATCCTTGCAGAATACTAACAGTGGAAGAAGGTCAGCTGTAATATGGAAAGCACATATGTAGCCAGTTACTGGGTTATTTTCTGGCATAATTAACAGTCTGAGAGTATGTGGAGGTGCTCTGGTTTTGCAGTGTTCTTGCAAAGGGTTGGCTTTGCTTTTACTGCTTTACTTTGGACTTCTGTGGTACTTTCCATCTAAGCTTAAAAATGCACATTACCCTTTCAGAGCATCCTTATGAAGTGCAGAAGCATTATCAGTCCCTTTGCACTAAAGGAGAAACAGCATGTGGAAGTTAAGTGAGCCACTTACTGAAACAGGAAGTCTGAATGAAAGCTACCATGAGAACTTTCATGTCCTTTTGGTTTCCAAGTCTGCACTAGCCACAAACACATTTCCTCCTGACAAGGCAAGCTTAGGTTGGAACTTAGTTTGGTATGCCGTGTTAACTTAAGGAAGGAACAATGCCAGGGGCAGACAGAGGAAAGATAAACATAATTTGGGTGGTATAAAACAAACTTAAGTCTGGGTTGTTGGGGCTAGAGAGGGGAGTAAAAAAGCCATACAGAGTTCCTTTAAGTCTTTGACTTAAAAGTTTTTATGTTATCCATGTTATTCTCCTGTAAACTCCATGGCAGTGATGTTAAGGATCTCTTCCAAAGGAGCTGTAAGTCACAACATGTAGAAGTGAGCTCAGGGACAAAAGCCATAGACATAGGCAGCTTTATGAAGTCTGTTTCTGTATTCAGGTTTTTCCTTTCATTCCCTTTCACCTGCATGAACCACACAAACCCTCTGAATGTGAATGCACCTGGCCTATGGAAATACCTGAACCGGTATTTACAAATTTACAGTTTGGCACAACACCAGTAAAAGCAGAGCAAAATCAATTCAGAATGTCTTCAACAATAGTCCAGTTTGCTGTACTCCCTTCCTGCCAAGATAACAATGAACCAGCAGCATGTGATTGACTTGTATCTGACAGAGGCCCCTGCCAGCATCAGGCACTGTCCTCCCAACCTGCTGAATAATGTAGAATGGCTGAGCGCTGAAGTAATGATCTTCTGTGGCAAAAGCCAACAAAGCATTTTGTTTTCTCTTTTAAAAATCTGGCCTGGGCCCACAAAGGATTTTGTGGCAGAAGCTGGCAGTCCCATACTTGCTGTATGGGCTCATTCTGATGGGGGTGTTTTCCACCTTTGCTTGTACAAACCTGCGTGTGCCCGTGTCTCCACAGCAACTAACCATGGACCACCAATCAGGATTTCATGCAGGTGTATTGTATACGTGATCACACACTTCAGGTACAGGGATATTTTATCAATCCAACAAGAGATCTGAGAGGGACACAAAATAATCCTTATACTTTAATGTCTGGGTTGACCTGGTAGTGATTGAAAAGGTGAAAAACAGCAGGTGGAATGATCTTGCTGTATGAGAGCAGCAGGCCTCCTGGCCTTCTGATAGCACACATTTGCTCACCAGGAGCTGCAGTGAACTCTGATGTGTCTCCTCCTGTTAAACAGTTTTCATTTGTACATTTTCGTATTTGTTGTTCTTTTCTTGTCTACACCCTTGCTAGATTTGCTACAGAGAGACCACCCCAATTTAATTTGTATGAATTGATGGGGGCAAACACAAAATAGCTGTCTGGCAGTCAAAGGCAAGTTCTGCAGCTGGGCTGTTCACACCAGGCTTCTAAGTGGTAATGTGCAAGTTACTGATCTCTTTTACCAGGTTTATCTTATATTTTGAGCAGTGAAGAGAGTAGAGGAGTGAAAGAAGATTGTAGGAAACACGTGCCATTTTAGGGATTAAAAAATTAATTGACTGTTAGACAAATGGGTTCTTTGCACGTGCAGCTCAACCTGAACATATTTTATAACCCAACAGCCTGTCGGGGAAAGAAATAGCGATAGAAGGATCTGGAGGTGCCAGGAGTGCAGATAAGTTGTGGGACTCCTTCATGTAGGTTTCTTTAGATCCTGGCAAATGACAGACAGAATGCTGGGGATGGGCTTCCAGAATTGGCAAAAGATTTGCCAGGTCCTGAGTTTTGTGGACACAGGCTCATTTTCCACTTAGAGAGTTTAGTCCTGGTGAAATTTGATCATTTTTATGTGTTTGCCTTAGATTTTCAGAGGTCAGGTAGGTAGTTGGTAAGTGGAGGGCATCCAGTAGAGTTTCACGGGATCATGATTTCCAGGTCTGTGGCAGCCTTGTCAGGGTCCTGGCACCTCCAAACTGCACTGTATTGTCATGGGGTGAGGAGTCTGCAGCTTCCAGGGCATGTTTACATGTTCTATGTTGTGGTAGCCTTACAGTGCTGTAGAGCCAGTGTTTTGGAAGTATAAGATAACTGGGTGCAGAAGCAGGAAATATCTAATGAAAATGCTGGAGACCTTAGGCACATGGCTGATCAGTGGATGGAGTGTAGTGTTGCCGCAGGAGTAGCTGATAGCTGTCCTTAAATCAGAATTTATCTCATTAGGAGATGAACGCCTTCTGCATTTTGGAGTGATGTTTGCTTGTTTGTTCTGTCCTGATGTGCTGTCCTATCCATACTTGGGGATCTGCTGAAGCAGGCTGCAGGTGCTTGCAAACGTATTTAATTCTGGAAGGATATTACTTTATGCTTTGCCCAGCTGGACAGGAAGTGCTGAGCTCCCTAGGCTCAAAGAGAGAAAAATACAGCAACATACAGAACAATGCATTAACTAGCCAAATACATCATGAGGAAACTAAGCATTTATGCAGTGAAAAAAAGTGCATAGTATTTCAAAAGTGTCTCAGCCAACAGTTTCTCTGGTTCGTATGTTTGGCACCAATACAGTGCCTTGGGAATTGAAATGAAACATGGTAATAGGAAGGGAGGGCAAGGTCCTGGGGAACAACACAGAATTTGCCAGCTCTGTACCTAATTCTGAAACTATTGCTCTGTCTGAATACCACTCCCAGGAGTACCCTAAGTGAGTTCAGTGGCACAATGTATGCGTACAGTAGTCACTGTGAGAAACAGGACTACTAAAAAACTGATTCCCCAATTTAATCCTCCTTGTTATCTAAGCAATAACAAAATAGTGACAATAGCAAACGATCCACACTGTTTGTCTTAATAAACTGAGCGGCACATAAAACAAAAAGGGGAGCCTTGGGAAGAAAAGAATGGGCTCGTCACTTTTCTGAAATATCAGTAATCCAATTTTGCAAATCATTTTGCATACCCTGAAGAATAGTGAGTTTGTAAGGAAATCAGTAAAACCTAAAAGGCACTTAACTCCCAATTTTTTGAAATAATGTCCCTGAGGCTTCTGTTGATCACTATTTTCATTCAAGCTAGGTAACCATGGATTTAAAAAGCTATAGCTCCTGATATAACAAGTTAAATAGAATTTTCAAGCCCAACTTTATTTGTGAATGACAATGTTTTCTCTTTGCCTCACAAGAACAGTCCAGGAACCTCTCATTTCCATTGAGATATATGTATCTGTGATTTAGCTTTGCATGCATCATGGTCCTTACAGTCAGAAAGTATTTAAATATTAAACAGTCATCTTGTGTTTACAGAATCATCAGGACTGGGAGTGTGAAAGTTTTCAAAACAAGGAGTTAAGGCCATCTTTGCATTTATGGAAGGTAAAATGACAAAAAAGAAAAAAAAACACACCCAAAGGCATTAATAAAAACTGCCAGAGACTATATAAAAAGTTTATGTTGATACTTCCAGAGATATTTGTAGGCAAAACTGAGGAGCACAGTTTTGTGACAGATTTATAGCAGCTTTTGTTACAGATGTTTGTCCATTTAGCGTGCAAATATCCAACCTTGCCAATAATTTTGTGTGTTTTCTTTCCCTGTTGTATCTTATTTTAGGACAAACTGGTGCAGGAAACAACTGGGCTAAAGGACACTATACAGAAGGGGCAGAGCTGGTTGACTCTGTGCTTGATGTAGTAAGAAAAGAGAGCGAACACTGCGACTGCTTGCAAGGATTTCAGCTCACTCACTCCCTGGGAGGAGGGACAGGGTCTGGCATGGGAACCCTACTCATCAGCAAGATCCGAGAGGAATACCCAGACAGGATAATGAATACCTTTAGTGTCATGCCTTCTCCTAAGGTTTCTGACACAGTGGTGGAGCCTTACAACGCCACGCTTTCGGTCCACCAGCTGGTTGAAAACACAGATGAAACTTACTGCATCGACAATGAAGCTCTGTATGACATTTGCTTCCGCACCCTGAAGCTCACCACTCCCACTTACGGCGATTTAAACCACTTGGTCTCCGCCACCATGAGCGGGGTAACCACATCCCTGCGTTTTCCAGGCCAGCTCAACGCTGACCTCCGGAAGCTGGCAGTGAATATGGTCCCCTTCCCGCGCCTTCACTTTTTCATGCCAGGCTTTGCCCCTCTGACAGCGCGAGGCAGCCAGCAATACCGGGCACTCACGGTGCCAGAGCTCACCCAGCAGATGTTCGATGCCAAGAACATGATGGCAGCCTGTGACCCGAGGCATGGCCGCTATTTGACAGTGGCCACCGTCTTCCGCGGCCCCATGTCCATGAAGGAGGTTGACGAGCAGATGTTGGCCATCCAGAACAAGAACAGCAGCTACTTTGTGGAGTGGATCCCAAACAATGTCAAGGTGGCAGTGTGTGACATCCCTCCCCGGGGCCTCAAGATGGCCTCCACCTTCATTGGCAACAGCACTGCTATCCAGGAGCTCTTCAAAAGGATCTCAGAGCAGTTTTCTGCCATGTTCAGGAGAAAGGCCTTCCTCCACTGGTTCACAGGAGAGGGAATGGATGAAATGGAGTTTACAGAAGCAGAAAGCAACATGAATGACCTGGTTTCAGAGTATCAGCAATACCAAGAAGCAACAGCGAATGATGGAGAGGAAGCATTTGAAGATGACGAAGAAGAGATCAATGAATAAAAAAATTAGGTGCGTGATTTTTCCAGGCCAAATTCTCAAATCTGGATTTATGATAATTAGGCTTGTAAATTCATACTTACATTTAAAAAAAAAAGGGGAGCATGAATTTCACATACTAGAAGTCCTCTTCAGAGTCCATTTGGATCACTGAGAACATTTCAGCATTTCTGGAAGTTGGGCCATTTCTATTCATGAGACAAATGTAAGGCATTCAGTTAAGACTTTGGCCTAAGAGTCTGAACACGGAGATTGCTAGTTTGGGATCTTTTTTCTTTAGGGCTGTCATCCCTAAAGCTGTAGAAGAGAAGATGTAAAATAGGCATGAAAACCTACAGATTAGAGCTGCACTATTTTCATCCAAATATGAGTAAGAAAATCTTGTGAGCTTGAAGTATTCATTCTGTACCAAGTGTACAATACTGAACTGCCAGAAACAAAATTTATTCAGAATAAAAGACAAAGTTTTTAGATATTCTGTACAGTAACTGTTAACAGTGATATTTGATTCCAATCCTCTAAAAATAAAATAAAAATTAATAGTATCCTCTCAAGCAGAAGTGTTTTGGGCAGTCAATGCTACATAAATATCCAGTAAGCTGCAGGCTAGAGGCTGGATTTGTGTGATGTTACTCCATCACTTACTGCTGCTGAATAATCACNTATGAAAATATATATAAATATGTGATGTGTTCATCATGAATCCCTGGGGTTTAAAGTGGCACCCCAATATCTTGCTGGTCTTCCTGGCTACCACCAGCTATTCCTGACTCTATTTCACCCAGCCCATGTTGCTGAAATCCAGGTATTCCACAGATCATGGTGGGACAGGGGACACAGGCTGTGTGCCAACATATCTCACTAAGATTGGTTTGTAAGTTCACCACACCTAGAGATGCTGTGCATGTCTTGCTACCAAGATAGGTTAAACCGACTGGATGGGTAAAGTACAAGAGCATTTATCCACAATACTCAAAACAGTTGGCAAAATGAAAGATGAACAACAGGTTTATCTGCCCCCACTAAAGCCAAGCCAGAAGGGGCTGTGCCTAAGCCAGCTGACAAAGTGGCTGCTGGGCATTCGCTCTCTGTGCGTGCTTTATGTTTCTGCTCATATCAATTAAACAGCCCTTCTCCATTAGAGAGCCTCTACCAGAGAACACTCTGTCTGCTTGAAGTCTCTTATTTGGGCTGGTTTCTAAGCAACAAAGCAAGCAAACAAAGGAGAAAACCTCTGGAAATCCAAACTTTAAATGTTTCAAGAACTCTTGCTTTTTCTTTTTGCTTTCAGAAGCACTTTCCAAGCAAAAGTGTTGCTCAATACTTAAAAAAGCACTTTACAAACAGTGAAATTTCTAAAGGTCTGCTGTTCCTGACAAGATGATGTTTTGCTAGTTTGGGATTCAGGGAACGAGACAGTACTTCAGGAAGTATATATACCAGGTGACTGTTAATCACAACCTGAAGCTGTCTGCCCAATTCTATTCTACACAGAAATTGAACTAAACAAGCTTTAATCAAGTACAAGTTTTTCACAGAAAGTGACTTCAGAGGTTGAGACAGTTCCTGGAACATGCCTACCAGACTGGCTTTGGCACAGAGGCAGAGCTTGGGAGGGCCTGGCTGATTGTCTTTAGAAGGATCATAGAGGAGTCGGCAAATTCACAGGGGCCATGTTCTTTGCCATGTGTAGTGATGCCTAAAGGATTTATGAATAGCCACAGAGCACCTTTAAATACGCATTTTGTAAATGTGAGATGTGGCTATGTATTAATCACAGCAGGAGATAAAAGTTATAACACAATATACATTGAAGACAAATTACCGTGCAGGACAATACAAAGCAAAATGTTGGGAGTAAAGCCATTAAACTTCAAAGTTTAGTTGATTATTTGTAAATGTTGACTATCTGCTCTGAAAGGGAGGAGAATGCCTTAGAGGCTCAGAGCCTGCCATCACACAGCTGTAGCACAGGCTTTCCAACTAAAGCACTAGCATAGTTTCTGCTGAATGAAATAGAATTAACCATCTTACAGTGTGTGAAACAGCATTTTGTTGTAACACAGATTTCATAACTAGGTCCAAGTAACAAATTCTGGTATTACTATAAAAAAAAGTTAATACTTTAAAAATGCCAGAAATCTTGGCATTGCTAAATAACGGAGTTGTTCACTTGATGAACCAGCCTGTTCCTTATTGCATTTCATACACTTGACTCAAAATGCAGAATGCAGACTCTGAGGCTGTGGAATCCAGACCTCACAATGATCCTGCTTTGACTCACCCATTCTTTCACATGTGTTTACTTGCAACTGTTTGATGTGAAGTTCTAGAATGTGTGGAGGTGGAAGAGGCAAACTAATGTTCTCTTTAGAAAAAAAGAGATAGCTCTTCCATCTGATCCTGGGGGGAAAAAACCCTCCCACTATAATGAACCCAGGAGCCTGTAGTAGGAGGAACATCAGAGATCAGCTTGTGCGTAAGCAGTAACAGAGCCATGGGAAGCACAAACACTTCCTGTTCCTCTTCACTCAACCAACTCTAATCATCTTCCTTTCCTGAGGTACAACAGAAAATTGTTTTAGTAGCAAGATTAGTGAGCAATTCCTTCAGTTGCACTTCCTTTCAAATAACTTCCTGCCTTTTTCTTGGGAAGCTTCTTTTATTTTGTAGTCTCCATATTGAGTCCCAGCTGGCTTTGTTACTCTTCTTCTCAAAATTCCTCACCTGTGTGCTTTTCATTTTCCGTCTAGGTTTGGTTTCCAACCTAGTCTCTGGCACCTTTTATTTCTGTGCCTTTTTCTCTTTTTTAACTGCTTTGCACCTGGCCACGAAGCAACACCTAGCAGCAGGCTGCCAGGACAAGCCAGGCCCCAGAAGCCTGGAACTACAGCTCCCAGTACTGCCCAGACACAAACACCTGTGTCAGTGCTAGGCTGAGGAGAAAATATGGCAACCCACACCACTGGAAAACTGGCAGTGGGCAAGGTGTTGCCTGGGAAGACATTGTGGCATCAGGACAGAAGTTGGAATTTAATTCCATAGGCCAGCTGCTTTGCAAAGCCACTCTGGCCAAAGCCAGCAAGGAATCGGGTAGGCCCTCTGCTCACAGTCAGGAGAGACCTTGCACATGCTGCCTTAACTCAGGCTCTTGCTTTCTCTGCACCCCACAATTACTGCTCAGATTATGCTCTCCATTCCTGCTCTTGCACTTGTATCCCTCAGGAAAATGTGGTCACCCCTTGGGAACAGTCAGGTTGGGGAACAGGGTCTAGACCTGCTCCTTCTCCCGGTCTTGGGAGGAGCAGGGAACTTAACAGCTCCCTTGGTGCTGGCACAAGCCCCAGGTAGCTGAAGCAGCACTGCTCAGTGTGCTTGCAACAAAAACTAATCCAGCATTATTGGCAGCCACAGCACAGACTAAACTTGATTTTCTTGATTTATGTTCAACCACATGACATCCTAAATTTGGGAGTTGAAGGAGGCTAGCAGTCCTCTTCAAAGTAGCAGGCTGGGTAAACGAGCTTTTTTTTGGTATCAAACCACATTTTTGATTCCAAAATCCCAACGCTGTAAAACTCTGCCATCTTTGGCACAAAATATTAAGACCTACCGCTGTAAGGCTAAGCAAGCAAGTTAATGCTCTAAGACAGAGGCAAAGGGAAAGGAGAGATAAGACCGTTATCACACACCTAGTAATTGCATGCTGCAACTGAACAAGAGTGGAATTTATTAGTAAACACAAACAGGGAATAAGAGAAATCAACTCCTGGAGATTATTCTTTCAGTCTGGCAGTACCATTGTGAGGAGTCAGGTTAAGGGTTTTGGGTGGTTGATTGCTGAGTTTTCTGTTGGTTTTATTTAGCAAGGAATGAAGAAATGCAGAACTCTGACCTTTACTGTATAAGCACAGCTAGTCCTCAGCACTGCCTACAAACTGAGTATCCCAGACAAGAAGTGTTCAGCTAAACTGGGGGGTGAGAAAAGAACAAAGCATAAATGCAGAATACGTGCAAGATGCAACATTAGGGCATAAGCAGAGAAATCAGTCACTGCTTTATCATGTATGCAAGATCTGAGTTTTATAGAGTAATTTTGCCATTGCAATAAGTCATTCTAAACCTTGATTCAAATAATTCAGGAAATTAAGTTTATTTTTTCCAGTCTGCTTTCCTGTTTATCATTCATTCTTCAACAAATGCAATAGGGATGAACAGAAGTGTTTAACAACTAAAAATGCCCAGAAAATATGCCCAAAATAGCTGTATTTGCTCTGTTTCCCTAATTCCTCCTCACTGTAAAGTCAGGTGACACCACAGATGGAAAAAGTTCTATCATGAAGAAAATCCAAAGAATAATTCCCATAAACAATACCTTTAGAACCAAAGGTCTAAACGTTTCAGACAAACTTTTTCCTTTGTCATGCTACTGGTTTCCAGTATGTTGCAACATGCAGATGGAATCAGTCACTATTTATCCTTTTAACCTGCCCTCTGACTCACCACCCTTAAAAGATTTTGGTCCAGCAAAGAAGATTGGTTCATTTTCCTTCCCCCCTTAACCACCACTCCACCCTCCAACCATGCTTCCCTGTCTTCTGCTGGGATGGGGAGACAGGCCATTAATTTTTGAACAGCTGAATTTTCCAGCCAATGAATCTTTAGCATGCAGCAGACAAGAAGCAGAATACTAAGACAACAGTATTCAACCTAGCAGGGGAAAAATCCGATAGCTTTAGGTTAAGCAAACAAGCATGAAACTGACAATCTGATTTATCACCTTTTGTTTTGGTTGCTGCTTTTGGTATTTGTGAGCACAACCCTGTTACCCTATTTTAACAGAGTTTTGTATTCTTCTGAATTCTATACCCAGAAACCAGCAAAAAAAGAGAAGCTTTGTTCAGAAAAGTACTGTTTTTATTGACTCAAACTGTATTTACACAACACATTCATATGTTCAATATTTTACAGAACTCTGTAAAAAACTGACTGGTAAAACTGCAGGAGCCAAACAGTTTCAGACTTAATTTAAGACACTGAACCATGAGTACATTTTAAGATATTTAGGCAAGTGTCCAGTTTCACTGTCAACTTACATGGCAGTTCTCTGTAGATAAACTCTAAAATCAAAATGAGGTGAAGGGGAAAGGGTCAGATGAAAGATGAAATCTGATAGTTTTGCAAAGCTAGTACTTTGTACAACCAGACTTTCACATTTGACAATGCATTTTGTATGATTCTTTTTCTTTTTGGAAACAAGTCACATACAGGTATAGTTTAGATAAATAATCAAAAACCCCTTTGATTTTTGTAAGCCTAAAGATGTTTGAGAAAAAAAAAAAAAAAACAGACCAGTGCCACAAAGTTTGTTTCAACGCTTGAGAGGCTCATTTCTGGCGTTCCACTGCAGCTCAAATTCCTTGTATGCTTCTCCAGCTGGCAAACAGAAGATTTTTTTCACCTTTTACCAGTGAACTGATCATCTCACACATGTACATTGGAAGCAGAACATCCTTATCTCATCCCAAGAGATCACTCTTCCACCCATCCCTAATACAGTTTGGTTGAATAAATACTTTTTGTTTTGAAGTACAAACTAGGTGAGTTTGTTTCTCTTCCAGAGTGCAAGTCACCGTGGGCACACACTTCACAGTTAAAATGGCATCCCTCCTCTGATCTGCCTAGCAACCTGTTCATCTGTTGTCTCTTCTTTTTCTTTTTCACGCTCTTTGTTCCAGTCTTTAAGGCCTTCTGGTAGTGAAGTATCCTCATCCAAACTTCCTGTACCTTCCACAAACTCTTCGTAAGTAGACTTTTCTGCAAATGGTCTTGGGCCAAGCAAGTCTAGCATGTCACTTTTATCAAGCACTTCCTTCTCCAGTAGTCGCAGGGCAACCTGGAACAGCACAACAAGTTATGTCACACACATCAAATACCTCAGATGGCTATCCTATTTGGATGAGTTTAAGGCAGTTAATTTGGCATTGATTAATTTTGATACAAAAAAACAAATTGTTCAGAGTTCACCAGATACAAGATTTTTCTCCCCTTGAGCATTTAGGGAGCACAAATACAATTTTATTTTTAATCCTGTTTTTAAGATTAAGCAAAGTGCCCTCACTGTGGGTCACTGTTGCTTTTATTGTTGCTCCAGAACAGCAGCTTTTCACTTCTGCCAAAAAGCTCCTGATGCAAGACATTAAGCTACAGATGAAAACAAGTGCTCCCTTCCAGGCAGTGGGGATGGTTCAGTCAGGCTGCTGTTGTGTTACAAGCTCAAGAGCACCATAAAACACCAATGTGTGAATACTGTACCAGGGCAGTTTGCAGCCTTGGGTCAGTGAGCTCACTGTTCAGTACAAACCACATTCAGTGATCTTTTTTGGGACGCTGACCTGCTACAACAGGATTTATGGAGCTCATAGAAACTTGTCTCCTTGTCAGTAAGCCTATTGGATGCCCATCCTAGACAATTATCCTTTTGCTGTACCAGGTTTTGTGGCATGAAGAAAGAGAGTATGCACGAGCTGAATCTTAGCTATAAGCAAGGCAGAGCGCAAGCAGCCAAGGGACAGGAACAGAAGAACACAAAGATATTTTTATTAACGCTCAAAAGGAATTCAGAGAAAAGTCATATGAACTTCCCTGCTTACAAGAGCTTCTTTTAGCCCAAAAAATTGGGATCCTGGTATTTCATGTTTGGGTTTTTAAGTCTGCCTATCCCATCTACTAAACCCTACGTTAGTAGGCAGACTCTTCCCTTCAACTTTCCAAATGAACATTGACCACATAAACAGGGAGGGATGCTAAATCATGCTCCTGAGATGCTTAGAGGTGTTCCAACACAAAATGAGGTTTCTGTTCAGTCTTGTGACATACTCTCAAGATTACATCAAACAGGTTTTGTGCAAACTTCCTCATATACTTATATAGTCACTATTTTAAATCTAATTCAGTTCAATTCAGATTTTGGCTTACCAGCTGGAACTTAGTGGCTAAAAATACTGTAAATGCTCACCTTCTCCACTTCTGCTTTCTTCTCAGTCAGAAGATTTAATGTCCTTTCGTAGGCGATGTTAATTAGCGACCGCACTTCTTCGTCTATCAACCTGGCAGTCGCCTCGCTGTAAGGCTTCTCTAGGACCATGTCTCCTTGGCGAGGGAGATCAAAGGAAATCTGCCCCACCTTTTCATTCATACCAAACTGAACAATCTGAAGAGAAAAAAAAAATCAAATAAACAAAGGAGAGACAGCAAGATTTTAGTGTATGTTGATATAAAATGTGGCCAACAAAAGGGAAAGGAAGAAGTCATTTTGCTATAACAATCTTATCCTGTAGCATCAACCCTTCCCTGAAAGCTCAAGTCTACCTAAGTTGACATAAATGTGCTGACTTTCACTTTTTTTTCTTATTGATTAAAGTGAAGGACACAAATAACACCACTTCAAAGTGGTTACTAATGGTATTCGTAGTGCTTTGCTGTTTAAATACTAAGATATTACACAAAAAACACTTCAGCCTTCCTTAAGCAGTAAAACTCTTTTCCTTTACCAGAAATAGAAGTGTTTCACCAATTCAAAATACTTCTAAAGTTTAGCATATTCTACTCATCCATAAAGATAAGCTGACTTAAGTACTAAAGCAGAGGGTCTTGAAGGTTTTTTTCTATCAACTCCAAAAATCATATGGTATTCCTCATCCTAAGACATTCTTCTACAAATGCGAAAACAATTCTTATCTCACTTGACTCAGCACTTAATACTGACTTGTCCCGTTGCCAAATGTGGATGTTTTAAGTCACATTTTGCTCCAGCAGAGGCAGAAGCAAATTCAAACTGCTATTTATTTATTCACTCCATGGCTACTATCAATTTGATGGTTACTAAAGCAGCACTTCTCAGTCTAGCAAGATCCACACAGCTATGACAACCAACATTCAGAATTCAAAGAGATCTCACCATTAGAACCAAGCATCTTAAGCTGCTTCCTTAAGAAAAGTTTGATATTTTTTGGTTAATATGTACAAAAGTCTATACATACACTTATTTTTTAAATTTAAAATTGAACAAGAGTCACTGAAGATCCCATAGAATTAACAGGATATCATTACACATTTGCTTCCAGAACTGAGGCAACAAGAAGCACACCTGAGACAAGGAAGCAGGTGGGGTTTGGGGATAAGTATGCAGGGGAAGATAAGTGTACTCCAAAACGTCTCTTGCTCACCTTGTGAGTGTCTTATGAGATGACACCTTTTGTGCTGATGCAGGAAATGTAATAACACACCTGTGTGTAGACCACAGCTACACTTACGTGAGTCACTGCATTGATAAGATTTTAAATCGCTCATCTACATTAGTTAATATGACACAAACACAAACTGATGTCTTAATTCCCATAGCCTTAACTGACATCAAATAGAGTTTTAAGACAAGGTTGTCTGGATTTCAGGCATGAATTCAAACTGAATCTTCACACTGGGCAATTGTAAATGTAGGATGACATGATCAAATCTGAGCACTAAATTCCATTTTAAAATAAGTATAACAATTTCCACATGTAATTGGATCCAACTGCAACATATATGTTACTGTGGACAGATGCAGGGCAGTAATCGAAGCCTAATGCACGGACTGCTGTTGTGGGACTGAAATAAAATATTTGAGTCATCACCATCTCTAAACACCACCATGATGCTTATTCATGCAGCGTTTTCTGAAACAAGGCTTTTGAGGGACATACCTGATGAAATTGCATCGTATCAAAATACTAGTTAGGCTGGAGATAAACAAAATGGTAAAGGAAAAAAAGAAGTCTCACTGAAGCCCATACCTGAGCATATGCACTCTGGGTCACCTTCTTCAAGTCATCTTGGGCACCAGTTGTGATTCTTCCAAAGAAGATTTGCTCAGACACACGTCCTCCCAGAGTCATGCACATTCTGTCTAGTAGCTGCTCTTTGGTATAAAGATACTGCTCTTTGGGCAAATACTGAGCATAACCCAGTCCTTTACCACGTGGAATAATAGATACCTACAATCAAAATTAACAGAGTACTACAACTGAATAGTGTTAAAAACCAGAAAGTGTTCTTCAGTTTGACTGACTTTTTAATACCACAACCTACACCATACTCATAAACCTTGAGGTTTAATTCAGACATTATTTCCATTTACAGTTTTGCCCCCATTGTGTTTTATCCTTAAAAGCCCTGGCTAGCTCTAAACTGGCATAACAACTACTGTAATATCTGGAAAAGAAAGGTAAGACCACTGTCATATCTTCTCTAAAAGCTGTATGATATTTTAAAAATACCATTTTAATTAAAATCCACAATTCCTTGAATGTTACATATTGGGCATTATGTACTCTGTAATGGACATAGCATTTTTCCAACTCTTCATTCTTAACAGTTTAAGGAATTTCGACATTTACTAATGACCTTTCTTCCAGCAGTAAATTGTACAAGATTAATTTTAAGCCTGAAATGAGATTATAAACACAGCTATGCAAAACTATGAATGTTAAAGCAAATTTGGGATATTGGGGTGTTTTTTCCTCTATGTGCAACTTGTCAAGCTGTGAATCCAGAAGAAAGCAAATTAAAACTAAAATTTAACCTTTTTATAGTTATATTCCTGAAGTGTACCTGTGTAACCTGGAAAGACTAACTTCAATCATTGATCCATACTGAAAGCCTCAGAGAAAGAGCAGCTATCCAAGGCAGGCAGATTCATGGGAAGATCAGATGTCTCACTTTCAAAGGACATTTATACTACAAACTATGAACCAGCTAAGTCAGGAAACAGTTAAGAAAGTTACAAGAAATGAACCAAAATGTACTCTAAAGTTGACACAATTACACTGCTTTTTTAAGATTAGATATTTAATATATTCTTAACATTAGGGGGAAAAAAAAACCACAAAGAAAAAGATGTGTCCACGCTACTGTTAAAATTACAAGTTCAAATTAGCCTTCTTACCTTTAACAGTGGGTCAGCATGTTGCAAAAACCACCCTGCAACTGCATGCCCTGCCTCGTGATATGCTACTGTCTTTTTCTCCTCTGGCTGGAGTACTTGAGTTTTCTTTTCCAAACCTTTGAAAATAAATTTGATTAATAGTTACAGATACCTTTCTCCTCTGAAATCCTTTATGTCATGTGGAAAGATGGCAAGCAATAATTATAGGCCATGCATACGATCTACTGAAAAAGTTTAAACTCAAAATTGCAAGTTCAGAAATTTTCATCTTCCAGGTTTCACTGAAACCTTGTCCTTCCTTAGACTTTCTAGTTTCAAAGTAAGTTCTTAAGAATATTCAAGTATTTAAATAAAACATTTTCACTTTAAAAATATTTTCTAGACTATTTCAGCCTAGCAGCAGTTAAAAGCATTCTTAAATCCAAACAGCTTTCCCCGTTGCCATTTTGAAGAAATTAGAGAAGTGTCATGATGAAATTTCTCTTTGTATCCCTTCCTTTATTACAGAAGTCAGCAATACAGACAGGATATTTCTTTTCTAAATCTCAGGTGTGTTTAGGAGAGAGAAAAAAACCTTGAAGAGCAGGACAAAGATTCTATAGATATAAAAAAGGAAGTTGCCTACTACAATTTTTGAGAAACCATTGATGCAATTCACCTACCTCCAATAACTCTTTCAATTGCTTGCTCAAAATGCTTTTGGTTTATAGCATCTGAGAGATGCCTTGCAGCAATTAAAGCAGCTTCATTACAAACATTAGCAATATCAGCACCTAAAAGGAGAGAAGGCAAGAATTACTGATCCTTTTCAACAATTTTCTCTGAGTTGAGCATAAAGATAACCTCATCTATAACTAGTTTGCTATAAACTCTCACTGAGCTTGAAAATTAAAGGTAATGTGTTCTGAAATAGCTTTATTATTTAAGATATATTTAAATGCATGTAGTATAGTTACAGGCTTTAGGATTTTTCTCATAGGCAGACAGCCAGCAAATAAAGTTTATTATCAGTGAAGCACCTGTTTGATACATCCCACCTTCCTTTTCTGTCTGCAACAGATTATACTTAAACTAGTATATATTTAGCTGCATGCATTTCCTACATGTGAGTTCAGTATAGCTCAGATATTGGCATACCTCTAGAAGACATCCTTTCACATTACTGATTTCAAGCCATTCACTTTCCATTAAAACTATTTGCAGTAATGCTATTGAGATAACTGTTTAAACATCATCACTGTAGCTGCCAGAAACATTGACAATCAAATCTTGGAAAACCAGTTTTAGATAGACCAAAAACCAGTGAAGAATTCACAGGTGTTGAAATGGGAATGGATGTGAGAACTCTCATTACTGGCTTATAATGTAATTAATTGAAAATGTGTATTGACCAGTAGTTGAGCTCCTCACTGTTATTTGGTTTTTACATCCAGAAACATAAATTCATCTACAGAATATGCACACAAACTCTGCAAAACCCAGGTCTTCTCCAGACCTGTTCAAGAATGCAACAAACAAAGGAAAGGACAAATGAAGGAAGAACACACACACAAGTGATAACAATGAGAAAACTTTCAATTGCTTATACTCCCTTTTCCTGTCACCCTGACTGAAGCTGACAAAACTTGAGACCCTCAGAAATCTCCTACTTCCTCAAACAGGCAAAGAGAATTTCAGGCTGTGCCAGTAAATACAATGAAATAAAATGCCATCCAGAAGATCCAGTGCAAGAAAACCAGAATTAGTAGTGAAATTAAATATCTACATCTTAAATAGTACATGGAGAATAACAGTAGCATTAGGAGTCACTTACCAGAAAACCCAGGTGTTAGTGATGCAAGCTTTCTTGCTAGGTTATCTTTATTTAAGACAGTGTCTAATTTCAGAGGTCTAAGGTGAACTTTGAAAATGGACGCCCTTCCTTTGATATCTGGGGGTCCTTTAAAATAAAAGACACAGGGTTTTACCTTCCACACACACATATATTCAAGCTAAATGTGTGCAGGAAAGTTACATACATAAATAGCTGCAGAGACTTCAGTGGTGTTCTACAAATACAGGATGATACGGGCACCCAGGTAAAACTTACCAATGTATATCTGCCTGTCAAAACGTCCTGGTCTCATCAGAGCAGGGTCTAAAATATCTGGCCTGTTAGTACCTGCCAAAATGACTACATTTGTGGTTGTATTAAATCCTGTTAAAGAAAAGTGATAAAGAGAAAAGCAGTGTAAATATAATTTCTGTGAAAAAAAAAAGCAATCCAAAAAAAGAAATAAAAAGACTTTACAGGGTCATGTAAGAACTGACAGTTTAAACAAATTATCTTAAAGCTGGAAATATTTCTATTTATTGCTGTATTGTCCAACTTTTCATAATAAGCAAGAAAATGGCCTTGGGCCCTGCTTTATCTTCAAAATACAGTAACAGATTAACTACTCAGGAAATCGCAGAACCAGCATAGCTAGCTGTAGTTTTTTACAGACAGACTGGTCTCATTGTGAAGAATTTTTTGGCCTATTAAACTATGACAAAGAATTAGGAGATACAGAATGAGGGTTCTTTTCCTCTGAATGAATTTCAGTAAAACACGAGGCTGCAGCAAAGTGAGTCACCATGCTTTATTTTAGGAAACAAGGAAACAGAGAAAATTTGAATTTAAGCTAGAATCCAAAATCTTGGTTAGCAGGTCTGAACAAGCATATTAGTTTTTCCCAATATCCTTGTTATTATAATGTAGTATTAGACATTAAATACTCACCATCCATTTCTACTAAAAGCTGATTCAGTGTGTTCTCTTGTTCACTTTGTCCTCCAAAGTTTCCCCTTCCTCTCTTCCTCCCTACTGCATCTATTTCATCAATGAAGAGAATGCATGGGGCATTTTTACGAGCCAGAGCAAATAAGTCTCTCACCTTAACAAAAGGACAGAGGATGCATCAGACTGGTTTGTAACTATTTTGAGTTGGGGGGTGGGGAGGAGGGAAGACAAATATTCCAAAGCCTTCAGCAAGCCTTCAAGGCAATGATAAGTTACTTAATTCCCCTCCAAATATTCACTTGGAAGTTAAATTAACTTCTAGAAGTCTGGAAAAATATCCAGGACATGAGTAGACAGCTGAAATTTTTTTTAGACTTCCATGTTTTAGACAAGGTATTATCTAACTACTCAGGCAGTTGCAGCACAATCCAACTTGACTTTTAGATGCAACATTGTAGTGTTGCTCTGCCTGCAAACGTATCAGAAGGACCTCATTAAAACCAGTTCAACGAGACAACAGATCGACAACTGAGGAATCGAACTGCAGTAAACAGGAAATGAAAAATTAATGGAAGAAATGTGACCTGAGTGAGAATTAGATGCAGCTCAGAGCTTTACTACTTTATAGATTACTGATGCAATTAGAGAAGGCTTCTCTGATGACAAAAAATGTACAGTAGACATGAAGAGATGCAAATTTTGGACAGTAGGCTGTACTACAAAAAGTCACTCAGATTTTTTTGAAAAAGGTACCATGAAGGAACAAGATAAACAAGTGTCAGATGCTTAAAGTGAACTGTCTTTTCATTGGAATAAGCCGAAATCCAGAATCATACAACTATTTTTAGTGTACATGCATATGGAAACTAAAGGTTTCCATAATGCATATACACTAAAAAAAAATCACCAAAGCAACCAAGACTGTGTAAGCAGTTTTAGTTGTAGCACATCCCAATTTACAAATGATCAATTTAGCATCACTAACAACTGCCTTATTTAATAAATTAAAAAGAACTGAAAGTAAAACTCTCATGTTGTTTTCTATAGGCATCAGAAATTAATAACTGTGTTGAAACCTCGAATCCCAGCCAAAGTTGTGTCAACAGATTTCACTGGATAGCGAAAAGTATTTGCATAGACTGGTACAGGAAAGTTAGGTCACTTTGCTTTGGGGCATTTCAGCTATCTCTTGACAACAGAAGTCTGAGTATCACTATTATTTTAGGGTAGCCAATACCTTCCCAAATTTTTATTACCATAAAATACCATCAGTAACGTGTTTATACCACTTCATGTGTTTTTAATGAACTATTTTTAGACAGTTAAGGCAGAAAAGCACAAAAAAATATTAGACATATATTTGGTTATTTAAAACACCTGATCTCCAGAAATCAGTCACTGGACTCGTACTTCAACCAGAAGCTTATCTGTGTGTCCTAGACAACTCTTTACAGCTAAGAGTTTGAAACTACAAAGAGAATAAAGTTCTTCAGAGAAACAGGAAGGATTTAGAGGAGGAGGAGGCATTCCCATAGCAGTAGTCAAATGAGCTACATCTTTCTGATCAAGCTAGTTAATTCACTTCAGGACAGAGCTTAAAGAGTGCTGTTCTGTGTTCTCAAGCACCTGAAAAGAGGCACATCCTTAATGGCCTGAAACCAGACAGTAAACTGCCTTAGTAACTTTTATTAAAGTTACATCTATGATTTTTGTGTTTAGACGTGCATCTGGCATCACTTGTAAGAAATCTGCATAGAAGAAAGAACTTCAGCTGTAATCAAACAGTTTGTCACCCTAACCTGACAAACATCCTTTCAACAGCCAATACTGAAAAAGAAGAGCAGGGCCAAAGACTTACTCGCGCTGGACCCACACCAACAAACATCTCTAAGAACTCAGAGCCGTTGACTGTGATAAATGGCACATTGGCTTCTCCAGCTGTTGCTTTAGCCAGAAGTGTTTTCCCAGTACCTGGAGGACCTGTCAGAATTGCCCCCTGCAAGAGAAACAGGTATATTTTCCTCACGAAGAAATATTAAGCCCATGAAATAACATGTTATGATACTGAGTCCACTGGCTTTTTTTTCAGTCAAAATCATGCAAGGAAATAATTGAAGATTAATCCCTCCTTTAAAGGAGCAAAAGGAAAAACAAATTAGATACAACACTGCCATGCTGCCTTAGAGTGACAGGAACAGTGTTTCCTTTGACTGACATATTAAAAAAAAAAAAAAGAAAGGTCTGTCATCAGCTGAGCTCCCCTGCCAGCACAGCCAAAAGGCAATTCTGTAACAATTATATGCAAAACTGATGCTATACTACATGGGTACCATTTCTGGTCCATGTGAACAGATAGAGTATTCCACAAGGCACCTCTTCTGGCACCACAGTTACACTGCTGACACTTAATGCCTACTTATGTTTTTCTAATTGCAAGAAGACAGAAGCTAGAAAGCATATTTAAACAATCCTAGTACAGTTTAGAATACTGAGGACTACTAGAAGAATAAAATCTAAGTCATCATTCCCGTACCTTTGGAATTTTTGCTCCCAGATCCTCATATTGTTTGGGATTTTTCAGGAAGTTAACGAACTCCATTATCTCTAATTTGGCCTCCTCACAGCCAGCTACATCTTTGAATTTAACGTCTATTTCATCCTTAAGGACTTTGGCTGTTGTTTCACCAACACTGAAAAGTCCACCCATTCCACGCCCTGCCCGACCTAAGCCTGCAGGGCCTCTTCTTAATGTGTACAGCAATGAACCAATAATCAGAATTGTAGGCAGCAAACTCAGGAGAAATGATCTGTGGAGAAAAATAAACAAAAAAGAAAAACATATCACAAAAATTCATTACTGCAAGTAACAAGTATAAGATGTTGGTTCCATCATAGGCAAACAAATTCAGTATTAATACTCAATTAACTTGCAATGTTTGTATTCCTGCACATTGTTCACACTGGGAAACCACTAAAATAAATTTGAGAACAAATTGTTATATCAATAGTTGCTTGTTTTTAAACCAAGCACACCAAGTAATGTTCGTGAGTTTTACAGAGAAAAATTGCATTAGTTAATAAACAGAAGTAGCTTGTTTTTTCAAAGGTAAAATTACAGGACTAGTTATGTAAATGGTTATATTCTCAAAGTAAGTTGTATTAGGTAGCGTATAGTCAGTGTATCCCACTCCTTCAAGCACAAATTTCTCTCCAAAATACACGCTCTTCTTCCCTTAGGTCTTTCAGCTTTTTTCATTTTTTCTTCTTTCAGTGTTTCCTTTCTGATTTTCAAGGCTACAGATTTGCAGGGGGGAGGGGTGGTTTCTTGGGATGGGTCTTTTTTGTTTCTGTTTTGTTTTTTGTTTTGAATTATTATTCATTGTCCATTGTCCTCCAGCTTTCTAACACAGCTCTGTACAAGCCAAAAACCCTAACACAGTCCTCTTTATCATAGTATCTGAGCACTGTACAGATTTTTCTATGAAAAGGAACAGTTTCAACAAACAGCTCACAAGACGTTCTACCCACACTCAGTAAAAACAAAATGCAGGAAAGAAGCACAATCATAAGTGAGCACAGGATTTCCAGGCTTTACTGATAACCCACATTTCTGGGATAAAGAGGAAAAGAAGGATTTTTCCCTCTCCTGTGGTATTCAGCAGATTCTGATCCAACAGGGAACAGCAGTACTTTGATTATATATATAGCTGCTGCTCGCTCCTGTTCTCTGTGGCATTCCTGGGGCAGACCAATATATATAAATATCTATATGCAGTGCAGATACTGAGGAGGAAAGAACCAGAACAGTGGTCAGAATGAGGGATTCAGGAAGTAAAGGTCTGTACAAGGCAGAGGAAGCATAGGAACTGACCCACTTTTCCCACTCTGTTGTGAGAAGCCTCAGGCTGATATGCAGCTTTTTCACACAAGTGCTGTGTTGCCCTGACCAACACTTTTCCCCAGGTTTGTTTAAATAAGGGCTCAACAGGTTTATTTATGGGCCATCCTTAAGAGCATGCTCCATTACATAGAAACAAAAATGAGGCAGGGAGTGTGCAGAACAGGGAAATAAAAACCTCTGTCTGAAGTTGCAGGATTGCCCCGAGTTAAGGCCATTTTTCTTGTTGCCACCAAGACCAACAGTAGCTTGGTAAAAAACACTGTAGAAATAACCAAAACATTTCCCTCCATTCCCCCAAATCAAAACAAACACTCCCAAGTACCACGAATAAAAACACAAGAGAGGCATTAAATGAGCCATTTTCATTATTAATATAGGCTATGACACCCAAAGTTGAATTTTCTGATGATACAAAACCTATTTCCCAGATACCAGCAGGAGTAATTTTTACACTGCTCACTTAGAACCAAAAAGAAACTAGTTCGTGGGATACAAGATTACATTTGTCTTCTAAGCCATTTGGAAAAATACATCAGAGAAGCACTTTTACTGTCTTCTAAATATGGTCAATAAAATTCAGCTACGTAAGACTAATACAAAGAACACAATCTAATATCAGAGCCATTATTACCCAATAGGGAAGCAACAATGCCGTAAATCTAATATCAGTACTATTTTTTTAACAATTGAGAGCATGATGCATCTTCTACTTTCTGCTAACAGGCAGGACAGCGTGATTTACTTCATCACCAATTCCTTGCTTTTTTCCAAGGCCACAAAATCTGACTTATGTTGAATTTTTGGGGCAGAAAATGATGCCCAGAATATCTCAGCCAATATACTGTAGTTTTATGATGTAATTCAGCAGTTCAAAAATCCACATGAGCATCATCTCTGGAGCTCTACTGCTGTGCCTAGCTAACTCTTGCTCTAGTAAAAGTCACTGGGAGAAAGGACTTAAATGAAGAAAGGTAAACAAACATTTATATAAGAAGAAGTTATATTTAGAGTAAGAGGATATGGATTTCTTCATAGACAAAGTACTGAAGAGCTTCTCTTACAGTTAATACTCAAAAATAAACCCAAGCTGATTGTTATTCTGAAAATACTGCCACCCAGTGAAACATAAGGTACATACATTACAACTCCCTACTATAAACACAACCATTTTTTTACCAGAGACTTTTTAAAGCAACTTCTTACCCATCACTCTCTGTTGAGTAGACTACAGGCAATCTGTTCTCCACTTCTATTCCCAGATCTTGCTGCACAGTCTCAAGATTCCGTTCAAAAGTGTCCACACTGCCGATATTAAACCAGACGTACTGCTAGGAAAAAAGCAGAGATCACCACAAAGTGTCCGATCTTATTTCACCTCCACTACAAGCCAGCTTCTTCTAGCCTGGTAATTCCTTGTGCATGTGTTAGATTTGGACCAAGTTTAAGTTGCCTTGTCAAGTGTGTAACTGATGTAAGAGGCACACAACAAATCTAAAGCCTCCCAGCCTGTCATTGCTTCTGCAGAGATGATAAAACCCAACAGTTTTGGGGCACTTTAAACAGATGAAAATCCTGGTATTTTCTCCAAAAAAAAACCAAAGGAAGTAATAAACAAATCTTTACAAGGGAGCTATACAGTCAGAATAATACAGAACACTGAGCCTGGAAACACAGCAGTCATACAATTTACTGTTTCATTTGAAGGGCTCAGCCCTTCTGATTAAGAATGGGTTTTGCTTTTCTTAAGAAAAGCTGGTGCAGTTTATACTAGCTTTAAAGTCAGCAACCTTCACAAAAAAACCAGCATGAAATTTATCACAGACCAGAAAGAAAAATCCAGACATTACTTTCAAAATGTGTTGAGATCTGGTCTTTCAAGAAAATCTCCCCTTTTGCACCATGACCGGCCAGCCTGACTTGTCCCTGCTTACCCTAATACTGAAAATGAAAAAACAGAGCAGTTAACTGATTGAGAAATGAAGGCAACTGGTTGTATGTGGGCTAAAGAGTAGGTGTATAAATAAGCCACACTGAAATCCACTGATTAAGTAATTGCTGCAGATTTCACTTAACCCAGGGGGGACTTGCAAACCTTGTTTCAGAAAGACAGCTAAAAAAACCTCCAACACCTAAGAAGAGGTAACTTGAAAAAGCATTTCTAATGCTTTTTTGACTTTTCCACAATTTCTATGAAAATTTCATTTTTTTTTCTCAAAGCTCCCAGCCACTGGGTATGATTCTTTGGAAAACTTTCACCTGCATCAGTCTACTCCTCACTGAGTTACTAGAAGAACAACTCCATGAAATCAGTACTTTGGAAACAAACGCTGCTCTTTATTTTCTCAAGTAACTGGCTAAAAGCAGTCTGGAACAGAAAAAATTCAGTAGTGTGTGGATTTAAGTCTGGGATTTTCTTGAGCAGATGGAAAACAGCAGCTAAAAATACAGAACTGTCAGCACTTTCTTGCTCTTCCTGTTTATGTATTAAAGAGTATAGTGCTGGAAACGAATTACTTGTCATAGTTTAAAGGTATCAATGGCAAAACAACTGATACAGTAAAGTGAGAACAATGTAGGATAATGTAACAGCAATGCAGAAAATGCTTTAGATTAAGAAATTATTAATGGTCCACAGCAAGTTTCTGCCTCAAACTTTACCTAAAAAGACTGTTCTGCTGCTTCTAGTATCTCATGTACATGTATTAAAAGCATTTACCCATTCATGAGGAGACTTTCCAGGAACAAAGATGACTCTAACAAAGCGCTTGTTCACCACTTCAAGTCTGTCCACCTGTAGGAGGAGAAAAGAACACAACCTGAGTGAAGAGCATACAGTCACTGCAATGCCACTACAGCTAAGAGCTTCAGATACCAAATGTGAATCTGTTTTCTGTAATTACAATTAATCATGTACAACAGGATAGTTCCACAGTCTACAGTTTGCCACAAGGAACCATGTATGTAATCATGAAAGAAGGAATACTGGTATATCAGAATTTAGGTTGAAAGATTGATGTCATACTCTTTTCTCAAGGAAAAAACTCAGTGCATGCTTCAGCAAAAATCAGTTACAGTAAAACAGTTAAACAATAGTTAATTGCCTCAGTGGTCAGACACCAAAAGCAGTAAGTTATATGATTCCAAACTCTTACAGTAGCTTTCAAAACAAACCAAACTGAGCAAAATGAGGGAAATCTTAACTTTGCTCTTACAAATGTTTTCTCCAATAGAAATGACTTTCTGTGCTACAATATTAGACACAATAACATCAATTAGATAGGAAGTATTTAGCTGAGGTAATGGGTACCATATAAACCTAAGAACTGTGCTATAGACTTAGCAGATATATACCATTAAACTCTTTTTTACAAGTCTCCTCCAATGGTTAGTTTCTTGGATTTGACAGGGTCTCTTCAGAAGTCAGCTGAAGATTTTTCTGTGTTTTCTTCCTCTTTCCATAAAATAACTGGATAATAATCTTTAAAGCATTTAAAACTAGCACAGGGTTCTAGAAGTTGGGCCTAAATTGCACACAGGTTAGCAAGGCTGTTCCCTGAACTTGCTACATGTGGCCATTTCTGGAAGAATTGAAGCAAAACATGAGCTAAGAAGTCACTCTAGAACTAACCTGATTTCACACAGCTCTACCTGGACACCTTTGTTGAAAAGCACATTACTCCAGTAGTGCAGTCTTCTCCCCACCACTATGGCAACCAACAGCACTTGATAGCTACATGTTTAGTTTATCTGAATATCCACACTACATCTTAAAAAGACACAAGAAACTTGGTTTTGTGCAACAGCCTACTTTCACAATGCTTCTCTGCAAGAAGGCTTCAGGCTTTGATCATTATAACAGCTAAATTAATCTTTTCACAGAGTTAAGTGTCTTACTGCTTCAGAAATTTTATAAGTAAGGGTTTTTTTCACAAGATGTACACAATCACCAATTCAGAACAGAACTGATTGTAAGACTGCCTAGGCAGAAGGGGAGAAGCATACAGAGCAGCTCTGCAGACATGAGTTAGAAAAGAAAGGTAAGAAACACCCTGTTCAGCAGCTTATCAAAGTAATAGAAGGTTAGTTTTCTGTTAACAGAAAATCCCTCTAGGTCTGAAACTTAGAGGACAAAGCAAACCAATGCTTTCCTGATCTGTAGGCAAAGCTACAAGCAGGGAGGAACAGAGCAAAGAACTAGTGGCTCCTGAAGTGGAAAAAGCCTGTGCAAGACACAATCTCCTGAACTTCAGGGCATCACCAACCTATTACTCCAAGTGTGGAAAGCTGCCAAGTTCTACAGAGAGATAGGATACTGATGATAAAATTGATTGCTCCAGTAGTGGCTCCAGGTAAGAAAAAATAAGAGGAGAAAACAAAGAGAGGAGGCTACTTTACAACACAGGCTGATGAAGGGATGCCAGTGTATCATCCTTGAAGGGATTCTTCCATTCCCCACCCACCCCCTTCTGTTCTCACTGCTGCTTCTCAGATTCCCCAAGGAACTGATTTCAGGCACAAAACAAGCAGAAAACCTTTTCTTCCAGAGGGATGGGCTCATGCAAGTGGTAAGGTTAGGAGTAAGCTTCTTCCAAAGGCAGCTGGCATGCCTGCTTAAACCATTAGGTCAGCTTACCTGTACTGTAAAGCCATACCCAGAAAGAGCGTGGCTACACTGCCCCTTCATACCAGCACCCCCATGAGCCACCCAACAAGAGCTTTGTCCTGAGCTGCTATTCCCTCTCCTCTCTTGAAATGACATAAACCTTCACACAACCATCCAGAACATCAGATCTAGAAACTGATTAAAATGAAAGCTACTCCCTTTCCCCCTCCAAAATGACACTGAGCCAGTTCTCTACAGACACATGAACACAAGGGTTAAGTGGGGAGGCAGAAATGAGTATCTTCAGCACTCTGATGTTTCACATTGACTCCTCCCCCGACTCACCAATCCTTTAGAAAGGTAGTTGTTGACAAAGTCTTTCCAGGTGATTTCTCTCCCAGGGACCCTGAAGAAGAAGTAGTATACTACCATTGTCCAGAAAAAAGAACTTCCCACCACATACATCCGAAACTCCCTGACATCCCATGGAATGTCACCCTAGGAAATGGGGAAGCAAAAAAAAAGAATTTAAACTCTGTAACACAGTAAGCATACAGAAAACAGGTTCTGGTGTTTCTTTATGGCTTCTACTCCCTGCCCTCAAGGCTGCCACAGAGAATGTCAAACAAAGGTCTGTTTTGTTGTATGAACACACTTCAGTAATTTCAGACAGAACTGAAGAATTACAATAGAAAATAGAAAAGCAACAGAAAATCCTTAAGCGTTTTACAAATAGTAATTGAACAGTTTTGATCTATGAACTACTGTTTCTAGAAAAAAATCACATGACCTTTCTGCCTCCATTCTAAAACAATTATCCTTGGTCTCCAGGAATGCATGCAAGACCAACAAAAAATAACGGACAAAACTAACGGAAAAAAAACAAACCCAAAAAACCAAAACAACAGCAACAACAAAAAAACCAAACAAAAAAACCAAAAAAACCAAAAACAAGAAGAAGGAAAAACATTGTGCACACCAAAAATATCCTTTATATTCCTGTACTATCAGGTGCTATCATCTTTGTGTTACAGCTAATGGCAATAAAGTTCAAAGGGAAACTCACAGAAGTATTCCGTTAAAGTCAGAACATGTAAGAACAAACTACATTTAATGAGCATTGCGTGAAAGTTTTCCAAATTGACATTGAAACAAAACACAAGGCCTTTAAAGGTTTGAGGCTCGACCCTAAGAATACTGACTATTAACAACCACATTCACACAGCTTAGACTTCATTAACATTCCTGAACCAGAGGCAGACGCCTCTGGAGTTAGGCACAGAACAGTTATTCACGAAAGGCACTGAGTGGCCACCTAGAGCCAGTTGCTATTAAATGCCTGGCACAGGAGGCTTGAGCAAGATTTAAGCAATCAGAATATGGCCCTAAAAAGCAAAAAACATGCAATCTTATTTCATTAAGACAAGATAGCGACATAAAGAAAGATATTTTAAAGTCCAAACCTTCTGTAATCTGGTCCACCAGTTAGTTTCTTCTTTCTTGCCACCTTTTTTTCCACCACTGCCACCTCCTCCACTACCAGCCCCACTGGGTTGTCTGGGACTAGCTTGCTTCGTTTCTAACAACAACAGCAAAAAATTCTTTACATCTTATACTAATCTCACATTACCTTTTACTAGTTATATTAAGGGGATGTTCTGAGAAATACCCTAGCTTGCAATACGACAATAATTAGATTATGTGAGAGCATTTTCCATAGAAAACCAGACATATAGTCCATTAAGTGGCAGAGAGACAGTTATGACCAGAAGACGGGTCTGTTAAGTTATAATTGAGGGACAGCATTCCAACAGAAGCCTAAAAATAAATACTATTCCAGAAGACGAATATTATTTTGCTTTCATATCATGTATAATAAAACCAGATCAGTTTGTACTTCTAAACTAATCTGGTACAGAAATACCTTCCCTGAAAAATAAAGAAAAAACCTAAAACCCAAACTCACAATTGTTATGCCAAAATCTAATTTAATGAACACATATTCCACCAGCTTTTTGTACCTTTTGTTTCTCCAGGTGTACCTTTAGTTCCATTAGATTTCTTCCCATTGGGAAAATATTTTTCAAATCCTATAAAGAAAGAGGAAGGGAGTTCACGATAGTTTTTTATTTTGCAATTCTTTCATCACACTTCAGTAGACACAAGCTGAATGTATCCACTAACAAAGAAGTTAGCAACATATAGACTGCAAAACCAGCTTTGATCTTGTATTTTTGTAGAAAAGCTCTACCCAGTCTCCATAAAAAAATCTACTGCATTGATAAGAGAATACCACACGTATTTAATAATCTAAAGTGAAGCTATATTGCAACCAGAGATAGAAAAGCTTAGGTCAACAGAAAGCTCCACTGCGCAGTGTGATGTTGAGCAAACCGCACTATTCTTTAATAGCTCCTACAAATCCCATAAACTGAATGTTCCACCTCCAGACTAAAGGCTGGTTAGTACAAGAACTGACTTCCCCACAGACCATGAACCTAAATGGCATGTGAGTGCAATCCTCAGCAAGGTATGTAAGCAGTCTGCTTCGTTTCACAAATCAAAGTTATAGTCACCTTTGGGAGGCTGAGAGCAAAGCCTTCTGCAAGCAGCGATTACACTCGCCAAGACAGTGCTTCTGTCAGCAGAAACTCCAGGGGTAACTTGCTCACAGAGCTGAAAGATATAAAGCAACAAGAACATGCCACAGAAATCTTCAAGCTTTCTAGCAGACTTGCAGTCAGTCAGACACTACTTCACAACTGGAACTTTACAACAGACCTTGTAGTAACTGCTAGGGGCGAGAAAGTAAGACAAAAATGGAAAAAGTTCATCAAATTAGCAATTTCTACAGCAAGGAGATTTTTATTCTCGTTGTTAAGAACAGAATTTCGTATTATGCATAAACAAAACATTTTTTCTTAAAAGAAAAAAATAAAGCAGAAAACACTACAAGTTATGAACATTAAACACACATTGACTTCTATGGGAAATATTTCATCATACCAGCTGAATGACACTTATGTGCAACACTAAATGTGACTGTACAAGCATGATGTACACAGTGCAGAATCATGTTTTGTCTGCAAGTTTTTTTCAAATGGTTAGGAATAGTTGTAACTTCCAAATATGAAAGATCTGCTTGAATCCAAAAGAAAGGGATGTGGCAGACAATGCTTACATCAAGCTAAGAAACTAAAAAAGAGGAGGAATCTCAGTCCAAAGAGAAGACCTAAAGCCCTATGTGGGTAAACATCCAGCTATAAAACTACAACAAACCCAAGCCTATTGCACCTTGTTCTAAAGCTAAACTCATCATTTAAGTGCAATGAGGGAAATTTAAATATTTAAACTCACTAATTAACCAAATTTTGCTACTGTACCTGAATACTTGAAAGAAGTGTAAACTGCAATTTTATTAAAGAGAAATCATACCTGATTTCTTCAAGAAGGACATGTTTTAGAGATAAAATCCCCCTCATAAGCTTTTCCAACACTTCTGAGAAACAAAATATTATCCATACCAAGATTTCCCCATAGACTGACTTTCTTTCTGCCTCCATTCCCTTCTGGCCCATAAAGGCGCTCAGTCTCCTGTTCTTTTTGATTGGAAGCTATTTACCTTAAGAGTCACAGAAATAGTAAAATGCAAAGACCAAACAACACTAACTGAAAAGCAACAGGTCCTGAATACAGGGCTCCAAGTATCCTTACAAGACAGCAAATATCCACCTGGGACTAACACCTCTAGGATTAGATCTGTGAAGGAAAGCTCAGTGTTACAGCCAAGGTACAGTGGCTGTAAACAAAACCTATTTCTGCATATTAAAGAAACTTTTGATTACTTGACTGCACTAGAACTACCCTTGGCATGCTGCCATCATTAACTGAATGCTGTAACTCTGCTGAAATCTTCTGTCTGGGAGCTTCCCCTTCCACCCCTTATTAAATGATGAAATACATTAAACTTATTTCGAGCATCCCTGCAGTTCCACCTGCTGGAACCAAGAGGAACACCAAAATGGTCTCATTGCATGCTTTTGCTGTAGACTGAGGTAAGAATTCTTGGGCTGTTTGGTCAAGCCATTAATTTTGTCCCTCTGCATGTCTCTGAATAAAATCTGATACTGAAAATCCAAGAGGGTACTTTACTGATTATGGGAAGCATGTGCAGTGAAGATAGTCTGGAGAGAAGCTAAGGTAGAGAACAGCTACTAAGTCCAATACACTACAAACTCCAACACAAGCAATTCTATCTGTGCTCCTGGAAGAAGTTTTAGGACAAGTGGGATGCATCCATGTGGGCAATAAAATAAAAAGAGCTTGCCACAGATCATGTATAGTTCAAATACAGACAGGCAGTGAATGCTGCAGCAACTGATGAAACTCAAAGAAACAACTGGGTTTTCTCCTACACCAGTGGTCTCCTGCAACAGATAAAAATTAGGGACTTAGTACTTCTGCAAACTCACATTACTTTTTATTTGGAAAGAGACTGGAATATTCAGAAAGCTTTACTCCATAAAGCAACAGCTCACATTTAAAACAAAAGTTTAAGTAAGCCAAATCCAATTTCCTGGCTCAGCTAGACCAGCACGGGTTTACTACAGAATTAAGTTACAGTTTCAGTGAAGGAGAGAGAAAGGTAAGCAGATGGAGCTTTGCAGCAGACCTGAATAATGGGACTGGCTTCTTGTTGGATTGTCTCTACAGATCCCAAATTCTGTGAACACACACAGTCACCTGTCAAGCTGATATGCAGAGAGCTGAGTGCTTTGAAGCTGCTTTGTGAGAAAAAGGAACAACTGACTTCATAACATGTTCATTCAGTAAGTCACCTGACTGCCTCGAGAAGAGATGTCTGAGAGAGGACCTCATTAATGTCTTTTAATGTCTCTTATCTGACGGGAAGGTGCCAGGAAGACAGATCCAGACTCTTGGTGGTGCTGAGCATTAGAACAAGAGGCAATGGGCACAAAGTGATGCACAGGAAGCTGCACCTGAATAGGAGGAAGAAGGTCTTTACTGTGTGGGTGACTAAGCACTGGAACAGGCTGCCCAGGGAGGATGCAGTCTCCCTCACTGGAGATATTAGAGAACTCTGTTAAACATCAGCACAAAAACTGATCATCCTGATCCTGATACAGGGCCTGTCCCTGGCTTGTCTGGCAATGGGAATGCCACAGCAAGCTTAGTTGATATAAGCACACCCACTGCCTAAACAGAGAGAAAGCAAACAGAGCACATTTTGAGTGGATGCTGTTTTGGGCTGTCTACCAGGAAACTCTTGCCAAGTATCTCCCAGTCAGAGGCAAAAAATTTCACTGCATGTAAAACAAAACAAAACAAAAATCTGATTTTTTCTTTCAGGCAAACCTTGTGACACCATCCTAAAAAGTCATGTTTTAACATATAAGTTCTAGATAGGCAAAATACACAAAAGTCAGTTTTAGAGGTAAAATAACCCATAAAATGTTACTATTCCAGAGTGCCACATAAACCCGAGATCATAAGTAGAACTACTTAAAAAGCTTACAAAACTTTGTAAGCACAATCCATTTTTAAAAAACTGAGGCTACACAAAGCAGGAACAGAAAATCCACTTGCTTAGCTATACAAATAGAATAAAGAATCCGTTAATTCTAGAAAGGTGGAAGTTTACAGTTTTATCCATTATCAAGTTCCAAATCAAAGTAAAATTAGGCCTAAAGTCTTAATTATCTAACGGCCACCAAAATGTTACATAAGAACGTAACAGGCAGAGGGGACAACACACAACAAAAAGCTAATAAAGAAATTTAACTTTTTGCAAATTACTTTCTACATGGACAAACAGTGATAGGACAAGGGGAGATATTTTTAAACTAAAAGAGTAGGGAAGTGGATTAGATAATAGGAAGCAAGTCTTTACTCCTAGAGGGTGGTGAGGCACTGGAACAGGTTGCTCAGAGAAGTTGTGGGTGCCCCAACCCTGGAAGTGTTCAGGTTCAGATTGGATGCTGCCCAGAGCAACCTGGTCTGGTGGGAGGTGTCCCTGCCCATGGCAAGGGGGGTTGTAACTAGATGATCTTTAAGGTCCCTTCCAGCCCAAGCCTTTCTAAGGTTCTATGATTCCAAGCTACCCACTTGTTCTTAAAGAAAGATGAATTTTAAGAAGTAATGACTTTTATGGAACAAAGATCTTCATTTCGCTGCCACACAGTCAGATGCTAGAATGAATACGAAGATCCCTTCCTAAGACTGATTCCAAATAGGAACTCATCAAATTTTATTGAAAGAAACAATAATTAGCTTCCTGGGAGATCAGCAGCACTGCTGATTTACTGTTGAAATGATGTTCAGCTCTGATCAAATGCATCCAAATTAATAATTAAAAACAAACCAGATATTCATGCTGAGGACAGAGGTACTAAAATCCTTCTGTGTGTTCATCTCACAATTTCCACTATCCTAGAGATAACCTTCATACCCATAAAGGTGTGGTTGCTCACACTCTGTGCTAGAGGAAGACAAAGCAATCCTCTCAAAGTAACAATGAAAGAGAGAGGAATTAAGCATCTTCCTTTTCCCAAGGAGCTGCATAGGCCTGTCACTCCTCCACTGTGTTAGAGCTGCCAACAAGGGTAATACACACCTTGTAACAGCTAACAGTAAAGGCCATTTTACTAAGAACGAACACACAGACATCATGATTTATCAGTTAATACCATAACTGTAGGTGCAGATTCATGGCATCACTGCACTGTGCAATCCTGAGGTGCAAACAACCAGGCTTCCCTTTTCCAGAACACTGACACCAAAAACAAACCACTCAGTCATTAATCTTTAGCATTTCAGTCTCTCACACAGCCACAAACCCACTGCATGCAAAACATCACCCTGAGAAAGTAATGGAAGAACTTCAGAATTGGGTGGGACAAAGCACCTGGGAAACCAGTGGGAACCCTCCTCTACGAAGAGAAGGTGAGAAAGCTGAGGCTGCTCAGCTTGGAGAAAATTGCACGGAGAGCTCATAGCAAACTTACAGTATCTGAAGGGGGTCTATAGAGAAGCTGGAGAGGGACTCTTTGTCCGAAACTGTAGTGCTAGGACAAGAAGTAATGGGTGCAAATTGAAAGAGAAGAAATTAAGTTAGACATTCGGAAGAAATTATTTACTGTGGGGGTGGTGAGACACCAGAACAGGTTGCTCAGAGAAGCTGCAGATGCCCCAACCTTGGCAGTGTTCAAGGCCAGGCTGGATGAGGCTCTGAGCAACCTGGTGTAGTGGGAGGTGTCCCTGTCCATGGCAGAGGAGTCGGGACGAGAAGATCTTTAAGGTTCCTTCCAACCTCTAAACATTGTAAGATTCTATGAATACCGGCGGGGTGCAGCAGTAGCAGTTCTGGGGTGTCGCCTCGTCTTCCTTCTGCCAGACGACTCTGTGGCAGCCGAAGGAACCCGCCGGGTCTCCCGCACGGAGCCGCTGCCCCTTCCAGCCCGGGAAGCACGGCACCCCAGCCCGCTCACCCTCCCACCGGCCCTCGCTCCCCGCCGCCCGCAAGGGCCGCTACCGAGCAGGCCGGGGCTGCGTCCTCCGAACGGGACGAGGACGAGC
>VZTZ01014749.1:584490-727648 GCA_013400955.1 Drymodes brunneopygia | reverse complement strand
GCATTTCCTCTGCGTCCGAAGGGTACCCTCCGGCCCCGCCCCCTGGCGGATGCCACGCCCATCACGGGGTCACGCGCCGTAATCTGGCCACGCCCATCGCCGTCACCGGGCGGAGCCCCGCCCTCCCCGGGGTGGGCGCGTTATCACCGAATCTCGGGATCAGTCGGGTTGGAAAAGTCCTCCGGGGTCATCCAGTGCAACCTCTGACCCAACACCACCACGTCAACTAGACCATGGCACCGAGTGCCACGTCCAGGCTCTCCTTAAACACCCCCAGGGACAATGAAAACACTGCCNGGACAATGACAACACTGCCTCCCTGAGCAGCCCGCTCCAGTTTAATCACCTTTTCTGTGAGGGATTTCTTCCTAATGTCCAACCTGAACTTCCCCTGGTGCAGCTTGAGGTTATGTCCTCTCGTCCTGGCAACCTGGGAGAAGAGACCGACCCCCACCTAGCCAGACCCTCCTTTCAGGCAATTTTAGACAGCGATAAGGTCACCCCTGAGCCACCTCTTCTCCAGGAGAAGCACCCTCAGCTCCCTCAGCCGCTCAGTCACAGGACATGCGATCCAGACCCTTTACCAGCTTCTTGCCTTTCTCCGGACAAGCTCCAGCACCTCAATGTCCTTCTGAAATGAGGGGCCCAGAACTGAACTCAATATTTGAGGTGTGGCCTCACCAGTGCTGAATACAGGCCACACTGTTTCTGACATAGGCCAGGGTCCCACTGACTTCTTGGCCACCTGGGCACAGCTGGCTCACGTTCAGCTCCTGTTGACCTGCATCCCCCAGGTCCTTTTCCTCGGGGCCACTTTCTAACCACTCAGAGCGCAGCCTGCAGTGCTGCATGGGGTTATTGTGGCCAAAGTGCAGGACCCAGCATTTGTTCTTGTTGAACCTCACGCCATTGGTCCCAGCCCGTCTTTCCAGCTTATCCAGATCCCTTTGCTGAGTCAAAGGTGCGGGTGAGTCAGCAGGGCACGGCCCAGCCCAGCCCAGCCTGGCCAACATCACTGAGAAGGGCAGGTTTCCTCCTGCCAGGACTGGTTTAGCCTTCAGTGATGTTCTACAAAGCCTGGAGGTCGGAAATAAGGAAACCTGTGTCCTGTTTTTGCCCCACTGTGTAAGGCATTTCATAGCAATGTGTTTGCTGGAGAATGAGTCTGTGCAAAGTCCTCTAGGTGAACTCAGGCATTTGGTGTCATCACTGTCAAGGAGACATCCCAGTCTGACCATTCACGAGACTCTCTGTCAGTCACATTCCCAAGGCCAGAGACTTCCACTGCTGGAACAAGAGCCCCTTTCCAGCGGGCAGCTCCAGTGAGCCCCCAGGTGCCCCACTTGACTCCCCTCACACAGTCAGGCCAGGTTTCCTTACTGGATCCACCCCACGTTTCTCATGGCAGAGTCTCAAATGTCTCATTCCATAAAGCAATTTATTCATGGTGCAGCAACACAGAAACAGCCCCAGCTGGTGCCTCTGAGAAGGGGCCCCAACAAAGAACCCCTAGGCTTTTATACCCCCACAATTCAAGCCACATGCAAATTTCGCTCTTACGGATCTTTGCTCCTGCTGTGCCTCCCAGCGTCCATTCACCCCACTGGCACCACCAAAGGGTTGGCACTTCATGGCCTCTTGTCTCAGGCTCCCACTGAGAGCTCTACCAACATCTCAATCTGCAGCTTGCAAACTGAGCTACTGCCCCCCATGTATTCCTCAACAACCACTTCATCCCTGGGCACAGCCCTGCTCATGCTACATGTCACCCCCACAGCTGTTATTAGGGTGTTTAATTAAAACTCCTGGTTTGATTAAACCAAAACGTTGGTAGCTCACAGAATCCCAGAATCACAAAATGGGAAAGGAAGGGAGCACACTGGGTCATCGGGTCCAACCTCCCTGCTCAACCAGGGTCATCCTAGAGCACATGGCACAGGATTGCATCCAGATGGTTCTTGAATATCTCCAGAGAGGGAGACTCCACAGCCTCTCTGGGCAATCTGTCCCAGTGCTTGGTCACCCCCACAGCAAACAAGTTCTTCCTCCTGTTCAAGTGCAGCTTCCTGCGCATCAGTTTCTGCCTGTTGCCTCTTGTCCTAATGCCTGGCACCACTGAGAAGTGCCAGGATCCATCCTCTTGGCATGCCCCCTCTAATTATACATACACATTACTGAGGTCCCCTCTCAGCCATCTCTTCTGAAGCCTGAAGAGGCCTTGGTCCCTCAGCCCTTCCTCCCTCCTGAGATGCTCCAGTTCCTTCATCATTTTTGTAGCTCTTCACCAGACCTGCTCCGGGAGCTCCACGTCTCCTTTGCACCGAGGAGTTGGTGGTGAGGGTTTGTTTTCGAGGACCAGGGGGATCAGTCAGTCAATGGTAATGTGGAACTGCTTTCTCAGGATGCGCCTTTCCAGGGTGNTCGCCCGCCGGCGCGCGGCCGTCAATCCGCCGGGCCTCGCAACCGCGTGCACTCCTTCCGTTCCCGCCGTTCCCGCCGGGCCCTCAGCGCACACCCCGGGAGCGCCATGAAGATCTGGAGCTCGGAGCACGTGTTCGGGTGAGGGGGCCGGGCGAGGAGGGTGGAGGGCACGGAGACCCCAGCGCTTTGCCGGGCCGGGCCGTGCGGGGCGAGCTGGATCCCACCGCGGTGACGGTGGAAGTAGGAATGCTGGGGGCACGGATGAGAGAGGAGGAGGAGGAGGAGGAGGAGGNNNNCCCAGGGAAATGGTCACAGCACCAAGCCTGACAGAGTCCGAGAAGCGTTTGGATAGCGCTCTCGGGCACACGGTGTGATTCTTGGCGCTGTCCTGTGCAGGGCCAGGAGCCAGCCTTGGATGATGCCCGCGAGTCGGGATATCCCGGCCGGCGCGCGCTCCTGCGCATGTGCTCTACGTCACGTCTTGTACGGGCGCGGGAGGGGCGGGGCGGTGACGCAACGCGTGACGCAAGCGCNGAGGAGGAGGAGGAGGAGGGAAACCGGGAATGGGCTCCGGCGGTGCCGGTCCTGCATTGCCTCCTGCGCCGCCGGACGCCGCGCCTGGGCTTCTGCTCGCTCGGGAATAGCATTCCAGCGGGATGGAGTGGCAGAGCTGGCCCCACAGCGGGATGACTTGATAAAGGGCTGGGTGTTTAAGGAAAAATAGCTTTCACACTGTAAATAAAATACATCCCAAACTACTGATGTAGCCGATGATCTATTCCAAGAAGTGTGAGCAGAGTGACTGCGTCCCTCATCTCAGGCGCAGGTACGGCCGCTGCGGTTCCCAGCAGCCAGCCCTGTTCTTTCCATCGTGTTCTTTCCATCGGTGCTTTCCTGCACGGAACGTGGTTCTGGACATCCAGTTCCACCCTTGGGTAATGAGGAAACGGCAGGGAAAAGTGTCAGGAGGTGTGCAGCAAGCTGTCCCGGGGAGCTGCCGTGGAGGGCAGAGCAGCGCCGGTGCAGCTCCGGGAATGCCACCGCCGATGACTCCTCTGCTACAGGTGTCCCAAAAGTCTAGAAGCCCGAAGAGTACCGGGGGGGATAGGTCTTAAAATATTTACCAAATATGCCAGATGTGTTGGTCCAAATTTCTTTAATTACCTCAACACAACCAAATTCCTTGCACTGATGCAGGTACTCGGTGCTCCACCTCAGCGTTGCTTTGGTGTAAGTGAGCTGTGGTTTCTAGCAGGAAATATCAGGCAGAGGCTGCTCGAGTGTGGCACAGCTCCTGAGTTTTAGATGAGTATCAGTCACCTAGGGAATGCAAAACCTATTTTCATTTGACATTTTCTCATCAAGTTCTGTATTAGAACACCCCCATCTTATGGCGTAATGTGTGTGGGTGTAGGTAGTTCATTTGAATGGTTAATAAAATATTGCTGTGCCTTATCAGATCTCTGACTCAATCCCTTAGGGACATTTAACAGAATTTTGTCATTTTCAGTTTGTGTGTATCTTCTGTTGATGGAGGTGTAGAGTCACTGAACATGGAACAAAGAACAATCCTCCAGCTCTCCTTCTGCTGCAGGAATTGAGGGCTCTTATTTCTCCTGCTTGCACCAGTAAAGCTTTCTGACACTTTTTAGAAAAATAACTTATTTTTCCAATTTTCTGTTTGTTCTTGTAGTGCTGTACTGTCACTGCTCTTCTGTACTAGTCTATTTTAAGACTAAAATAAAATCCATTTAGGGCCCTAAGTGCAACTCATAAGTACAAGTTGGCACCCCTAAGCCTTCTTAAGTTAGATACCAATTGTTGAATTTTTAAACACACCTTTAAAGGCTTTAAGGCTATCATGTCAGGACAGTCAGTTACTCTGAATATAGAAATAATTAGGGACAGAATTTCTCTACTGGATCAAGTCCATGGTTTCTGTAGCCTGCTCTGTTTAGGAAGGAAATATCTGAAGTACCTCAAGAGCCGTGTGGACAGTCTGGCCTTGAGTAGCAGGACACTTTTGATTCCAGGAGTCTGAAGTTATCAAAATTTGTTTCATAAATACAGTTCTGAGAAGAGTATCCATAAGTGGAATTCATGCTAACAAACTGCTGGAAGCAGGTGCAGGCACAAGGCTTTGAGCTGATAGGGTTTCTAAAAAATCTGTGTACAGCTATGAAGCTGTACAGCATGTACCATATTGCACAACCTATATCCTGATTTAGTATCATCTGAATACTTGTGACTGAATACAAAATACTTACAAATACTCTTGCCTCTTCCTTTTACAGACATCCCTGGGATACCGTGATTAAAGCTGCTATGAGGAAGTACCCCAACCCCATGAATCCCTGTGTGGTAGGAGTAGATGTCCTCAACAGGAGCCTGGATAACCAGGGAAGGTTGCACAGTCACCGTCTCCTCAGCACAGAGTGGGGACTGCCCAGTATTGTCAAAGCGGTACATTTTTGCAGCCTTCATTCTTTATTAAGAGTGTGATGCACTTTTATGTCATCCTCTGAATTGGAGCTGACTTCAAAGTAAAAGCTGAAATTTGTGTATGTCTGTAAATGCCTTTCTGTAAATGCCTTCTAGGCTAATCTGTGCCATGGTCTATGGCTGGTACAATCTAGGTGATGAAGTCTGGCCACTCATCACAGTCCTCTGGTGTCCATGATTTACTTTGTATTTATTTGGGGTCACTGAGAACTTGACTATTATGTGTTTTAAGGTTCAGTTTGTTTGTTTGATTTTGGTACTTAACAGTTTTTTTTCGCCTTCAGATATTAGGAACAAGTAGAACTCTGACTTACATTGAGGAACATTCTGTGGTAGATCCAGTGGAAAAAAAGATGGAACTTTGCTCAACTAATGTGAGTGGTGGCTTTAGAAGTTTCTGATAATTAATTCTGGAAGTTGGATGTTTTGCCCTTAACATTTAGATCAGAAATGTACCTGTGTCTTTCATTAGAGGCAACAATTTACATGTCTTAGTGTCTTAGATGACTCTTTTTCTCTTTTTCTTCTGCTCATAATTTAAATACTTAATCATCAAACATTTGCAATTCTATTCTCAATGTAAGATTATTTCTCGGAACGCATGTAAAATAGTTCAACTTTAAGATGAATCGGTTCTGTCATTTCCAACGAAAGTTTTAATGTGAAATGACTTTTTTCATGGAATGTAAATGAAGTATCGTGCTGTGTTTTGGTATCCTGGGAACTAGTAACTCTCAGGTTTAACATGGGGGTGTCTGTAGGAGAGCTCTGTCTAGTCCAAGTGGTGTTATGGTGGTCTGGAAGAGCCTCTCTTAATTGCTGGCTATAAATCAGACTCAGCATTCAGAGAAAGCTGTTGGTGCTCTTTACTGGGAATAGGAACTTTGATATAATTAGATCAAGGATAGGAGAAGATGCATCACCCTTTATAGGCCTTTTTATTGACTGTGTCTGGGTTTTATATTCTGCATACAATATTTTGACATTAAATTGAGTGCTCTGCTATTGAGTAGTGCTGCTGATAACAGAAAAATGAAAAGTGGGAAGTGAGGATTTCAGCTCTGTTTTTGTTCTTCAGATTACGCTCACAAACCTGGTGTCTGTTGACGAGAGACTGGTTTACACACCTCATCCAGAAAACCCAGAAAAGTAAGTAGGGATATTTGTGTGCATCTTTGTGTCTAGGAGGCAATTTGTTAGTCCAGTTCAGCTTAGGTGTTAACGTTTCTTTATTCCCTTACAGGACTGTGCTAACTCAAGAAGCAATTATTACTGTTAAAGGCATTAGCTTGAGCAGTTATCTGGAAAGCTTGATGGCAAACACAATATCTTCTAACGCTAGAAAGGTACGTCTTTATTCTGTTTTCTGGTTCTTTTTTTGAAATAGTAATTGTCAATGGTGTGTGTTGAATGTTGTATTTAATTTCTCTAGATTTTGTGCACAGTGTTTCAATAGATTTTTTTATAGAACCTCAGGAAGTAGAATATAATTTCCCAAAGTATGAAAAAGTGTCACTACTAAATCTTTGTTTTCAATTAGAATTGCACAGCAGAACAAACAGGCTTCTTACAGTCCCAGATAGCATACAGACTTTATTAGTTTGTATGGGATTTGGTTTTTTTGCTTTTCAAAGTACTTTTTTAAACACTTACCTCCTATTTCTAGGAGCTAGTGCTAGTAGAGAATGTAACTTCACTTTCAGCCTTTATAGTGTGGATTTATCAGTTAATACCAGCATATTTTCTATGCTGCTTTTGTCAGTTGTTCCAGTTCATATCCATTATTGAGCTATCTCCTTGCCTTTGGCAGAAAGTACTGTAGTGTAAGCAGAAGCGTATTCTCTGATGAGTTGAGACTGTGCTGGCTCCCCTGGGTCACACTGCACTGACTCCTCTGTCCTGTGCCAGCTTTTTCTGCTTGGCTTGCAGCCATGGAGCTGCTCTTCAGCACAGGCAGAGCTATCTATGGGAGTGCTTATTCTTGGGCACTTTGTCTTACAGTTCTTTGGGGAAGAATGGAATTGCTAGAGAAGCAAAGGTCATGCTGCCTAACAGCAGGATGAATGCTGTTAGGAGCACTTGGAGTTTGAGATTGTGTTCTGCATTGCTGGAAGGGTTCAGCACAGTGGAAATCTGGCCCAGGTAACTCCTGCTATGCCAGAGGTCCTGAGCTTTGGCCAGCCCTTCATCCTTGTGAGGAATGCTCCTTGACCAAGCCAGTGTAAGCCAACTTGCTAGGACCAACTAGATCAGAGAGGAGAAAGCCTTCTTTTCCACCCTTCAGTGTGCTTCTCCTAAGGTGAGAGAAAAATGTTAAAATCAGGGGATGGGGAAGGAGTGGTGGGTCATTTCTAGACGCTGAAGAATACCTTTACCTAGCTGGGTGCTCTCTGTGTTTTTTTGAAATGGAAGGTATTTCTGTTAAATTACAGTTGTGTTCTGATCTGGTTTCCATTTAAAAGTCTGTGTGGGGTGTATATTCTTGAAAGAGAGGAACAAACCCTGGCTCACAACCAAATTTCAGGCTGACCCAGAGGTAGCAAAGCTTTGTCTAGTTGGCTGGTGTGCCAGATCAAGTTAGGCACACTTAAAAATGCTGGCAAAATTCCTCTTGAGGCATTGGTTACAATTGCATGTCTCTTTTGAAGTTGAACAAGCTAAATATTTCTTGGTACCTGTTGAGGTGTTGCCTGTGAGAGAGCTCAATTTCTTTTAAAGATTGTTCCCTTCTGCCATTTTCAAGGAACACACTGGATCACAAGCTTCTTGCAAATCAGACAGACCTTGTTGTGTGTATTTCACTGAGAAGTTTCTAGAGATTTTGTACTTGACAGGAATTTGTAATTGCTGTTACCGACCCTTTCTTTGCTAGCCAGTACCTACTCTGCTCGTACCAGCTCTTCTTGCATGCTGTGCTGTGCCTCTGTGCTCTAAGCACCCCTCTCAAACTTCATGACAGTTACTGAAAAATGTTTTGTTGTTCTGAAGAAATAGGAATTATTGAGACTTTGCTCTGAGGTAGCAGTGGCAGATGATGCATTATTATTTTTAATGATGATGAAAAAATCATTTGCTGTTTGTTGTCAATCTTTTTGTGTTACTCCAGGGGTGGGATGCTATTGAGTGGATAATTCAAAATTCTGAAAGCGCTCTAAGCTAGCAGTTCTCCACACCTGCAGTTTGTACTAACTAGTGGTAATGCCAGCATTCTTCTTCTTGGTACAGCTTTTCAGCTTCCTAGCGAATATGTGCATGGATTGCTGTCGTGTGGATTTCATCAATTGCCCTGCATGTCTGCTTTACACACCTTCATACAGGAATGGCAGACCTGTTCATTGCACTGCAGTTGTAGAGGGTGAACACAGCCCCAGTCCAGGCTGGATCCATGAATCCAGGCCTGTGCCACTGGGCAGCCAACGTGCTGCAGCCATGGCTTGTGCCACGTAGTCTTGCTTATGGCCTGGAGACTGCAGACAGCTAGGGATGTGAAGGAGTCCCTCCACCAAGTGTTTGATCTGGTCCTAGTTTCTGTGATTTCAGTATATAAAGCTGGTACCTAAAGAAGTTAATAAATTGGCTAGCGAGTGCAATTGGCATTATAAAAATGAAACAGAACTGTGTTCTTAGGATATAAAATTAGTTTGTTGAAACAGGTTGTCTAATGGGGGTAATGTTTTGCGTAGTGGAATTGTATTTGCTTTTCTTCTGCCTGAGGAATAGTGTTGCCCTTCTGAGGAAATCTGTGCAAAGCTTGAAGCTGTCAGGATGCCAGACTGTTCCTGCTTTTCATTGTTCTTGTAGTTATAGTCATTTTGGTAGTGATGTGTCCCTGCAGTGATGTGACAATGAAAAAGTCTGAGTTCAGGGTTGAGAGAGTGTATTTGCCTCTGTGAGATCTCTGTGCAGATTGTTTTCCTTCCACTAGTCAGTGTAGCCTGTCCCTGTCATTCCTGTATTGGCTTCTGCTTCAACCAATAAGATTTCTTAAAAAGAAAGAAATCCATTTTGCTGCTTCTTCTAGTTAAGAAAGTCGGGCTTTTTACACTGCTTACTTTGAGATCTGTGTATGCCATGGGTAATTGCTTTTACGTTCTCATTCCACTAAGCTTTTATGGCTGTTTTTCTGGAAAACATCAGCTACAAAGGCTCAGCACTTATCAGTCACTTAAGCTCTACCAACAAATCTTCATATGCAGCACTTGTTCTGCCGGCCACGTCATGCTGCTGACACCTGCAATAATGAATAACACAACCTGCCTGCTTGGGGATGAGTGTGCTTGCTTAGTGACCAACTGCAGAACTTGTTGTACAGTATGAGACTTTATAGACAGTCCTCTGTCAGATTTTTCCTGGTAACTGGGTAGTTTCGTGGCACTTGGAGGCTTTGGATCTGGTTGAGATTTCTAATTTAATTTCCTGTGCAGAATGTTCCTGAAGTCTTGCTTGCCAAAATCATGAGTTTATTCTTAGCTGCAAAATATGGCATATAGTATATGCAGGTCTAAGGAGATATACACAGACCTATGTACTCTCAAAAACTGGAGGAAGTATCTTGGTGCTCCAGTTAAATGTCAAGGATTTTTAAAATTAATTTATCTCATCAATAAAGATATCAAGCAAATCACAATGATGTGAGTGTTTCAAGTCAGGGCATGAAAAGAATCTCAGTGTTTTTCTACTGAACGTTTTCTATGGCAAGGGTGTGTGACCTTCTGACAAGTCTTCTTTGAGCAATATAACAAACATCCAAGCTCTTGCTGTCTCAGTTATGTGTGCCTGTGTCACCTCAGAGAGGATATTTAAACCTGACTTCTAAATGTCCAAATGCCTGCTTACTGAAAGATGATTCCCCCTCCCTGCCCCCCACATTTTCCTTACTGAGCGCTCCTCTTAGTTGATTCACGGCTGGTTACAACTTGTTGCTGTGCAGTAGCTTGCCTGTGTCTGGGTGTTTTTATTTGAGCTTTGGTGGCATTTCCAGGTCTTGCATAGCCTGTGGAGAAGGTGGAAATTGCCACCTGCTAGAAAACAGTCGCTCTGGTGCTCAAATGGAAGGAGGTCAGAAGTTAAATCATCCCTTCCAAGGTCTTTTATCAGCTGTACTTAAAGTGGACAATTGCAATCATGCTCTCTTGAATATTATTAGTATCTTTTAAAGGCATCTCTTGAACTACCTAACTTAAACATCCTAGTTCTTGAGGTAATTTAGGGCGTAGCTGAATCTCCCTTTCTGCACCTTGACCAAGAGCCTTGACCACACTTCACTGTGATACCTGGATGACTTTTCCCAGTTTAAGGACTGCCTGCCAGTGCAGAAGTAGAAATTACTGTTTATTCTGTGAGTCTCTGGAATATGGAAAACCTAAAGAGAAACTGAGTCAGCCCTTCACTGACCTTAGTGAGGGTCCTGAGATAGCTGTGCTCCTATTCATGTAAAACTTTCTTTTAATAAGTTCCACTCTGCACTTTGGATCTGGGCTTTTCATATTATTCCAGATTAATGTTTCTAGCCAGGCAAAAATATCCTTGAAGATGTATGAGCTTTGTTCTGACATTCTTTTTTCCTTAGGTTTTCAAAGCTGCTTATGGAGATTCTTGTTTATGCTTAGCGGTCTGTAAAGGACAACAGCAGGACACTGTGATGTTTCTGTGCACTTTATCACCTTTAATGCATACAACAAAATTAACACATCACAGTTTGAAACAAAACTGTGTGTGCAGAGGAGGCCATGCCCCTCCTTTCTGTCAATCTCTGCAGAAGGCTTGAACACTGACAATAGCTCTCCTGAACATTTATGACTTTTGGGGCTCAAACCTTTATCTCCAGAATTCTAGACTTGGCCAGAGCTGTGTGGCTCCCACGTACTGCTCTCCACTGTTTGTATTTCTTATTCTTAGTAGGGTAATAGAGGTGAATGTCTCTTGACTTCCCTTTAAGTGTAAAAAGGCGAGGTGTTCTCCTGGTCTGATTCTGTCTGCTTGCTTTGGCAAAAGCTGCTATTCTGAGCTTGCAGAGCTCTAAAATCTTGCCTTTTGTTTAGTTAAAGTCCTTCTCTTTGTTTTCTTGACTTATTGTGCTGCTGGCTGCGTCTTGTGGTCATTGGGGTGCAGCTGCTACTGGGTCTTAAGGTGAAAGGTTTTTGCTAGGCTTGTTGTCCTGGGTTCTCCAGCTCTTACTGAAGCACTGTCAGTTCCCAGCTTGAGGCATTCCCATACCTTGATAAAAAACGTACAACTCCAGTCTCTCAATTAGTCAGGTTTATCTGCTGAAAAGTTGCTGTGTACAAATAAAGAATTCAGTGTGAGTCCACATCTGAACTCTTGATAGATATCAGATCACTTAGCTGCTACTCCACAGCGCACTTGGAAGACTTTCCTTGTCCTGGATCTTCTCAAAAACTGGCCATATAACTTGGCTAATGAAACTGAGAACAGTACCTGGATTTCGCCGTAAATCTACTGTTACTCTTCAGGTGGTGGGAACAGCAAACAGCAAAACCAGCAATTCTCTTAGGTAAGGAAACTTGACTGCTGAATTAGGCCTTTTGCCTCAGTGTGCAACTGGGAGCTCATGCCAGTATTGCATTTGCTTCTGGCTTAGGGGTGAGGCAAACGCCTTTGCAGTGAAGTTTCCATAGGAAGATGCTATGAGATTATCAATATAATCTGGTATCAAATTATGCAGGGCATGGCATTGATTTTAAAACAAATTTCGTGTCTGACAGAGGAAGAACTATAGAGACATGAGCAGTGGTGGTGTGTCTGTTCTGATCCTAAATTCTGGTATTTTCCTGGCAGGGTCGGGACGCCCTGGAGTGGGTGATCAGCAAACTAAACACAGAGCTAGAGGAGCTGAAGTCCACACGTGAGGGGATCAAACCAGCCATGGCAGCAGCGTCCACAGAAAAATAAGGCCAAATATTTGGATTCACCAAATAAAACCAAGTAACTGACAGAAAAGTCTTATTCTGCAGGCTGCTCTGTAGGGCTCTCTCCCGAGGCTGACCTGCAGAGGTTTTGTACATTTGTAAGAATCCCGGATCAGCGGAAAAGTGACCTCATCCATCATCTCCACAGCAGCTCTTGTTGCCTACTGAAGATTAAACTGACCTCTTGCAGATGCTCGTTTCATTTGAATGATTTATGTTTAACACTGGAAACAAAACATTTAGCACATTTAAAACGGCCTAAATGTGCCTTTTTAAACAAAGGTAGAGGGCATGTTGTATTTATGAAAAGCTTGAAAAGAATGCATGTGTGGGATTAACGGTTTTCTGTGTGTACTTGTGTTCTGTGAATGGCTGATAGGTCCTAGAGCACAGAATTTTGTCTGCTTTGTAATCTGATAATGTCTTATGGCCAGTTAAAGGGAACTACATGAGTCAGAACATGATACTGTAGAATTTGATATTTATCTAGAGGATCATCTTGAAAGGCTACATCTTATGTGGAACTAACTCTTCTTAGGTTGTTTAAATGTGCTGCCTAAACATGTCACACAGATACTTTACCTCTTAGATGTTTGTATCCAAACAAAGATAAAGTTTCTATTGATGTTAATAGTCTAAAATAGTTTTTCTGGTGGGGAGAAGGGTATAATTTATTTTCTTATTTATTAATTTATCCTAGTTCCTCCCCTCCCTCTGAGGACAGGGGTAGTGCTGACTGGAAGGTGCTGGAAAACACTTGCTTATCTCGAAAAAGGGCACTTGTAGGCTACTGGAATTAAGAGACTGTGCTGTTCCACTGGTCCTTGCTCTTCACATCATGTCTTAACTGAGGTAGAAATTGATGCAATAACCAGAAGAATTGAAATGAGAAATGAGCAGAAAATTTTCAATCCAAACGATAAGGTTTCATAAAGAGAAACTTATTCCCTGAATGGAGAAAACAAGAGTACAAGAACCACAAATGGACTCTCCTTTCTGAGTGCTTTCTGTTAACTACTGACTACCAGTGTAACTGAACCTTTTCAACACTTTTCCACGTGGGTACAAAATGGTTTTAAAGTATTTTTAAATGCTTCTCATTATCTGGAAGAATAGTCCAATAACTGCAGTAACTGTTTCCTATTAAATATGCATAAATATATATTGGTAATGACTCTAGCCTTGTCTGATGTTTACAGAATTGTCATGTTTGATCCAGATGTAGTATATGTTTCTGAGACAGAACTCTCTGTTAGGGCATTTTAACTTATTTTTTGGTGTGCACACGAAGTGAAATAAATGTTGCAAGGATATTTACTTGTTCAAGTGGCAAGCATGTGCTCAGGAAGCTGTTAAAGAGCATGAGTAACTTCTGAAAAAATAGAAGAATAAAATGTTGGTCACTGTTTTGATCTGATAATTTTAAAGTGTTTATGGCTTAAGGGAATTTTCAGCATTCTTATTCTGGTTAGTTTGAAAGTAAACTTTAATTTGGATGTAACTAAACTGTATGATCCTAATGAATAAACCTACTTTAACAAGTATGTCTATTAGTTGAAAGCAGTTAAATGAATAGCAAATATTTACATTACTCTTTTTATGTGGACCTAAATCCTTTCATATTTTGGAACAGAAACTTAGAGCTTAAAGCAGCCCCTGTCTGGAAGATAAGATGGATTGCTTTGGTGCAGGTCAGTTGTCCCCTTCTCAGGAGCAATGCCACTTCCTGGGTGAGGAACACAGAAGATGCTCCAGCTGCTGGTGCTGTTCTGCTGGGCAGCTTTGGGTAGGAAAAAGACCAATTTCTTCTGGAGGCCCATTCCATCACTCAGCTCCTTCTTAGGGATGGGTGCCAGTTGTGCATCCATGGGTTTATTGATCTTCCCGTGGCTGCTCATTTTGCCAGTGTGTACAAAGGACTTTGCAGTGGGTCACACTGAGACGAGGTGGGCTCCAGTGTTTAGCAGACAAAATGGTTTGTAATCTCCCAAAAGCTTTCCTGGGCAGTTTTTACCCTGCTCTCTGTCCATATTGTTGGCATATGGGGCTTCCATCCTTATTCTCCCTTGGCCATATGACTGATCAGATCGATGGGATCGGGTGAATCTCTAGCTGTCTATGCTGTGCATAACACTGTTTTTGAAGCATCCCAACTCCCATTCCAGTTCTTAGACTCTTATAGACTGAGTTGGCCCTTGAGGCAAAAAAAGCCCCTGCCTTTGGAATTGGTGTTTTCATTGCTCCTTAAAGAAATTCCTCCATCTTTTCTTTCTTTACTGGAAATGGCTAAAAATATTTCTGAAGTTGGTTTTATGTCACATGCATTGACTGAGGTGTCTCAAAGACAGAAAGCTGCAGGCGAGGGAAAGTGTTAGGCTTCTTGTAGGAGCAGCAGAGTGCAGCTTTTTGGATTGGAGCAGAAGGAGGAAAAGGGTACGTAGGAGGAAAAAATGTGTAAAGCAGAAAATGTGTGAAGTCAGCTCTGATTTATGTGGAGAGATCTTGAAGTGCTGGGGACCAAGCAGACGAAAGCTCAGTGCTTGTTACTCTGTTGATTAACAGGTAGCAAGTGCCACCTTGAATAAGAATTCTGCACTTCGAGAGTTGAAAGTAGAACTGCAGTTGGGTTTTGTGAGTTGTGAGAGGGAGGTTGTTTGCAGTGGTTGTTCAAGCTGCAGTTTGGTGTTTCTCAGCTGCTGGGTTGCAATTCAAGGGAAAGAGTGAGGGTGCGACGTAGGGAGGTGGTGGCATTTTAAGAATTTGGTGCCAGCACACGAGCTCTCCATACTGGATAGAAATGTGGCTGCTCCCCCAGTCCCTGCAGCTGTGTCACACACACCTGCTGTGGAAGGGAGAAACTGGGAAGGGCTGGTTCCTGACTGCGGGGGAAGTCAGTGAGGGAAGACAGCAGCCGTGGTTCTGAGTGTGGCAAACTGGGCATGTTGCTTCTTGGCCCTGAAGGATTTTCAGATGTTGAAAATATGAGACTCAAGGTAGACTGGATTCTGATTGATGTCTGGTTTTCATGCTGGTGCAGGTTCACATTAGCAACAAAAGGCATTAACTTAAAACAGTGTAGTCAAATAGTCTGGTGTGTAATTAATTGGGGTTGTGTAGACTATCCTTTCTTAATTTGCTCCTGTGCCAGTGTGAGTCTTCCATGTTCCCCCATGCTTCCTATTTCTTTTCCTCTATCAGGTCAGCAGGCACGATGGAGGAAGGGTTATATTTGTTGGAACAACAGGCAGTCCTAGTGAAAGCTCCTGTATTCTTGGAGGTTTTGCTTAAGGTAAGCAAAGGCATTGAGCTGCAGCAGGTGGTGTCAGGAACTGCTGCAGAACACAAACTGGGCACTGATGGATCTGACAATGTAATAGTCTAGCACTGACTAAGTGACCAGCCACGTTCCTTGATGTGACACTTTTCATTCAAATCCTCAGGTGGAGCAGTGGTGGGTAGCCAACACTATTCCTACTGTTGCACCTTCCTAGGCTGGGAGCTGTGAAGGGCAGGGCTGTGAAGTGTTTATGTACCCTGTAGTGCTATCCAAAATTAATGCCATGTGCGGTTTAAAAAAACACTTCTAGGTGTGACTGTGGTAATAGCTAAGGGGCTGTTGGTTTTCTGAGAAAGCTGCAGAGAAGTATTTTCCATTAGTCTGTGCTGGGTAGGCAGCAGGATCCAGCACCAGGCTCCCTGGAGCTTGCTGGAACCCACAGAAGTTCTGCAGGGGTCCTCTGGGCCTGGGCTGGTACCTCCATTTGGGACTGGCAGCTGCTTCATTTTGCATTAGAGCAGGAAAGACTCATCTAAAATCACTAGCCTTGACTTGTAAGACCTTATTTATCTAATAAACTACCTTCTTACCCCACCAACACTACTTGCCACCTGTCAGAATCATGCAGGATATGGGCTAAGCCTTTTAATCGCAGCTCCAGGGAGCAGGTCATGCTTTCACTATGGATTTGTTCAGTGAGAAGGCATTTCTGTGAAGCACAAGTCCTGTCCTTTTAATTTTTCCACAACTGAGGTGACTGAGGTATGATTCTCATTTTACTGGAAGGCACCTGCAAGTGAAATGATCAGTAAGGGCTCCTGATGTGGGGCCCTGCTGGTACAATACCTTCTCTTTTACTTTGCTGTAATTCTGTTTCTGACCTCGCTGAGATCTGCAGCAGCTAAGGCTCAGGGCTCTGCCTGGCCAAACACATGTGGAGCATGGCCTTGCCAGCTGTGCTCTGTAAGAAATGGTGCCCATGGTCTTCACAGTTCCCTCAAGAAAGCGAGAACAATGCAGTAATTTTAAAGAACTTTTTATTAGTAACGCATGAACAAGAAATTGCATTTCAGTACCACATAGCACGGAAACAAGCAGAAGACAATTCTGTTGCCTTTTGCTGATAGAGCTGATGCCCCTGGTGTCCCTGAAGATGCGCAGACAGGACATGCACAGTGACAGCACAGAAGCAGGGGATGCTCCAAGGGGGAGGGTTTGTGCTTTAGGCCTGTTCACACCCAAAAAGTGCACCTCCTGTTTGGGATTTTTTCTTTTCCTTTATTAAAGGGGGCTGCTGGGGAGAAGGAACCAGCTTTAACAGAAACACAGCTCAAAACCCCTTCTCATTATCTTCATTTTGCTTTTGATTCAGAGGTAATGTAATCACCAGTCTTTCAATAGGAAATGCCCACCTTAGATGTCTCAGCTGAAGTTGGGCTTTGGTCTCTGCCTCATCTCAAAGCTGGGCCATGACAGTTCTGTCTCTATAGATCTGTGCCAGTTCAACTGGTGCTTATTTCCACTGAAATTTGGAAGCCAACCTCCTGCAGGACTTATATCAACTCATGCCCATGTCCTTTAATTCTAGATTTAGCAGATTTCTGAACTCAGATTTCTGAAATCCAGTTAAACAATCCCATACTACACTGTCTGGCCCAAGGCCTGTCCTGCAAAAGCCAAAGCATTGCTGACTCCCATTTCTAACCAGTGGTGTCATTGGTTAGAGAAATGCAGAGGACCTGAAACTTAGTGGAAACACCTTTAGCTGCATCAGAGGCACCAAGAATGTTTTTTTTTGTACTGAGTGCTCTTATGGTTAATTTTTTTTTTTTAATCAAATGTATCAATAATCAAACAGGTCTTTTTCAGCTGTGAGTTTACAGTAGTAGCCTGGTACCTTGAAAGACTATCTGCTTACAAATGTATTTTTTAATTAGCTGTAGTGAGGTCTATTCTGAAGGGTCTGTTCCAAAGGGCTTCCTCTAGAAATGTTCTACAGAACCTATCTTGCCAACCTTTGCAGATGGCAGCAGCTCCCATTACTTCAGGACACAGAGCTTGGGCTACCTCACATCTGACACTCAGTTCAGACAGGCACTGACACTGCAAAATAGCCTGACCAGGGAAGAAACTGGAAAGTTACTGAATTGATTTATTGCAAATAAACAAACTAAGCTACTGCTGCATAAAATTTGATACCTGTTCAGCTCCATTTCATGATTATGCCCCATGACATTTGTTGAGTGCAGACCTACCATAGAAAAATTCACTCACAAGTCTTTGCTTGTCAAAGTATTGTAAAGTTTCAGCTCTCTGGAATTTGTTTCACCTGGAAGTGGGGCTAATTGTTTTCAAGTACTGAAAGCAGATAGAAACTTGCACTGCAGGATCCTTTCAGCTCTGACACTGAGCACTTAGCTCTTCAGCAGCAGCTCTCAAAATTCTTTGAACAGTTTGTAACCACTTTGAAATCTCTTTTTGCAGCTGGGGACCGTGGGACACGGAGCAGCTCACAGCTTGTGCCAGGGCAGCTGTGCAACATGGGCAGCTCTGGGATTTTTCAACGTCAAGGTGAGGGAACAGGAAAGGCACCAGGCTGCCTCTGCTCTGGGCTGCTGGAACTCACATGTGCCACTCAGCACAGGGGTTCTGTGGCTTTGTGTATCATGTCAGGCTGAGCCCTTCTGTCATGGTTCTCCTACAAGGAAGTTCTGAGGAATAGTAATTTCAGGTACCCAAAAAATCTGAAACACAGTAGTAAAAATCAGACAGAAACAACAAAAGAGGTTTTTATAGCTGGAATTGGTATTCACAAACATTCTCATACTGGCCTAAGATATACATATACAAAAGAAATAAACCAGAGCAGCTCCAAGTTATCAACATGGCAACAGTATAAAATTTTCTGGTAACATGAACACAATCCATGTGCTGTAGCACCAGAGTGTAGAGTTGCAGCACCTTTCTCTCATGCCTGTGTGCTGTCACTGTTTCACAGATGAGACTGAGCTGTAGGACAGACATTCCTAAGAGTTATGCAGAGCTGCTGGATGAAGTAAAGCAGGAAGGTAGCAATCAGGAGTTTAAAGTTGGAGCTTCTAAATTAGTTTTAACCTATAGAGCATGCAGCCAGTAATGAACCAGGGAAGCTGACGCTGAACTTGACTGGGGAAAAAGGGATGCTCAGGAGAGAAGAGAGAACAATGTAAGAGTTGTGAAAATAATGTTCTCTCCACTTCTGGTTTAAGAACTAAACCCAATCCATCAGAAACCTCTCTGAAAGACTGTCAGCATTTCTCTCCCAATGATGAGGGCAGAATGGAGATTTCCCAAAGCCTGTACTACATGCAGGACCAACGTGCTGCCTCAGGTACAGCCCACCAGTGGACGAAGCAGCTCACTGGTAACAGAGGGAGTTGGCTGCAGATGATAAGGAGCATAATCACATCACTGGGGTTACACAAGCAGTTTTTATTGCTATTCTAAGGGTACTTCGACATGTTTTCATCCCTTCATGCAGCCCAGCCAGTGTTCAGCTGTTACGCAATCATTTTCGTTAACAATTCTTTGCCAAAAGAAACATCTGACCGATCTTACAAAAGTATAAAAGCATGAAAAAGACAGAGACAGAACCTTTAAATCAGCTTCCCCATGAATAATTAACACAGACAAGGGTTATAATGGAAAGGCATTTATTTTTACCAGGTAACTCCCCTCCCTGTATAAAGGAAGTAATGGAGAAAGGGAAAAAAAACCCCAACAATCCCCCAAAACACTACTGTCACCATGAACACTTGAAAGGTCAGGTCTGAGAGCTGCAGCAAAAGCCTGGTCACATCTTCCATCACTGCCATGAGGCAGAGCTGGTTTTGCATTCCCCACAACCAGGTTCACATACAAAACAAGACTGATGCTGCCAGAGGCATTTTTAGCTCCTTGGGTCTCCTAAAATATATTTTAACAGACCTTGGGCATACTAAGAAAGCTAAAAAAAATAGAAGAAAATAGTTTTAAAATTCATGGAATGGAGTTCACTGTGCTAGTGCTGTGTTCTTTTCAGCAGTAATTCACTCTAAGATGTGCAAACTGTATTAGGGGGCTGAAAGCGTTAACTCAAATAAAAGATAACAGCCAACACACATATAAATAAGACTCATTTCCTTTTCAAAACATCATGGGAAAGTCAATTCCCTTTGCATGATTGATGGAGACTTCCTAAATATTAATAAATATATTACAGATATTTACAAGCTTCTGATTTCCCCCTCTGATGCTGATGTGAAGTTCAGCACATAACTAGGACATGCTGGGCAGCACCACGGGGTGCTGGGCCAATGGCTGCAGTGGATTTGGGATGCTGGTGCAGGCAGGGAGGAGATGGAAAGCTAAAAATAGCCCAGAGCCAGGCAACCAGCGAGCTGAGCTCCTTCAGGCTTTCTGCGACAAACCAACCCGCTGCTGCTCCTCGTGTGGAATGAAATGCCAGGGTCATGTGGAGCAACTGTGCCAGGCAGGAAGGGATGGGAACCAAGGGGAGAGGCAGCCCTCCACACCACGTCTTCTGGGGCCTGCCACAGCATGTGCCAGAAGCCTGGAGGGTTTTTTCCAGGGAAAAAAGGAGGTTATCCAGGCCCTGGCCCATGGCAGCTCTGTGTGAGCAACAGGGAGCCACGTGTACAACCACTGCATTGTTGTTCAGTATTTGTGCCCTGCCCAGCACAGCAGAGCCTTCCCTGAGCCAAGGACTTGTGGGAATTCTGGGAAGGCACAGGCTGGATCACAAGGCTGTGCCACTGCCCCAGAGCCACCCCTGGACACTGCCAGAGTGGAGCAGGGCACAGGCATGAAAGACTTGTTTCCCTTCACACGCTCGGGAGTTACTCAGTCCTTCATCCTGCCTGCTCTACAACATCCCAAATTCCTCTCCAAGAGGAAAATAAATGTGCTGGATGCCCTGCACCTCAGTGGCTTGAGGACACCAGGGCAGCAGACTGTGATCAGAGGACTGCATGACTGTAACATGGCCGGGCCATCTCCATGAAAAAATGGTGACAACAACAACAGGGCAGATGCAAAGCGAGATTTCCTGCGTTTCTTTCTGTCTAGTTTCCCTGGTGCACTGTGCAGCAAACACACAGCCTGGTTTTGGCACAGAAACAAGAAAAAGTGCTGATGTGACTGAGATCAGGCGACCCTTCCAGCAACAGCAGAACCTTTCCCACCAGCCTGCCTGTGCTGCTCCCCTGCAACCCTGTCTCATGCCAGTACTCCAGGTGCCTTAACATGCAAGACACTTCTCCACAGGTACTGCAAGGAGACGGCTGTGACACCTGATCTTACATGGGACAGCAAGGAGGGAGAGTTAGCACTGAGCCCTGCTTTTCCTGTTTGCATTGGTTCAGAAAAAAATAGAAACTATTTCAATGAGCCCTACATATGCAAAAATTGTAATTTTCCAAGGGGGCTTTTAACAAAAAGTAAGGATGGCTGACTCATTGGGAAAGTTTAGAGACTTTTGCATGTGCTTTTCAAATCAGCCTAAAAGAGACTACATGGATGGCTGCTCCAAAGGCTGCCAAATGGGAGCCAAGCAGCCCTGGTGCCTCCGAGCCTGGGCACTGTGCCTTGCCAGGGCCAGAGGGGCAGACTGTCTTTTGGGCTTTTTGGACAGAAGAAGCTGTTTTGATTAATACACCTTTAAAATTATGTTATGGAAGTCCAGTCCCAGCTACTTTGGAGCAGTTCTGAGGTATCTCTCATTAACTCGAAGTTTAGAAATGTTAATAAATAGATCTGAAACTTTTCTGCTATGTCATTCTATAATACACTGCTATATAGATATTAAATATGCCTCAGGGTATTAAAAATTTTATGAAAAAAGTTACAGTAGTTGATTTTCAAGTATTAATAACTTGGCTATGTTAGCTTGTTTTTAAATACCAAAAAGATCTGGCCCCAAATTATTGACTAAACTCTGGCTATGACTGAATTAAAAAAAAAAAGTATTTTGAATATAAAAAAAGTGCCAGAAAGCATGAGATGTCAGTTAACATTCTAAAATTGTTGGAACTTCTAAATGATTAGTCTAGCACTCCCTTGTGAGTGAGTTAAAAAGGGGGAAAGAATGAAAAATAATTAAAGAAAAAAAAGAGAGATCGCTCCCAATCTGAGACAGCACTGTCCCAAATTTCAGCAGAACACGAATTTTTACAGCCAAGTTATAAACCCCAGAAAAATGGGGTTACTAGTGGATATGCTGTCAGACAGAACTATAGCAGTATCTGTGTGCTCCATTATAATACAAATTTACACCTTACTCACTGCTTTCTCTGAGTAACCACGAGAACAATTTTACAGGTATTCAGTTAAAATTAGAAGCCTCCCTTATTTCCCCTCCTCCCCATAAACTGTACAACTTTGTCTACTACTAAAATTCACTGCTACTAGTTCTCAGTATCATACATTCAAGATAGAAAGTAAACTACTAAAACCTGCTCAGGAGACACTCAGAAGGACACTAAGGCTTAAGAAGTACAGCAGCTCAGGGGTATGGCCAACCACACGGGCCAGGAGCTTTGTCACCTGCTTTGCCCCGGGACACTGACATTGTAGAGACCCGTGCTGAACCCTGATCTCAGAGCAACCAAAATGGTTCAAAGGAAGATGGATTTCACCAGAGCTTCTCACGCTGGGTGCCTGGTGTGTGACACGGCCCTTGCTGCCTCAATGAGGGTGTGAGCATTCCAAGGGTGGGAATGGCAGCAGGACCTACTGTTTCCTACTGTGCTAACACTGACATTGTGCTAGATCTGGTTCTCCATCAGACACCCCTCTCAGCTCACCTCCTGAAAAATGATTCAAAGCATGGTTAAAAAAAGACTGAAAGCAAGAAAAGGCTTTCTTGTTTTGACGCACACGTACAAAAGAGGCAACAATTTCCAACTTGATTTTCTCCCAGTGCGAGCAGCTGACCCGCTATGTATCACCCTGCACAGATCCAAACACAGCGCTCCGTGTCTCCGGGAACTGCTGCAGTAGGAAATCCTGTGATCGAATGCAAACCCAAGCCAGCCAAGTGGAATGAAGCAACGGGGTGACAATCCAGTTCCAGTGACCTTGCTCATGGATGATGACCTCATGGAGACGGAAGCGAAGCAGAAGGCACACGGCTCAGATCTCGTTGATCGTCCTTTCCGAGGGGCAGTACTCCGAGGTTCCTGGAGATGACATGTAGAAGGACTGCGTTTTCCTTTTTAACCTGGCTCTCTTGTTGGCCAGAGACAGGCTGCGCCGGCTCGAGTTGATGATTTCTGAGATGAACTTCTTGCAGTCCACGCAAACCTCCATTGTGCTCCAGTCCTCCATTAATTCTTTGGGAAACTCTTCGTGTGACTTATCCACAGACTTGGACCTTGAGGTCAACCTGAAAGGCAAAAGAGCAGGATATGTAACATTATTTGGCAGCTTGGCTGTGGGCCCCAAGAAAAATCACATCAGAAAGGTCTGGATTTAAATTTTCCTTCCTCCTGTCCCAAATCACAACAAACACTGGAGAGAACAGCTTCTGCCTGGATCAGCAAGATCACTGACTGAGGACGTGTTTAACATTTACATCCTGGCAAAAACAACCGTACTAGTAACTAAAAATAGCTGATATCTTTGGCTAATCTACACAGCATCACAGCAGTGGTGATCTATGCAGAGGGTTCGTACAGCAGATTGCCTCAAAAAGGAGAATTTCTTTTATATTTAATTTCTTGGATTAGCTTTGACAACTATCTGTGTATAAGATATAAAACCAACAGATAACTTGATAATATCAAAGTGAAAAAATTATGAAAATTGGGGAAAAGAAGATAAATCTGTGCACTAGACATCATTGAAATCCCATTCAGTGGGTGATTTCAGCCTGCAAGCTTTATCTCCAAAGAGTCCATTCACACCAGAAAAAGACATGTTAAGGAAACTTTCTCAGAGGTGCTACAGAAATACAGTTGTCCCAGACTCATTATTTTTCAGCTGTAATGTGAAAAAAGTTTAAGACACTGTTAGTGTCTTTCAGGCTTTAGAGAAGTTACTACAAGCATTAGAAAGATGACCGACCACAAAACAGGTGAGCAGCATCTTCACAATTGGTAACCCAGCTTGAAACACTCAGGGAACGTTTGCAACAGACACAAGTGAGGCTGGGTTGTCTCTCACCTGCTCCGCAGGGAATGGTGGTGACTGGTAGAGGGTTTCTCTGGCCTCATGAAGCTTTCTCCCCTTTGCAAGGTTGAAGGTCCCAGGGAGAAGATGGGGAGGGTGGAGTATGGCTTCGATGGCAGCCGCATCTGTTGGGGACAGCACATGCAACATTGTTACAAAGATCGCAGCTTTTTAGAAAGGCTTGAAACATAAGTTTCCTTACTTACTTTTTTGCAACACTGTGAGCATACGGGCCTGTGTAAGAAAGCAAGAGCATGAATCAATCCATTGGGAAAAATTATGTTTAAATCAAGAACAAGGGATTTCAGGAGTTAGAAAGACACCCTCCCCCCGCAGCTGTCCCCTTAAACAAACATTTTCATTTTTAAAGCTTCTTCTACACAGTAACTTCAATTAGAACATGAAGCCAAAAGTGAGGACAAATGCTGAACAAGAACTACACCTAAATTAAAAAATAGGGGGAAAAAAAGAAAAATAAGCTGGTTTTCCTCTAAAGAAACTTCCTCTGGCAAGTGAGAGCAAAACTCAGTGACTACATAGATCTTCTGACTTACTGTCTCACTGTTAACTTAAAATTTATCATTTTACCTGCAAATATTCCTTCCTGCATTTCCGCTGCCCTAAAACTCAAAACACAGCCCAAAAAGTAAATTGCCTTGAAATGTTTTCCCCAAACACAGAGATTGTGGAACTGTTGACTGGGGAGTCTGAGTAAATTCCATCTTGCTTTCCCATCACCATAAAAGAACAAATGAATGTTTCTCTCACTTTTAGTCAAGAGTTTCAGTCCAAGGAAGTAATTCTGTCACTTACAAAGGAAATGTTTTTGCTTAGTTATTTTTAACATAGACTGTTACAGAAATAAACCCAACCAACAGTATGCAGCTGAATTTTTTGAGGGTTTCAAATGTATAAATCAGTAATTTTCCCTCTGAAATGGTACTCATTTATTAACAGACATTAAATATTTACCTCTTGCAGAACTGACAAGTGTAAGACCAGGTAAAAAAAGAAAATCTTCTTGTTCGACAGCAAAAGCAGAGCTAGAGGAGGAAGAACAGAGGAATCCACAATGTTAAGCAAAGTCCCACTCAGTGATGACCTCATTGACCAGTTGCTGTTGGCAAGACCACAGTGGCAGTGCTACATCCATTTCTGAGGTCTGCACTTCTAAGAAGATATTGAGAAGATCTAGAACTGCATTTTCATATATTTAGAACTACGCCTTCAATTGTTTTCCCTAAATTAAATACCTGCCCATTAACTAGATAAATTTGGTTAGAAATAAAAGCAAACAATTTTAATTGTGGAGTAAATTAATTAAAGCCTCAACCTACTTTGAGATTTGAGAAAAGCTCATTGCTAAGCTTTATATATCATGACAACAGGCAACAGCTGAATCTAATGAATTCCTCTTCCTTAAATGTATTAAATCTTTAAAATAAACCTGCACACTAGACACAGGTAGGCCTCTAGATAAAATACACGGTGAAGTCAAAATAGACTTCCTGGAGGTGTTCAAGAAGCACAAGTCAAAAGTGGGAGAAAAGGGTGCTGCTACTACTGGGAAGTACCAATCTCCAATCTGCAGTTTACAGAAAAATGCATTAGTTAATGGGTCTCTAATATTAAACCTCCTTCTGGGGTTACATGTTGCATCACTTCTCTGAAGGCTTTAATTCCCTCTGTGCCTGATAGTAAGGATTCAAATATTAAGAACTTGTAGTTTTCTATTTTCTGGAACAGAAAAGGTAACCAAACCTGCAGAAGGCATGAGGACAGAAATCACTTCAGTCAATGAAGTTTAAACCAGACACATACAGATACACTCTGATAATTGCAAACGCTACTGCGTTTTTATAGACAATCTAAACAAACAAGGTGTTTCCATGAAAAGTTTTGATGTTTCTGGACATCATTCGAGGAAGTTGACCCATGTGTCACAAATTTAGGAGGATGTTTGGTGGATAACTCTTCTTCCTCTCCAACAGAGGGTAAGAAACAAATGTGTAAATGGGAGGCTTGTGCAACTGGCCTCCCTCAATACCCTTCAGAGCCTCCACAGACTCAGCCCTACCTTTCCTTTCTTGAGAGCAGTGTAGACATCTTTATATTGCTGGTACTTCTCCAGCTCTGCCTTCACAAGCACCTGACGGATGTGCATGACCTCCTCCACTGTCAGAGCCAGACATTCCACGGGGTAACAGAACTCCTCCTGGAAGCCAAAACCCCCATATTATTTCAAAGACAAATGGCTTCTTCCAGAGTTCAACTGAGACAACCAGCCACCTGGTTAGTAACTCCAGAAACAGGGGGTTTCTCCCATCAAACTGGAATAGCACTGGCTCATTCATGGGCATCACATGAGTGCCAAACTATTGGAAGCTGCTTAAGTGTGATCTAAATAGTCTTATGTTCAGCCTTCCCAACAATGACAGTTCTCTTCATCTTTCCTCCTCAAACCACTTGACCCTTCCCTCCATCTGTCTTTTATTACGAACATTTGTTTTAAGCCAATCAACGTTCAGATTTATAATTTGAAAGGGAAAATGTAATACAGTAGATGACATTATTTTTTGTATACTGTTTGAGGTATACATCAAATAATTTCTGAGACTTTGTGATGCCCAGAGTGGCCAAGGAAAGTTGTTAGTAGCCCATTCTAGCAGAGATTTTTATTCAGTGGTACCACATCTTGGTGCTCACATGATCAGAATCACACCAAGACTACAAAAAGTTAGATCAGTTCAGGCAGAAAAGTTCTCCTTTCTGCCCTACAAAGTAACAGCAGCAATTTAAACTTTACAGAATAATGTTCCAGTATCAAGCAGGTAAACTGGTTACCCAGTGTTGCATTATAAATGGTAGAGGCTCAAATAGAGAATTAGCAGCACAACTTTCCACTTACAAAATTTTGCATCTGTTCTGTGTTGCAGAATTTAGAAGAATATTGAGTGCATAACTCCTGAATTTGGTACCAGGGAATAAAAAGCACCAACCCAATTTGTAATCCAGCCCAGTAGTTGATTATACATTTCCAAAAGAAAGACAGAAACCTCTGTGGGAACTCCCATTGCTTAATGCTTAGTGAACCTTTTCAGTCAGCCCAGAGGGGCTACTGTGCAGTAATGACAATGACAGGCAATGCTCTCTGAATGAACGAAGGAAATTTCTCCTGCATACACAAAGACGTGGCTGACAGTTTGGAGATCTCGTTTACAAATTGAAGTGATGAATCGGATTAGTACGGAAATGCTCCATTTCCATATACTCAGAGGTCTGTTCTGTCTTTCCATCAGATTAAAAAGAAAATCTTTCTACGTTGCAGACCTGGCAAACATTAGCATTTAGGAACCACCACATTTTTAAAAACTGTTGTCTTACCTATCTAGAAAGGGAACACAAAGAAACTTCACTCTGTTTAGGGTACCCCACAAAAGACTAGAATTGAGTTAACTTTGTTAGATTTGCCAGCTAAACCTTTGGGATATGGAACACGAGTTTTTGTTGAAGAAACAAACTACATCAAAAGCAGATGCAATTTACTCTGAGGTGTAAAACTGCACAGCCAAAACAAAGTATCTTCTGTTCCTTATGAGCAACTTTACAGCTAACCAGCAGCTCTCAGCATTTCATTCTGGGTTCTTCCCATAGCAACTGCCCTGCTATGGGGAAGGCAGGGCTGCAGGCTGGGGCGGCATGGGAGAGGAAGTGGGTGGGAAAGCGGGATGCACACAATGCCAGCAAAACCCCCCGAGTCTGCATCGTGGGAGACTGAGGGAAACTATCCGAGGTGAATGAGGCCGACTGAATGCTTGCAGTCAACCAGAGCTTTAAGTCCTTTAGAAACACATTTCTTACTTGAAGCTCTTCCTTCCCCCTCATGAACGCCCATTCCTTTAATTTACAGAACGATGATGTCGGGGAATATTGCTCCTTTGAAGAAATTCTGCGGGTCTGCTATAGGTGTAGAGCACGTACTAGGGGAATAGTGTGGGCCTGTTGTCGTACCAATCGAAAATGAGTATCATTAAAATAGAAACAGCCAGCAGGCAGCAGGGGAAACAGAAAATGTTCACATGTTTAAATGCTAATGTTTTAATTCCAGTGGTTACACAAGGACAACAAAATGTTAATGCAACATTAAATGAAAGATAAATAATCTGATTTCAGAAAACTGCTTGGGTTTTTTTTGTCCCTTTTCAGAATATAAATAAGTACATAAGAATATCTTTTGTTCCTACACTACCTCTAAGGCATTGAAATTAATTAAATTTGCTAAGCACTGGCTAAACTTCATTGAACAACAATGCTTTGGATTTATTGCTCAAACTTCCAGCAATAGCCTGCATCCGAATTCGGCAGCTCAAAGTCAGAGTACTCTCTGCAATAATCACATATGACAGAACATGGAAAAGACAGAATGTGGTTTCAATGGTCTTAATTTTCCAGAATTATACTCAATACTCATTTTAATATTAAACACAAGCCAGTATGCTTATTTTTAAAGGGGAAAAAAGTCTTTTAAAATACTATTTCAAACTTGAGGATTCCATGATCCTCTTGGGGACTGGCTTAACACTGACTATGCAATTATCCTATAAACACTGTAGCTTAAGGTGCGTATGTATAATTTTTTTACACAGGAAAAGCAGGTAGTAAGAATTGCATATCCATAATGTGCTTTGTAGGTCATTCTCAGTGTACACACACCTAATAGGTTCTTATGACTAACACATTTTTACTCTAATATATTCCTTCTTCTCATTAAAGGATGTCACTAGACATTCAAATGAGTTGCATTAGTAAATTGCAAAATGAATGAGCGCCAGAGTGGCCTCCAAATTCTGCAATTCACAATTAAGTCAGGCACTCTAAACTCTTGCTCCTTTTGCAGACTAAAGGTTTCTAAAATGTCAGCTGGGTATCTCAACTATAAACTCTCCTACAAGAGGTTCCACCCTTCCACTTTTTGGTTGGGACAAGTAAAAGAAGGAAAAATTAAATTATTCATGTTCTGTTAACATAGGGGTAAATTAATTACTTTTTCTTTTCAGTGGATTTGCCTTCCCCGATACATGAATATGAGCTATTCTACAAGTTCTGATACATAAGTGTGCTGAGGACCAAAACAATATGTAGGTTTTCAAGTAAAGCAGATTGCAAATGCCCTCCCATTCTACATAGTGTACCTTGGGAGAAACATAAAACCTTATTCTTTTCAACATAGTCCAAGGATCACAATAGTTTTGCTGGATTTGTGCAGGATCTTCATGTGCTGTAATATTTAAGGTCTGTCCCATTGACAATCTGGTGATGTTGCATTTTTAGTTTGCTGTCCTTTCAGAACTGATTTCTTTCCCCTGTGAGGTGATTGAAGACACACAAATATCCTACACACATTGAAATCAAAGTCAATCAGGTGCAATGTCCCAGCCTAAGCTGTAAATTCTTGCCACAGCTGAGGAAGTGCTCCCCTAGGAGGGAACATGCTGGTGAAGGTGATTTCCAAAGCCAGCAAAAAGAGGCAAACCTTTGCGGGCTTCCACCTGCTGGCAAAAGCTCTCTCACAGAGAAAGTACACAGCCCCTGCCACCCCACACATGGCTGCTTCAACGGGATGAGAGCTGAGCAGAGAAGCTGTTTGCATAGTTGAAAAAAGTGGTCTGAAAGTCATCCTTGGAAATAAACTGGTTATCCTAGGAACCTGAACAATAAATAGGAAGCAGAGAAGCGAATGCTGTGTATAAATGAAACCATTAGCTTTGGTCCTCTGGGTCACAAAAAAAAATAATGATAATAATAATAATAACTTAAAAAGCAGACTGCAAAGGCACCCATGTGTAAATCTCAGGACACTGAATTGTTCTCACTGATTAAGCACCAAATCAGCTCACTACAGCAACCACCAGGGCTGACCCCCCCAAAATCACTGAGCCACCCTGCCTTTCCATGTAGCACTGGCAGGGTGACATGTCAAAAGCACTACGTTTGGCACTCTTCCAAGTTTGTTTCCCCTCCCCACCTACTTGTGCCTAACTCCCTCTGTCTGATGAGATGCCAGTTCAAAAAACCATCATTAGTATTCAAGACAGAGCAGTTTCTGGCTAATCCTGCTAAGAAGAGACTGTAGCAACCCCCTGCCTGGTTTCACTGGCATTGACGGCTATTTGCTGACATGGCCTCTTTCACCTTGGAGAGAACCAGGGTCACAGGAGCTGGTGATAAGAAATGAAACTCCATCAATCCTGGAGGAAGGGATAAAGAAGTGCGATGTCAAATAAAAAATAAATAATACTCTGCACTTTTTGAGAAGCATTCACTCTGGGAATGGCAATTTTACAGGTGCAACATCTGGCACAGCCACTGGAAGAGGTTGGCATCCCTCTGGGAAGGAGAGAGCTGCAGAAAGCCAAAATGTGGAACTGGGCCGGTGCCAGCATACCAGAACTCATCTCCCAAAATGAAAAACAAGAGTGTTGAGGGAGGTGTCTGTTACACCCTAGAGGGCACTATTGCACGGTTAAAGAATTAGCTCTCAAGGCATCAAATAAAATAGGGTCTCATTAACAGAACATCATTTCACTACTGGTTTCCTTCTTTTTCACTTCAAAGTCAAAACCAAGCTAGGTGACAGTTCTCTAGAGATTTAAAAAAAAAATACCAAAACAAACAAAAAAAATCCTCCTAAGCACAAAAGAAACTAGTAAAACCCTTCCCATCTGTTCCCAAATTAGCCTGACTTATCTAATGGCTTTTTCTCCCTTTTCCTTTAGTATTTCTCAGGGGCAATGGAATAACTGAATTAGTTTTTCTGCAATGGTTTTATTTTTTATGTATTTTTCTACGCATATGTCAATGAACAGACCAACAGAGGGAGAATATCTATGTGGTCAAGAAGATCCTGGCGAGAACTTGGTTGACCTATTTAAAATTACAGCCTCATATAAGATTTTAGGTTGCATGATCCTCTGAAATACATGAGATTAATATTACAATGTAGCACACTCAGATACACTAAAAGTGTGATGGAGCAAATGTCTCAGTATAACACAGGATGCTTTCTCCCCTCCTCCTTTTTAAACTATTTGTCTGTGAATGACTTTGAACCTACCAGAAAATAAAGCCTGGGTTTCCACATACAGTGAATGCAGCAGGAGGTGACAGGGCAACCCATTATGTGACAGTGACTTCAAACACATGCCGAAGGAGCCATCCAGCATGGGTCTGCTGCAATACATCCTGCTGCAAGTTCACTTTGGCAGGATATGTCCACTTGGGCCTGCATTTACCAACTGACCTGCACCTGGAATGAGAAACTACATTCTGCTTGGAAGGATGTAATAAAATCCAGCAGACATCTGAAAAGGAAAAGCCCTTTGTGGGAGGTATTTGGAGGTTATTTTTCCTGTTACTGATCAGCTTCATCATCTAAGAGGTTTGGATCCAGGCCGTCATCTCTTGGGCCAACAAAAACGCTCCTTAAAGTCCTTTAATACCACTGCACTACAAGACAGGGCAAGTGAATATTCCCTTCCTTTCAAAACTCGGATATATTTATCGATTTCTCTATTCACCAGCACCTCATGGGGCACACTTTGAAACCCTGCTGGTAGGAAAAGAGACAAAGAACATATCCTGCATGAAGTTACAAAGCACTAATCAGTATGTCAGCATAAACGAACCAGGATTTCGTACCCTTTGCTGTTTGTACTCTGCTGGAAAACAGTTTTCAATTAAAGCTAATTGATCAAATGCACTGTACTTTCTTTTCAAGCAGTAATACAGGTTTTTGCCTCAGTGACTTCAACAAAGCAACACAGACAAACCTTGATTTGGATTACTGAAAGAGCTTTCATATGTATAAACATTACCAGGCAAGTTCTTAAGGTGGCAAGAAAAGAAATCATTCCATCCATCCAGTCATTAACTGCAATACTTTCAACAACTAAAAAAATTCCCTCAAATCCCAAAATAGATCCACTGCTTTGGAATTGTCTCTATTCAAGTGGAATATCAGTAAGGTGAAGTTCATCTGTTTTGGTAACATTCCGAAACAAAAATCAAGACACGTGGTTTACGCGGAGTCCTAATCAAAGTGCAAATGTTTTCTGAGGCACCTGTACCTGGGATTTTGGATAAATATGCTAGAGAGACAAAGTTCAAATCTTGATTTCAAAACACCTTTAGTAGCCAAGAGCTGTTTCTGAATTGAGGAGTTTTCTTTGGGTCATGTTCTAATCACACTGAAGCCAAGTTTTAATTTTCATTATACTCTTAGCATTCCTCTTTTTCTCTCTCCTACCACCCACTCCACTTACAAGTGACCTGGAGCTCTGTTTTGAAGGGGGTAGGAACTGTCTCACATTGGTTGGTGTTTCCTTTTCAATGGAGTGTCGTCTCTGAGGCGGCTGCCGTCTCTCGGGCTGCGGTGTGGACGAGATGGGCAGGAACTTTGGAGGCGCTAAGGATTCAGTCACAACAAAAAAGTTAGGTCTTCTACAAGAGACTGTTGGATAACATTGCTCAGTACTTAATCCAGCCACTGATTTGCTAGAATTCCTACTTCTGGTGGCTGAAGTTACATATCCATACTGAGGCATTTCAGATATTGTTCTACTTATTTCACCCTCATGCACAGAAAACACATGCACAGCTTACACAGCTCATTACAAAACCTTTCCAATGAAACTGAAACACTTCAGAACAAATGAAAAATATTGTTACACAGTAAAACCTGCAATAACTGTGTCTGAAAAAAAGACCAGATCTTGCCCTCTTCCCAGTAAGTATTTATAAGAAATACTGGTGATTGCCAAGTGTCTTTCAAACACTGCCACAGTGGCAGAGATGGAGGAAGCATTTAAATTGGTCTTAGGTTAGAACATGCTTCTGTAACAACAAATTATTTCATGAGATGAGCATAGCTATCCCCTCCATTCCCTTGTGACTTCCTCTACAGTCCTACAAAAACTTCAAGGATGAATCCTTCTGTTTTACAATGATATCCTCCCAGAGTGGAGGCTAATGCCTTCCAACTGTTTATCACATTAGACCCATTCAGCAGGGTTCAGCTTTAGAAGTTCATTTCATTAACAACACTCAGCTTCAGCTTTCCATATAAGTTTGAGACAAAGTTCATAGTACAGAAGACAACAGAAGTGTGTAAAAGCAGCCACTGGGCTCTCTCATAACTCACTCTTTCTGCTGCTGGTGCCTTCTTGAGAGGGGTCTTCCAGTTGTGAGGGGGAGATGCTGCTGCTACTTCCTGATTTGTGCACTGATTCCTCCTGTGTGGCAAGAGGAAAAGAAACAGAACTCCTCAGGGACTGTTTTTAGTTCTCCTACTGCTTTTTAGCACACAGAAATCACAAGCTATCAAAGATATTTTGGACCATTCAGTCACTCAAAGTCCTAGAAGAAGTCATGAAAAGAACATTGACTCTGCACAGTACTGAGCAAACAGAATTTTCAGTGCTCAGTTTTTTTAGAAACTGAAATAAATGGTACAAGATTGGAATTCAGTGTATTTAACTACTGCATGAAAAAACAAGATCAGGAGAGAAGTGCATGAATCCACTGTAAACTGTTAATTTTCCTTGTTGTATTCAAAGACTTCTAGGGATTTGCAGCTACAGCAGATATGTTAACTCAGCTTTATATTTCACACTAACAAGGAATTTGCTCTTAGATTTCTCTGGTCTCCAAAGGAATAAGAGCCACTCACACAAGTGACTCAGGTAAAGAGAAATTAAACTGAATTTGACTGCACTGCTCTCTAATTCCCAATCCTGGTGTGTTTTTCCTTTCTTCTGTATTTAAAAGAAATCTCATTCACTGTATAAGCATGCTTCTTCTCAACAGCCAAGAGCAACTCCTGCAAGATTAAGGAAAGTGAAATGGGCTTTGACTAAACACCTCTCAGCTATCTAAAGCTTTATGCCACCAAATCATTAAATCCTTTGCTGTGACCAAAAGCCTGTCTTCAGACACGAGATACCAGCAAAGACACAGATCATCACAGGAGCCTCCCAAATGAAGAGTGCTGGAGGACTGAGCTTGAACCCTCTACCTCTAATGTGAATGCTTTCAACCAAAAAGACTTAACATCATTCAGGCTGCCAAGATTTACAGATCAAACAAGTGACCTGCTCTAAAATCCAGCAAGTGGCTGAGCTTCTCTCTCACAGATTTTCTTTGCTGAAAACCTCCACTGGCTGAAAGATTGCCTTCTTTGGTAACAACAAGTGGGAAAGAAAAGCTGGCAGGATCACCTCAATGAGCACCATGCATCACAGGACACAGGCCTCTGCAAATTCCCATCAGGTGATCTGTCCTTTAGGCTTAGCTCAAGGGTAGGTGTTGTATGTGAGGACACTGTTCCCACCTATTTGCCACAACACAGTACTCTGCAAGGGGTCTCAAACCAGCTAACATCCTAAAATAGTATATTCACTTTTCATTAACATTTCAATTCACTTAACATTTCAACTGTGACCCCACGAAACACTTGTGATGAGAAGCTTGTAAGGAAGCTTGAGCAGCACATTGAGCTACATCAGCTGTTTTACTTGCAGAAACCAGTACAGTTCAGCTACAGATCTGACTCAGTCAGCCCTGCATATTGTTGCACGGCTGCCTTAAAAGACCAGTGGAGAACTTGCGTGCCAACTGGATGCACTGTTTTTGCAAGGGGTGCAACAGTGCTCACAAGTCTAGAGTAAAACATTTAAATTTTGAGAAGGAGAATAGCCATGTACAAAGGGAACTACTCAACTTTCCACTTTGTAGAAGTCAGACTGTTCTGAGTGGAAGATGAGTTCCCCATTGCCGGAGAAGCTAATGAACTAAGATGAAGAACTAAGTAAGCTCTTCTGCTGTTCTAAAGAATGAACTGTTGGAGCCAGTGGCTAAGTATAAAAAATAGCAAGTATAAACCAACACAGGGAAAATGGAAGCCAGGAGGAAGTTAAATTGGACAAAAAATCCTACTTAAAAAACAGGTATTCCAGGTTCGTAATTTCAAATTACTTCTGTGCACAAACATGCACTGACAATGTTATTGCTGTCCTACAATTTTTCGAACACAGAGGGCTTTTTTTTGAGAACGAAATCTTGTGCAGGAAGCCCTGATAAACCACTTAATGAACTCTTCCAAATCTATACAGCAACTGTTGACAATTATTGTAGACTATCTAACATTTTGAGATTGGATCAACCCAACATCCAGAACTCCAGTTCTTCAGAATGCCAAACAATTAGAATTTTACAGTTACTGAGAAATCTGCAGCTTTAAAGACTTTACCTTAAAACATCTAAATATATTACAGACATAATTTTTGGCCAGACACATGTAGCTTCATTAGGAAGAGACAGTTTTTACATCTGTATCAAAAGTCACTATTAGATTGCTACTTCTCTTAGCCACATAGAGCAAAATAGCACTTCCTGCTCCATGCCCTTGGAATCTGTGATTTTAGTGGTGATGCAGAAAAAGCAAGGACAGAAAGAAGGAACAATTTATACAATATTCATCCTTGCTAGAAAATGGGCATAGGGCTGTGTCAGACCTTGCCTTTCACCTCTGCCTGGCTACACTGAGTATTGGGACACAGCTTGCATTGCAACACAGATGGAAGAACAAAGGGGACGCAGGGGGAAGAAAATGCATCTGCATCACAGCTCATTTGGAGGTCTACAGCTCAGCAGTGCAGGTATTTCCAGCCTGTAATTTAGGGCACAACAGTCATAATTTCACTCCCAGTGAGTAACTCCAAATAGGTTAAGCCCAATTCAAACTGCAAAGAGGTAGCTGAGTCATTTACAGGCAATCAGAACAACACATACACTCTTCTGTGTCTTACATACAAATTAAAAGTCAGGAAAGAAATAAAACGTTTGTACAGCGCGATCTTCACTCTCTTGAAATGTTCTACTTGAAATGTTCTGTGTCTTTCACCACCTTGAAAAACTTCATCCAAACTCCCTTCGGTTTATTTTCACTACTTTAGCACTCTTCCTGAGCCCCAACCAGTATTTTGCTGAGCATCTTTATCATCTCAGTTGCTTCACCAGCTATTTCTATTGACTCAAACTAGTACAGCATCTGTTCTCTGTGACAGCTCGATGTGGTTGATTTATTTTCAATTTATCTTTTGCTGTATGTTCCAGAGCTTGTTCCATACCACTTTGCTTGCCTACACAATATTCCCTAATCAATAGTCACATTCAGACATTTTATTTTTCCCTTCTACAAGAATCATTTCACATTTCCTTCTACATAATTTTCTTTTACTGACCTCTGCTCATTTTCCTGTGTGAAATAGCATGATGCTTCAGGATACACAGAGGTACAGGCTGTAAGATACAACTCTCACTAACAGATCTTAGTATTCCTGCATCCTGCCCAGCTTCATTCATATTAACAAACCACATATAGCCTCTATTGTAATTTTAAAGACTGATGAGTGATCTCAGAATGCAAATCTCTTCTGCTTTCAGAACAGATGCATCAAATTATGCACCCACACAAGTCACCCATAGGATAACCCCAAAGAGGGCCAACCTTTCACAGATCAAGGAAGTATGCAAAGAGATAAATTTCTCCCTACATATATTTCTTCCCAGCCTCCTATCTTTCAGCCTAGACGCCTTTGTAACCACCCTGTCAGGAAACCCCTCCTTTCCCATTTACAAGAGAGAAAAAGAGTCAGGGAAGACTGCTTTCCTCAGGCTAAAATTATCCTCTGTGAAAAAGCCTGCCTGCATGAGCTTTCCAGACAGCTTAACTTTCAGAAAGGTCCAAACTCAATTAATAACACTACTGGTCCAGAAGACAAAGCTCATTCTTCAGGATGTAATGTTGGTACTTCCTGAGGATCATATATAATGCAGCTTTGAAGCTAAAAAGCTTTTTAAGGTTTTCTCCTTCTAATGCTTTTTAAAATCTTTAACTCTTCATTTAGAGTGGATGAATTCAAAATTATTTCTCCATCTGAGTGGTATTTGCTTGTCCCTATCTGTGAAACATTTTTGGGGTGTTAGTTCCCAATCTCATACAGCAAACTAATGCACTGACATTTGCACTAAACTGCAACCCCTCTGGCACAGCTGCTGCTCTTTATTTAACAGCTATTATGGTGAGGCTGGCCCCACATCTGAGTCCTTTAGTGACAGCTACTGCATGAGTGCCAGAAGGGTGCAATGTACTTTCCTAAATTCCCAAAAGCATAATTGCTACAAACATGCTGTGGACAGATACTGGGCATTTAGGAAAGTAAGTAAATATGGATTTAAGGCCAAAATTACCATTTAATCTTTCAAAAAATTATTCTCCTTTTTGGGGTCTGATCTAGTATTTTTGAAGTTCTGTGGGCTGACAAAGCAGCCATGGAAAACTCGGATTATAATTTGCACAGTCACTTCTCATCTGATCAGTTCAGCAAACTAGGAAGTAAGACTCAGTTCTGACAAACTGAGAAGCAAGCTGTGTCCTGATTTTTTACCTCTGATTCTGAGCTGTCAAGTTCAGCCAACGTGGGAGCCTTAAGGAGTCTCTTGCGTTGCACTGTCACTTGTGTGGCCCCGTTCTGCTTCCCTTGTGCTGCAAGGCCACCGTTCACTACGGAGGCATCCACTAGTTTTCTTCCAGTCTCTGGCGTTGGTACATCTACCAAAAGAAACAGAACAATTGGTGTTTGCACCTGAAATGTATTTTGCCTTATCAAATCTTACCATTAAGGCAATGCACACAAAAGGAAAAAAATTTTTGTGATAGTTATATCTGTGCAATTATTTTACTGAAAGTGATTCACTGCTCAAAGAATTACAGGCAATGGTTTGCAGTACAGAAGCAGTATGAAAGAATGAAAGCAGTGGAAAAAGCAGCATTGCATAATGCTAAAACCCAACCTCAGACCAACACCAATCAGCTTTAAAAAAATTGCCTGTGTTAAACCCGAAAATATTCTTCCTTCAACGTACAGTCTATAATTAACTATGTAACAAAGACCAGAAGAATGCACAGCTATATCTGGGCAAGTGGGTTTCCAGGGAATCTGAAGACAACACCGCACAGAAATTAGGAGGTTTAGCATGGAGTAAACCCAGTTTTTCCTGTGAGGACAGAATTGCACTTTATTCTGCAGGATACAGAGAAGGAATGAAAATGAGGTAAATAATGAGCGTTCATCAAACACATGCACAACTCTTAGGCTTGCATGGCCATTTGTATTAAAAACATCTGTGAGGTCAGACCTTCATGGAACAGCAGAAACCTGAGGCTCCAGCTCTATTTTCATCTACATGACTTTTACAAGGATGTAACTCCACTGAGTAAATTGCTCAGGATTTCTGCTAGAGTGCAATGAAGATGCATCTTGGATAATGTAAGCTTTGGGTCTGCTGTGCTTAGCCTAGCTTAGCTTTAGACATTAAGATAATGACCTAGCCTTTGACATTTAAGGAGAGCTTAGAGTTTGGTCTGATAAATCAGTTTTATCCCTGTAAAAGTACAAAGTACAGTATTCCAATCTGAAGAAAATTATGTTGGAGGGACAAGGAAGAGAAGCTTTTAATCTCCCATTTGCATGTATGTCTAAGCATCTGGTCTCTCTACAAATGTGTTTTTCTACTCATGTAATTATAGGACTCCTTCCCCAGCCTTATATTAACAAAGTACCTCCAGGTATTACAAGGCTAGGGTAATGATGAGTAATTATTTCCATTTTTATACACGGTGAAAAGAGGCACAGAAGGTCAAATGACTTGTACCTTAGGTTACTGGGAGGACTACGACAGAGAAATGGTATCACCCAGATATTCACAGTGCCAACAATGCAAGTACTCACACATCATTTGGAGTTACTTACATAGTTGCCCCGGTATAAACAGACACAGTCACTCCTGCTACAACACCATTTGCATGGATAAAGCCATCCTTGCACCAGGTAAATCAAAGTCACAGACTACACACAGAACAGCTACAGTAGTAGGTCTGTTTAACAACATTCTCACCACAGCAGCTACTGAAATAAGAAAAGGAATAAGCTAAATCAATATATATTTTAAAGAATTATTCAGGTTATTGTTGAATTGCTGGAAACAATATCCAGATATTGTTAAATGCTGATCTAAAAAGGAGAGGAATTGTGTTATAGTTCCTCTATAAATCATGCCTTTAACTGGGAGTATAAGAAAAGGCAATTATTTGGGCTGTTAAAGCCATGGTGACATTCCAGGCCTATGAATCTGTGTACTACAGTGTTATTACTGCCTTCAGGTCCTCCCTACAAAGAGTTTCAATCAAAGACCGAGACTCTTTAACCCTTAGTTCCTATCTTCAAAGGCTTTGCTAATGGGTGTCCTGACTACCACAATGGCTTATAGGTCATGGGTTTTTTTTCCTTCTGGATTTCTGTGAGTACAGCATGGGTGTCCCCCACATCAAATGCATTCCTGCTCTAACAGCAGCTGTACACAATCCCAGAAAGGGACAACAGGAAAACAAAACCCAAACTGCCTCCCATCCCTGCTGCCAATGCCACTTCTTGAGACCTCATAACTAGTTGGCATGTAGCTGCTGACTGAGGAAGTTCTGGGTTTCCCAAATGAGCAAGACTAAAACCTTTGATTTGTCTTTGGATGGCACAGAGTGGTTCCTGAACAGACCGTCCAAGGAAGCAGCTCCAGCACCACCCACACAACACCCAAAGGTGGTGTCCCTTGTCCCCTAAACCTCCTGGGTGGGGACTCCCCTGCCTGATGGTAGAGAGGGTGAAGAACAGCCTGTAAGCACTGCTGGACTCACTGGGAGAATGAACAATGGGAAGGCCAACAGCATTGCCCTCCTGCCAAAAAGTAAAACACACAATAGGTCTGGGGAAAGGAAAAAGAGGGGACAACACCAGACATCCCCTATGGCAGGTGATGGAACGTGTTTTCACATCATAAATTGTTTTCTGGTGGTTTTTGTTTGTTTACTTGCTTTCTTTTTTTTTTTCCCTAGGAATTTAGGCCAAATTTCTTTAGGCCTCAGAAATGGAAATCTCTGGTCCATTTCAAAAGTAATTTATGTAGCCTAAACCACCTGTTATTTAAAGTCAGGCATATATGAGTTGTTCATACACATTGCTGAGTTGCTCAGATTCAAGTCTTCTTGAAATACCAAAGAAATTTTAGGTGAATCAAGAAGACAATCCAACATAATACTTGTTTCCAAGGTTTCTTCAGTAGGAAATGTCATTTATCACTATTCTTTCCTCTAGAGAAAAAAAAAACCAGGGAGTTTTTACAACTTGCAAGCACTAAAGAATAATAATAATAAAAAGAGAATAAAATTTTAAAAATGTCCAATCTGTAAAATCCATTTGGTCAATCAAGTTCAATTTATCATTCTTGCACTTACAGTACCGGATACAAGTGAATAAATGGATCATCATAACTTAAGGAAAAGATCATGACATCTGAGTTTCAACAAACAGATTTCAAGAAAAAGACCTTGTTCCAAAATTAAAACCAGAATCTGTTAGCAGACATAGGCCAAAAAATGATTAGCTTGTTTAAGCTGTTTTAGTGATCTGTTCGGGCAACAGAAACATTAGCAGGTGACAAATAATTGTACATCATCATAAACAAGATAAAATTATTTAGGGTAAACAAATCAGAAGCAAGAAATAGAATAAATAGTATAAATATGAACATGACAGAAGAACTCAATGGACAATTCTTTGAAACAAAACCTAGATTTATTTTTTTTAAAATGGACAGTAGTTTTCAATCTCTAGGTTCATTGAACATTTAAACGTTCTGAAGATGATTCCAATGATATTAAAAAAGGCTTGTGTGATTAGTAGCCTGGGGTTAAGAATTTATTAGAGAGTCAGACACGCTGGGGGAGTGTCATTTCTCTGTGTTTTCAGGCAGCAAGTACAGTGAACAGTACCTGCAAATTGGATGAATGTGTTTGGTTTCTTTTGAGATTTTCTCTAAGCTGTCATTACAACAGGCAAATGAAAGAAGGCAAGGTCTTGATTTGATTACTTGATGGTTGTGTTGGGCTTCCCTGACCAGACTTAGGAAGGGGGAGACAAAAAACCCCCACCATAGGATAACATGAAATGTGCCCTTATTTACATGTAAGATTAGGTCTCTTGTGAAACAAGGAATTAAGCAGACCACAAATTACATGCAAACCTCAGCAGTCATGTAACCATATGCTGTCTGCCTCCTAACCAGCTCTCCTCAGCCAAGACTGACAATAGAAACCTGAATTTTGTTCCATACAGGAAATGCAGACTTCAGGATTATAATTTTTTACACTGAGTTTAAAAGAAGGCTAAGATGGATTTGCAGAATTAATATAAGTTTGCTTTTTGATGGCTATTATGTTGATGATCTATTGGGAAATATTACATAATGAATAAAGGTAACAGAGATGTGCTCCTTTCAGTGGACTTCAGATGTTGAATTCAAACCTGAGAACTTATAAATCAGTCTTTGCTGTGTTTGCATCACATGTATCACTGTGTTATGTAGACTAAAGAGCTTACAAAGACCTGGTCGAGCTCCTGCCTCCCACTGGTCTGAGACAGACGTAATCTAAAAGTAATAATCCCCATGAAATTTGGTGTTAAATGCTTCAGTTTCCTTTTTTTTTCTCTCCCTGCACACCTCCCAGTTCCCCCCTTCCCCTAAAATGTACATACTGTTTCTGAAATAATAGCTTCAAAGCAGCAAGGCACACAGCTTTAAGGTAGGAACTTGAGTGTTAAGAGTGGGAATGACTGATCTTTTGAGCTGCACTCAGCACTGCATTGAAATGAAGCTGCTTTTCATCTATTTTTCTATTAGAGGAAGTGGGCAATGACTGCCCTGGTCCCTAGTTGTTATCTGAGTACCTCTAAGATAACCCACTACAGGTGGCTACCACTTGCTCCTTCTATTCTACCAGAAGTGTAAAAGGAGCCCCCAGGAGCCCCTCCTCTCCTCTTCAGGAGAGCAGCAGGCAGATACGTGGAGCTGGGCACTGTGACACACCAACTACCCCAGCGCGGTGCCAGCAAAAGTCTTCTCAGGATTCTGCATCCTCCCCATCGCAGGCAGCATGAATAATATAAACCTGCACTCATCCTTTAGCATTTAGCAGGAAACACTTCTCTTTTTCAGCTTGTTCGTGGGGTTTTTGTGACAGCAGTTCCATCAAGCAGAGAGCAATGAAAGCAGTGAAAAAGCAAGTGTGTGCAAACAGTGATGAAAGCACAGTACAGCCTCTCTGCCTCTAAAATAATGAAAAAAGTAAAAGCACGCAAAGCAACAGCATCCAAAATTACTGCTTATCTGCTTACTATCAATATCCCAACCCATCTAATTCGCTTGTACTGCTCATCTGATGTCTCACATCTACCTAACTGGAATGTTTTAATCATCCCGAATTTACTTCTAAGGACACTTTATCAGATCACTCAGTCATGCCATATGATGCTACTTGCTGAGAACCATGACTTGAAAAAACAAAACCAATCACATTTGGGAGATGGATAAAGAAACCAGGAAGAGTTCTTCGGTGGTCAGTCAAAAACAGCAAATCCAAATACAGTACAGATTACTAAAGCTACTTCTTCAAAATAAAAATGCTATGGTTATGAATTAATGGATCACGAAATATTGTTTGGATTTAAACAAATGAGGATGTCTCAGAATTCTTAGAAATGAAAGGCGAAAGAAGAAGCAGACAGACATGTAAAAAGACAGATCTGAACATTTCCCTTTAGCTGGTCACTGGCATATTCAGTTTTATCTTCTTAAAACTGAGAGAACTTTGGGCACATCTGAAAGTAGTAACACTTTTTGAAAACTTAGGTTTGCCTGTTTACGCTGCTATCTGAGGCCCTGGGGTACCTGCAGCTTTCAGAGGAGTCAAATATGATGCCATGTACATTTGTAATGTGAACCCCAGCAGACAGCTGTAGTAGCTGTCCCGTGCACCACGAGTGTAAGGTTTCACAAAAAGGCTTGAGCTGCATTAACAGCTTGTCTCCACCTCTGACAGCAGAGCCTGTTCCTTCCTCCCTTCCACCCATGCTCATCAGCTGCCCTCCTCAGCCAGCTCTCTGATCATCTGACCAGATAGTAGGCAGGTTTCAAGCACTAAAGGAGCAGAAAAACAACCCGGTAAAAAATATTAAAAGTATTTGTTCCTGGGTTACAGGACTTCAACACAGTCCCCTTGTGAATAAATGAGCAGGACTGGCACAGAGAAGGGGGAGAATCACAGGCTTAGGAGGGAGCCTGGGGAGGAGAGGGAGCAGTCAGAGTCCCTCCTCCCCTCTCAACAGTGGCAAGCTGTTTCCTTGGCTCAGACAGAACAGAGAGCCACATTCACAGATACGTCACTTGTGAGCTGTGCTCCCTTATAACATAACTGATGTATTTTTTAGGTTATAATAACCAAAAAACTTCTATATGGTCTTTCTCATTCAAAATATGCCAGGATTTATGGGGAAAATAACCAGATGAGGATAAAGGATGCATGGAAAAACTGAGGATGCGAACTCTGCAAAAGTCCCAGAGATATTTCTACATGTAATTCAAAGGAAGAAGGGGAGGTGGTACAAAGAGCATGGATTTATTTGGAGACTCTTTTGGGAGTCACCTTGGGGAAATTAGCTAAGAGCTATATCCTCCACTAATAAACCTTTGAGGCTGATGATGAATATTTCCAACATCAATGATGGAAATTTTGGGCCTGAGCATAGTGGAAAGTTAGTGTATAATAAGGAAGGAATTAATTTATTTTCTGGCTACGAGGCTATCTGACATCGCTGTATCCAAAGGGGAACAGGTTCACCCAGTTGCTGTACGTCCTAACTAATGGCTCACCAGAGGAAACCTGAAAATTGGTATTAGATAGCTGATGAAGGGTCACCTGTTGGATCCTCTGCACCAGCTATTACCAGTAAACCTTATTTTGCTAATGAGTAAAGAAGAAAGGTTTAGCCTTTTCTTTAGTGAATGTCTTTGATTTCATAGCTCACAAAGCTTTCACTGTAAAGACACTGTGGGACTGACAGTTTCTTTCTAGATCAATATACATAGGTATATTTCACTTAATCTAGAAAGGTAGATGAGCTCAAAGCTGGTTTTAGGATCCTGGTGAGAAATGGAGTACTGCAAAAGATGGTCTAGTCAAAAAGTGAGTGCAAAGACAAAAAAGTCAGATTTATAAATAAATAAATCAGACTTGAAGGTGATGCTGTATTCTGCAATCCTTTTAAGAGTCTGGAACAACTCCGGACCACCTTATTTTGCTTATTTATTAAGCACAATTCCAGCACTCTATTTCAGGTGAAATGCAGATGTTTCTTATATGTAGACATCCTTTTTTGGCAAGGGAAATGTAAGTATTAATAACTAATTTATCTAAATTTTTTTTTCACTGACCATATCTTGGAAGAATCCCTTCAAGCTTCTTTCTTAGATGGGAATTCAACAAACAGATGGAACAAATTTCACAATAAGCACAACAACCACGTCAGGTGTTGCAGCACATTTTACCTGACAGGTCAAAACTGTAAGACATGCTAAGTGGCCGTATTGCTGTAAAAAAAGAAACAAACACAACAAAAAAGAAAATGATTCAGCTATTAGAAAAGCAGAGGGATAATGAAAACAAAAGATTAACTCCACTTGAGACATTTTGGACTCTCTTGCTTAAATCCAAAATGTGTCAGACATACTACTGCTTTACCGTAGTAAAGTTCAAATTCTGAAAACTACAGCAGCATAAACAAGACTTGCAAACAGAACAATTATATTACTAGTAAATTAGGATCTTTGGAATTCAATAAATCAAATATCAAAACAAGAGACAAATATCTGAATAATTTAACAGTTTAAAATAAAATCACCATGAAAGAGAAACAGGGAAAAGGGAAAGAGAGAGAGAGAAGAGAAAAAGCTGAAAAAAAATGGAAAGCACAAAGCCACATTTCACACAAGTTTCAGTGACCTGAAATAAAGATATTCCTAATTTTTTTAAGCATAATCTCCAATGATTATAATTAAACTAATAAAGAGAGACACCCAAGCTAAGCTTGAGCAGTAGTTTCCTTGAAGAGGATGGAAAAAAAGGCCAAACAAAATCTCATTTGTGCTGATTCCCGTTCTTTTTAAAAACCTTAGGTGCACTTAGCCTTTAAAGTACATCTGTGATATTATTCTCTTCTTCCTGGGCCTCTGATGATTTTATTGTTAGATAAGAAAGTGGTCAGATGTTCTTCATTTCTGGAATGACCTATCTATATTTCCAATTAAATGGTGTATTCAGGGAGCAGATCCTCAAAATATTCTTAACTGAAAACAAAATTTCAGTGCACTAATCCAGATAAGCAGGCCAAGCCCAGTGACAAGAATGTGCAAAAATGCATCAAAATTGAAATCAGCTTAAGTGTCTTACTTGACAGGTGATAAATCTACAAGCTGGTAGAAAGGGCCTGTCAGACACACATACCACTGCCCTAAAAGATATTTATAAAAAGGTTGTACTGGGACAAGTTTCACTCATGATAATAATTTAAAGTGGTGCATGCAGTAGGTGGCTGACTCAGAGCTAAATTTGGGAGTCAGGGAATCTTTTCTGTATTCATTAACTAGACACCATCCATAGATAACAGCTACAGATACAGTACCAAAATTTCAGTCCAAACTTAGCATAAAGGCACATAGTTCTTGAAGCATAAGGGTGTTTATCACCTGATGCTGAGACATTGATAAAACCTGCACATGAAACAAAGTTTTGTCCAAGCTCCATTAGCTCCACTTGTTTGAGTCACAAATCCACTCTTTTAATAAGCAGGACATGCACCTCAAGGCTGTGTTAGTCTCAATGGCTTACACTGATGATTTCATTAGGTCATTTGAAAGCTCACCTCAACTCCTCTACTCAAACCTATCCCTTTGTGAGCACAGTTCAACCCCATTTCCAAAGAAGTTTTAGACTGAGACTGGCCAGGGTAGAGAAGAGCTTACCTGTACCATGTGGATGTAGAGAGAGGGACAAAGCCTGTGGCTGCTGGGGAGCACATGCCATAGGTACACTCTTACACAGAGCAGGAACTGCAAGAGTACAGCCCCTACTCACCCCAACAGTCAGGTGCAATTGTGCTCTTGACTGTATAAACTGAGCAAAAGGGAGTAACTCTGGGACACGTGAAACACACCTTATGCTCCTGAATACGTCACTGTAATGTGCTATTTTTTTTCTCATTTTAAACAGCAACAAATATTTCTGTCCAGATGGTGCAAGTGTCCCACATGGTGTTTCTACTTAGATGTATAATCCTTAAGCCTCATTACCTTACATGTTGTTACACTAAATTACATTCAGTGGTCATTTAAACGGTATGGCAGATCTACTTGTGCCACACTGAATGCCACTAGCATTACCCTATTCCCAATCTGCACAAGCACATTCTTTTTTAAAAGAAACTTGGGGCGCGACAATCATTCCAACTGTAAGAAAGAACAAAACCTCATAGGTCAACATAAGGAAAATTATCTTAAAGGCCTTTGGTCTTTTTAGTTCTTCATACCAGCAGCTAATATATACTTGGAAAAAAGCTTGCATGCATCCACTTTTACACCTCCATTAATGTGGCATTTAATCCAATCAATACACTGGACTTAAGGGGAATCACCCCAGTTCCAAAACACAAAAATTTAATGCTTTAACAAAAAGGAAGAACAAAAGTGGAAGACAAGTATCCCTCATTGGAGGTGATGCCTTGAAATCAGTTCAGAAGTCCTAAGCAGTTGTGGTTCAAAATTTAACACCAGTTTTAGAAACTGTTTACTAACTGTATTTGATGCCATTTATATCAGTTAGAAATTGTAAAGATTTATTAGATCAGGTTTGCTGCCCCTGAGACAACATGATCGTTTCCCAGATGGAGCACATTTAAAACACTGAAACTGAATGTTTGAAAGAAAAGTAAGGAGTCATTCCACATATCTACAAGCTTCTTACATTTGGAAAAGAAGTTTAGGCCTGTGAGAAATGATAATTGATACAGCAAACATAAACTGAATCCAAACCAGAAACTGGAAGGCCCAAGAAAACAATATTTGAAGCACTGTGCTTTTACAAATGCACCCAAGCATTCCCCAAACTCCATCAAGCACTTCAAAAACAATGCAACAATGCAAGACTGATGAAATTGTTTTTCTCCAGAGACAATGGGTTGTCACAATCCACTTGAATCTGGACCAGTGCCTTTGAGCACATGTGGCAAGCACAAATATCTTTCAAAAAGCAGCAACAGAGATTGCATATGCGGATTTTTTCACACTTTTCAACCACAAGATTCCACATTTTCTCTTTAAAAATTTGGCTACTTCAGTTTTTCTGATACAGATAAATACAGTACTCCTAAAGCAATTTAAGTCACATGTAGGACTGTATTTATCATGCTTTTGCCATCAGAACAACTGAACTAATGCAAACTGGTGACTGCTGCATAGCATAATATTTGCATCATTTCATAGTGGTTTGCTGAAAATACACTGCAGAAATGAAATGCTTTGCAGTGCAAGTCTGAATTATTTTCCCATAAAAAGACCTACAAAACAGATTTTCTGTAACTTGGAAAAGGAAGCAAAGATTTAGTTTCAAAATAAATGCAATGGATTCAGTAAACAAAATAAAAGCCAATTTTTAATTAAAATAAAGAAGTTGATGATGCTAACTACAGGAAACAAAGAGAAGAAATTAATTAAAAATCGACATGTAAAGAATACCTGCAGATAGTCAACTAGACAGTATACTGCACTAGAGACAAGCAATACTTATTCCATTCTGAGCAAATGTAGCATAAACTGTCATGTGCAACAAGCAATACAATACCATTCCATTTATCTAATACTTACACTAAAAACATGAACCGAATCAAGACGAACCATTCAGTTTCATACTTGAAAATATCACTAAGCACATAGCCCTAGACAAGCCTGTAGGTTCTTTATTTTTCTGAAGAAAAAATTTTATCTTTGGTGATATCTGCACAGACGTGGCTAAAGTTGCTGGGTTTTATGTGGGAAGTTTTCTGTGGATGCTGCCAGTAAAAACCAGGCATGTGCTTACCCAGCCTGCTACGCCTTATCTCGTCAGGGGAGACTGGACGTAGCTTCCTCTCTGCCTTGATCTCCTCCAGGATCCTCTCATGGAGGCTGCGGGGCCGTGGCGGGGTCGGTTTCAGTTTCCTTGCTGAGGCCTTGGGATACACAGACAATCATATGGACATTAAAAAGTGCTTCCTTCAAAGTACATTTCACACTTTTTTTGAAAAAAATGTGGGATGCTGTGATATGATTTTACATGCACTCAATTTCAAACCTCAACATAAATTGAAAGAGGGTTTTATGCATCATGGTTTGCCAGAGATAAAGGGCTGCTGGCAATAACAGCTGTTAATGGGTATATGCAACATATTACACACTGTTCTTTTAAGGGATCCTGTTCTATACACAGAAGACAATATTTTTGAAAGCCCAGGCAGAAAATATTATATCTATATATTTGCTGGAACTAAAGATGCTTTAAAAAGCCACTGTTTTGTTAGGAATGAAGCCCACTGGATTACATACAGGATTTAATGGAGGTCGCGATCGGATGAAATCCAGGATTATTTCATGGGCACTCTTTTTTAATCGAGGTGGGATGTCACCATTGACCTGGAAAGGAGAAAGGGAAATATATATTGCTGTGTTTCACATTCATATTCATGCAGATGAGATCAATTGAAAACTCACAACAACCCTGACAGAGCTGCAGTGTTCTGACACCTGCACGAGACGTAAAACTCCACAGTCCTGAGCAGAGCAACAATCCATATGCAGAGCACAGGCAAGCAAAAAATGTACATAGCAGCTTTTCAGTTTGCTGATAGCTGCAAAATGACTCCAACTGCAGCAGCTTTAAGCAGCTATACCTAGGATTTTGAAGTAATGAAATCAAATATCACGGTTGCTATTGTGTCTATGGGAGAAGTATGATTCCTCTCTGTAAATCACATATTTCCATAGAAGAGGGGCTGGGTGAGGGTTGTTTCCTTTTTGTTTGGTTTTCTCCAGAGACACAGACATTTCTTTCTCTGATACCTCATTTAGATGTAGGACCACATACAACACATCACAGGGAAGAGTCAGCAATTCACTACACATACAGGATTTTAAAGGCAATGGAAGTTTTCATATCATATGAAGAATGCATTAATTGCAAGCTGAGAATAAGTGTATGGATTTGCTTAAAAAAAACCCACCTGTCAGGTTCAGTCTTCACTGTGCACAGTGCCCAAGCACGCTGCCAGGGATAAGAGATCATCCTATATGATATATATCCTTCTGCCACCTCCTCTTACCACACAGTAGCTGGCTATCAGCCCTGTCCTCCAATTTGACAGAAATTTTCATGACATTGTATTGCTTAAACCAAGTATCCCATATTTCAGACTTCTTTTTTCTTATTTAAGGGTCAGTTGCCTCATTCTTTTTTGTGGGACTCTATTCATACAAACTCCGTAGCCAGAGTAAAGACACGTGTCTGGTTTGCCAAATCATGTCCTTTTGCTAAACAGAAGGACTGCTGCCACCGCAAAAAGGGGTTTAAATGTCCATAAGGTCACCTGAATACAATCCCTAATTGAACTTCACCACTGCCATGTAGCTTCCATACAAGCTCTGCTCACCTCAGACAAGCTCTGTTTCTAGGCTGAGGCCCAGTGACAGTCTCCCTGAGAAGATTCATCCCTTTCCCTCTAAGAAATCATATGCAGAGTCCCTCCTGGGTAGCATTTAATTGCTTTCCTGAGGACTCTTTCTGGAGATATCCTACCCCAGACAAGGTCCAAACTCTATTTGTTCCACCCTCCTTAGTTTCCTAAGAGTGAATTTCATGTTGCTTGGCAAAGAATACCAAGCTGCTAAACTCAGCAACATGCATCATCATCTTAAAAATAGTGCAGAAAAATTAAAATGGAAAAGGTTTATATTCAACTGTGATTTGACATTTCCTGATGAGAAGAATACTATTTTAAGGGGTGTGATTGATTTCTTCTGTTCAAAGACTGAGAAATTTTTTGAGGTCAGCATGCCCTGGAAGATTGTTAATGAAATGAGAAGCCTCTCTTCCCTGAGCTACTGTTCATGAGATGTCAAAGTTGATAGCTGAAGCTGAGAATTATTACCATCAGAACAACAGTTTTGTAAACTGATAATCTCTGTTTAAGCCTTGGGGAACAACCCTCTGCATGACAATAGTCAATAAATAATACATGGCTCTGAGCCTTTCACCTCAGGGCACTCTAGGCCCTGACTTAATGCCACCAGGGTATAATTACTATCAGTATTACCATCTGATTGGAAAAGCAGAAATGTAGGATTTGCTTAAGTGATTTTCCACAGGATACATGGGGAGCTGGTGGCCAAGCAAGTGGATGTTTTGCAGCCAACAAGCGAAGAGCAGGAGCACCAGTGGCAGAACCCACCTTCTCATGCTTGGTACCCAAACAAGATACTCACATACATGGAAGATACTGAAGGGAAACTTTCATCCTCTCTGTACTGACTAGATTCATTTATTTACTCAAACTAACTCTCTCTGTAGTGAGCAACTTCAAATGTATCCTTTACTTTTACTTAATTAAAATTCATGGCTTTTGATTAAAGTCTAAATCAGAGACATTGCACAGATGCAGCCATGATACATGCAGGGGAAAAAACCACTAAGGAACAAGTTTATCTTTTTTTTTTTTTTCTCTCCACATACCAGATTGGCCCCAGCTACAAACCAGTATTTGAATAAATACCTCAAAACACTGTAAAACTACCCTAAGTCTTCCTGTGTGTAAAACAGCTTTTGTACAGCAGTATGCATTAAAACTGGCAGTGTGAAGAAAACTTAACCAGTTATTATAAAAATCAAACATAAATGTAGAGATCTAAACAGCTAACACACAGAAAAATTAGCATGTGATCATCTACCAACAACCTGCTACCATCATAGTTTAATATATAAATATGGATTTGCAATTTAAAAAATAATGGCAAATGGTACTTAGCTACATTTGGCTGAAGCCCAAAGCTTTAAAAATGGTGATCCCAAACAAGAAGTACATTGCTGATAACTTTCACAAAGAATAACATCACCTCTCATAGACACAATTATCTTAGACATTTATTTGTTTCACTATAAAAGGTGTCAGCAATAAGTAGGATAGTGCTATCTTTAAATCATAGTAAACAGGAAACTGATATTGTTTTGTACTATCGAGAAATTTTGATTTAAAAGGAAATTGCATGGACACTGAAACAGAGAGAGGGGACATACTACATCATTTCCAGAACAGCTCACGATGCAGTTCTGTGGGGAATTAAAGCCCTATAAGTAGATATCTATTTACCATCTTGCATTACACAGACAGTACAGTGTTTTAGTTAACACAGCTGTTGCACAGTATTTGACACCCTACAGCAAGCTCAAGGAGTAAGGTCCAAGAATGAAGTGCTTTGGTACTTCCCATCATGAGGTACTGTACTCACACTGCTGTCCTGCACATCTACTGCAGAAACAAGTGTATGATACCACATGGTAACCACAGTACTCACACAGGGTCCCTCCTCTGAATACCCCTAAAGCACAATTAGGAACTTCAAAGCTTCCTCCTCTGCCCAGGATGAGTCCTACACTTCTGTAGAAATATGTGATGAAGGTGTAAAATGAAAAGTTCACTGCTGAAAGCAACTCACCACAACCAAGTCAGACTTGAGTGTGAGAGAACAACAGACTCTACAATGCCCAGCTGGATAAAGTGGTCAAAGTCTTTTGCTTACATTCTCTGCCCTGCTTGAAGCATATGAAATCTTGCTTATGAAAATACTGTCCATACACAGTTGTTACGGCACTTAACCTAAGTACTGTAAGATGCTAAATACTGCAAAGAAGTAAATTTTAAAAAAAACAAAAACAAAACAAAACCAAAAAACCCCATGCCCCAGGATTCTCAGCTTAGACATTCAAATTAATGGATGTTTTTGCTAGTAATAGCTTCAGCCCATATGTTTAAATTCCTCTTCTGCAACATGGCCAAGCTAATCCCACTACGTGACATGTATCTGTGAAGAGCTCGAATATGACGACAAGAGTGCTGTTACCCAAAAAGGATGTAACTGTTATGTAACATAATGCTGAGTTTGGATAGGGCATAAAAGGTACCTGGCAGGCATGTATTGAGTAACATAAGAGATACCAGTTACTATTCAGTAAGCACTGCTCAAGAAATACAGTGAACAGTGCATATCTTGGAGGGGGGGGGAAGATGGGCAGAAAGCAGAGCTAATTGTGAAGCACTGTGAAATTAAAAACTGCAGTTCAACACACATGAATAATAAAAAAAGCCCTAAGCCTGCAAGAGTAACTGAATTCTTAAATTTCTCCATTTCCAGGTATTGACTCTACCAATGTCCATAGCTTTTAGCTTTTGTGGGAGTGGGTGCTCCATTGGTGAAGAAAGCTATTTAATCTCTCTAAGGTAGATACTTAAAAATAGTAAAATTCTAGATTGAAAGCTATCTTGCTCCCACAGCAATTGAAGTGACAAGGACTCTTGCCTTGGGATAGAGAGATGACAAATCTGGAATTATTTTCAGATGTACTGAAATAGAAATGTCAACGTCACTGAAACAAATGAAACCAATTATTTGACATTTTACATCTTCAAAACATTTTTAATATTTGCACTATAACAAGGGGTGAGAACAGGAAGCTCCAGTTACCACTGTCTGTTAGCACAACACTCTGATACACCAAAATATAGCCTAACAGGAACATCTGTTCCTTCCTTAATTTCTGCTCAGAGTACAGTCAGGGATCTGTCAGGAACAGATCAAGCTACTCTTTTAAACACAGTATCACATTAATAAAAAGAACAGTAAAGATTTCATTTTGCATTTAATTTACTTTAAAAAATTACTCATTAATTTGAAAATTTACTTAACTTCTTGGTATCATTAGTGGAATACACGTTCTCACAAGCTGTAAGTCTAAAACTGCTAGCCATAAATTTAAAGCAAAAATTACTTGTAATACAAGTTTTGCTGAACATCCATTTTGAATGATAGAAATAAACATTATCCATCTTTCCTAGACTGCCTTAAAATTCAGATTTGGGATCCTCCTCCTTTTCTCCTAGTCTCAAGAAACACTAGGACTTCTGCTGATGGGAATCCACACAATCAGCTTCAACCCATATTAGCCAGTTAGAAGATGCTGCATCTATGCAATCTAACTAAACTTGTAATTCTGTGTGAATCCTTCAGGTTCCACACGTTCCATGTCAAGCCGCACACTTATTGTTGAACTAGCTTTTCATAGCCTTCAAGCAGACCCTGCAGCAGGATCCAAGTTACTGAATTAAAGGTTTTCAGTAAGAAAGAAGTGACTTTTCTACAGAAAGTCATCAGCAGTTGTCAGACTAAGCCAGCAATTGCATCACAGACAGCCCTACAGGTACTGTAAGGTACCTGCAGCTGATTGTAACTCCAATCATATTTATGCCCAGAGTTCACTTTGGACAATCTATCCAGAAGACAAGTTGGCAGCCCAAAAATAGATGCTTCCAGAGATTTTGTACAGAGCCAGAGTCTGGATAAGCAGAGCAGCAGCTGTGCCCCCAAGATGTACCACATAATGAAGGAAATCACTTCTGAAGAGGCAGGAGCTTGCTTAGCAGATGAATTAAAAGCCAGTCTGACAAAAGCAAAATTAGATGACCCAGGGGTTCCCATTCAAACAAAACTACTGTCCTGATTGCATACAGTAATTAAGGTCCTGAAGGGACTCTTTTGCAGTGGGTAGTAGGAATACTTAGCACAGTTCTCTGAATTGTTAGGGGAAAGACAGATAACATCATTACCTGGGTAAGTATTTTACCCTATTCATTTAACATTTAAGCAACATCAGAAAATAAATACAATCAGATAGTCTAAATCCAAATCTCAATTAGGAAAGTATTTTCAGCTCAAATATAAAAAACATTTATACTACACACTTTCTGCCTCTCTCATCTCTCTTACTCCCCACCCTCCCCTCTGAATTTTTTGGGGCATCACAGCTTTCTCCCTGTGTTAAGATTTGCCAGAAAAGTAAACGCATCTAAATACTGAACATTCTAAGACAATGCCTCCATTGTAACTAATGACAGGTGAAGACAAAGTAAGTGTAAGGTATAAATATTTATATTGACCAAATACATGTGTCTGACAAAGGGATTTAAAATGTCCTGCTAGGGATAAGACACCCTTTAGATTAGTTGCCAGATGAACAGGAAGAACATCTTAACATTTAAAAAAATATAACCCAAAAGGACAGGAAGAACAGGGAGACATCAGTAAATATCAAATGGGTTCTGATAAAAAGAGTGCCTCAAGTCAATTTTACAAGCACCTTTATGAAGATCTAAGAGTAGGAGACCCATGAACACTCTCCAGCTTGCTGTGGCATATTGTCTTGACTTGAAGACAACAAGAGAATATGCTGAAAATAACTGAGCTCAGCTTCTACAAATGGAAGATTTATTTTTTTTACATAGACTATTCCTTGAAAATTCATAATCATGGTAATGCAAGTTTTCAAACGCAGTGATACAGGCAGTTTTCAACCACTGTAGGTTTTCTTTCCCATCACAGTATCATTCATGGTAGCATTTTACATTCTGGAATTCCAAAAACTATGTTGGAGCTCAAGATAAATGTTCTCTCCAATAAGAAAAGTCTAAAACAATCTCTCAGTGGAAAGCATGACAGGACTTTTGAAGTTACAAGTTAAAGTTATCACAAACCCAACACAAGCATTTTGTTCAAGCTTATGATGGGTAGGCATGTCTTTCAGAATTTTAAATGCCTGCCACATGGAAAACAAAGTACACTACATGTGTTGGTTTCATGTTCTCTCGCTCAATGCACTGTGCAAATCTATGACGCCACATAAATTCCATGAACATTAGTATCTATATGAAATGATAATTTCAAGATTCTCGACAAACTGCAGTGATTCTCTTGACTTACCATGACCTTCCTTAAGGTGTAGCGTTTGGATCTAATATCATCCATCAGCATCTCATAGGGTGTGAGCTGATATTCTATGGGGAGTGGGTTGTACTGACGCTCTTGAACTTTCTTAAGTTTAACACCATTCCGTAAATCTCTCATCACTTGCACCCAAAAACGAGCCTGAAGGCAAAAAACCCAGAAATTTTATTTCATACCTTACCCTTGAATACCACCTCACATTAGACCAAAGTTGTTCATTTTCCTTCCAGGACACCACCATATATTTACAGCTTTACTATTTTATTTCAAACGCATCAACCAAACCCCATTTTATTTCATATAAACTTTAACACTCATGAACATTAAAAAACTTTGTTGCAACTCAGCAGGACTGCTGGGTCTCACATCAAGTGTGGAAAGAGGATCTGAAATTCTCACACCTTAGATCTAGATTCCCACTTCAAGTATCCTGCAAGCACATAATCAAAGTTTTTAGACTTATAGCTAATACTACGTGAATTAAAACAGTGATTGAATCCGAAACTTTGTTGCTCAGGACTCTCCTGTAAAATTTCCCCAGAAGTTGTTCTTTAAATAGAAATTTTGGAATGGACTCCAAGTCCTAAGATCTTTCAATAGAAAACCAACCCCTCTGCACTGGGTAGGGACACCTTTCACTAGACCAGTTTACATAAACCTGCTCCTGCACCTCACCACCCTCATTGTAAAGAATTTTTTCCTGCTATATAATCTGAACTTTTCCTAATATCTAATCTAAATTTCTTTCAGTTTAAAGCCATTCCATCTTGTCCTGTCACTAAATGTCATTATAAAAAGTCCCTCTCCAGCTCTCTTGGAGGCTTCCTTTAGGTACTGGAAGGCTGCCCTAAGGTCTCTCTGGAGCCGTCTCTTCCCTGGGCTGAACAATCCCAGCTCTCTCAGCCTGTTTCTATAGGAGAGGTGCTTCAGCCCTCTGAGCACCTGTGTGGCCTCCTCTGGACTCAATCCAATGGGTCCACATCCTTCTTATGTTGGGAGCTACAGAGATGGACACTATTTCAGGTGGGGTCTCATGAGGGCAGAGGTAATAATGCCTTGGTTAAGCTTTATAAAGAAAAATAAACTACCAGTAGTGATGCTGAATCACTATTCCATTGTTGTCTTACCCAGTCAGCATTTTTTAGTTCATCAAGATCCGTGCTGGATTCATCACTTGCCTCTTTGTCCATTTCCTGAATCTTCTTCAGGTTCTGCCAAATGAAAAGAAAATGAGCCAATAAATGAACAGTGGCATTATTCTCAAGTAAAACAGAAGCTTAATTTTTAATCTCTTGTATCGTGTTGTTCAGGTATTCTACTGAATGTTTTATGACTTGAAGAGCAATACTGTAAAAGTAACTTGAAACACTATTTGAGTATATTTCTCTTCCTTGGAAAGTCAGTCTTAAATGCTGGGAACAAATGTTAAGTTTTGAGTATGGAAATACTCCAGATAATAACACATTGGAGAAAAAACTACACATTAAAATGTTTATATCCCTAAATTTCTATATGCACAGAAAAAAACCTTAACCACCTATCAGGTCTGTTAAGCTACAACACAGAAAATATTACCAGCTTGATAAGGATGCATTCAGAGCAAAATTAATGCTTGTTGAATTCAAGGCAGCTCCTTTTTGTAGAAGAAGAAATAAACTATGAGAAAGCCTTTACATTGAATAGTGACAGAATTGCATATAAATATTGCAATTAATTAGTCTGTATAACATGGGTATAGATTCTGAAATACCAATAATAAAATCATGTGAGGAAGAGAAACAGATCTTTCAAAGATGAAAACTGCTACTTATGAACAAGATCAGATCATGCAAATATGGAAAAGATTATGTGCAAAGGGGTAAAAAAAAAAAGGCTTTCATACCAACAAGAATATGAAAAACAATTAAAACTTACAGTAGACCAAAGAACAGGCAAGCTTAAACACAGAAGACTGTGGCTTTACACAAATCCTCTTGTATATATCAACACCTGTATATTTAAAATGCTATTTTTTGTTGTTGTTGTGTACTTTTGTATTGAAATGTTTTGGAATCAGCAGTACAAGCAATTTCTCAGTAATCCACTTCACTTTTACAGAGAGTTTTCCAGGAAATCTTTAACAATTTTTAATTTGATTTATTTTCTAAGTACTCACTAATATATCTGAAATGGATATTTAAGTCCTCTGCTAACTACTTTTTTTATTTTATGAGACTAAAGCCACAGGTCAGAGATCTGACAGACATATCTACCAAAAGTATTTCTATCTTTTAAGCACTTAAGCTCTTCCTTTTAAGGAACTGAACAATCAGTCTCAATTCAGCTTCTGAGCTTTCAAGGAAAAATAAAAATAAGCATATTTTTTAAAACTTTCTTTTCCCCTGGAAGTAGTTCCTAAACTGCCAGCATTTCAGTGTAAGAAATGGAAGCACTGGAAGAGTGCTTAACTTGCACATTTAACAGTGCAAGCATCTACCAAAACTGGCTGCAGAGACAGGACATGTGAGTCAGCTACCACAGAGGTTTTGGAAAGAGACCAGATGGGCTCTTTATTGTCCTTTATTTATGTAAGTTAACACAATTGCTTTAGTATCAGAGAAGAAATACTACCATTGCCCTATCAAAATAAAATACATAATTTACAAGAAGACTCTAAAAAACCATAAATCACCCACACTAACAAAAGCAGATACATCATGGGACAATGTGGGAACATTTTGGCATGACTTGCAGCGTCACAACAGGATACCCAACTGGGAAGGAATGTCTTTATGGAAACTTCTGTTGGTCCTGGCGCTGTGGTCAGTCTGACACTTACAGGCAATCGCCCTTTCCAAGGGAAAAATGGAAAAATTGAAAGAATGGGTAACATAAGAACCTTGCTTATGTGTATTCCGCTGTCCAGGGTTTCTTCTTTTCTGTATCATACAGTTGGGGTAATAATTTCAAATACAGTACCTGTGAACTGTAAATTACTTTCTTTCTTGCAAACTGCTAACATCTACTGGTAAATTGCAAAATATAACATCTGATACTTTTTCATTTATCTCTTTGTAATGAAAAAGACAACTTCAGTAAATGGGCTCACAACTGTCAGATCTGCTCCTCCTTCCCACACTGGAAAGGCATACTTTGATTTTTTTGAAAATTAACATGTTCCATCTGCTTCACCTATACTTCAGCTGTTCAACAAGACTGGTGACAACCACCCATCTCAGCAACTGTGTTCCCTACCATACAGTTTACGGGGCTGGTTTATGCCCAAGGGCTGATGCTTTTCACTGTCATAAGTATTTAATGAAGCTAGAAGAGATTACAACCTGTTTTTCTTAACAGCAGAAAATAAGAAGGGAAAAAAAAAAACATTCTGAGCAGCTGAAAGATCTTCCAAATAAGGCAACCATCTAATTAGTTTCTCTGGAACATAGCTAGAGGGGCAGTTCCTACCCAAGGAAGCACAGGTATAAGTGATGCTGGCTACCATGCACCAGAGAGCTGCAGCAGCAAAACCTGCCAGCCAAGAGATGAAGTCTCTCCAAGTGCAGTTTTCTGATCCAAATGCACTGGTACAAGCACAGGCTACTGCCAAAGCTGGGCTTCTTTTACTCCCCATCCCTGTGCCGAGTGCTTGGCTGCAGCTCTGGTACCACAGACACACACTCTGTAGGGATAGCTCATTCCCTTCCCTGGCACCTGGCTCTGGCTCCTAAATGCAGCTCACCATGCATTTCGTGGAGAAGAGTAGAAAATCAAGGAATTTCCATCACTAAAGAACTAACAAAGGTTTGGAAGAAACCAGCAAGTGCTCTTGCTGTTTGTAGGAAGTGTTTAGGAAGGCTTCTTTAACTCTTCTACACCTGTCAGGTGCTGCTTGGGAAGGAATAAATTCACTGTGACAAATGATTATGTTTAAACTTGTAGACTAAATGGAACATTAGGGTTTCCCTCCAGCATCCCCAGCCAGCATCAGTGGGTTTGTGCCTCTGTTTCAACAGTAAATTACAGAAACCAACACATTTAAAATACAGTAGACCCTTTGTCAGAATTCAACTGTGTTCCAAAACCTGCAAGCAACCTCAGCTGCTGCTGCTGTAGCCACATGCACTTACCCTTGGGACAATGGCTTAAGAAAAGCTATTACAGTATAATAAATACATGAACTAAATGGATTTCCATTCCAGAAAGCAGAAACATCTTAAAAGGGCTTTTCTAAATGATCCCAGAACCTCAGACCCATACCACAGACCCAATTCACCTATTACAGCCTGGGCATTTGTTCAGGAAATAAAGGTTGGATGTGTAGGAAATGACTGTTTCAAGAGCTTTCGCTTTTTTTTAAAACCTTTACAGTATTTGGCCATTTTTTAAAAAGACTGCATTTTGTGATAAAAGCCAGTAATAAAAACATCAAATGTCTTCAAACCTCTTTCTGTACTATTAAAAGCAGGCCCTTGATTTGCTGCTGCTGTGTGGCCCACATTTGAGATGTGCTCTTCTGTGCTCAGTGACAGATGGGAGTTTATATAAAACTCTTGTCAGCACAGTGTCAGACTCCCTTCCATAAAATGCTTTCTAAAACACAAGAATGCTTTAATGAATGTGGTATTCTAGGGAATCCAGACCTGGACTTTGCCTTTCACCAATTGTAAAACACAGTCTACTGCAGTTCCCAGTTTATACTCTAAATTAGGAGTCCCTTGTTCACTGATTAAATTGATTCTTACACTGCTATCTGTGAAACTAGTTAAACGGTCTTGCACATCTAGGCTCAATTTAAAAATACATAACATGCACATATGGAAAAACTGCTTTTATATACCTTCAGCTATTCAACATGGGTTTAAATTCCAAGAGCTTAGGCAGCAGCATTACTCTAGGCCTTTGAAAAGACCCCAAACCCATTTAATTCAAATTGGCAATGGGATCAGTTGAATGAGTCCCTGAATACCTCGAGCTGACAGCAGATGAAGTTCTTCATGTATAGAGGTAGGGACTGATGCACTTTGCTCAGCTCTGGAGAGGGCAAGTCACCATGCTGCTCAACATAACTGTGCAAGAAGATGCAAAAAAACCCAAACCAACGGCATGTAACACTGATTGAGTGACAGTGTCTGCACCACTTAAGAAGATAAAAACAAACCCTCCCCTGCCCAACACAAACCAGCAGCATTTTCCCTTATTAAAGGTCCTACACTGAGGGATCAAACTGATCATGGTGGAGCTGCAAGCCTGAAAACAACACAGCTGCAAAAGTGGAGTCACTGGAGACCTGGAAGTGTAGGCAAACGTGAAAATTATGAGCTGAAAAGTTTGTGAATTAATTTATTTCTCCAGCTGTGCTCTCTGAAAATCCAAGCAGCAGAGTTTTTGACAGCTTTTGCAGTCACAAGACTTTTGAGAGTAACTTGGCTAATGACTCTATTTCCAAAATAAGTTAGCCATTAACATTGTTTGGGTACCTATTAACTACCTCCATTATCATATTTTGTACAAATAATACAGCAGTATAGCACCTGACTTTTTCATTAGCTGTTTTCCAACTGAATCTTTGTATGGCATGAAACTAGGAAGAAAAAAAGGAACTATTTCATTTCTATACATGTACTTAATTAGATGTATGTTTACATTTCATACAGATTGGATTGAAATATATAACCAGGCAGACTGAAAGAATGATGTTTTTACATCAGAAAGGACAGAAATGAAAGGCAACATGTTTTAAAAGAACAGTACAAAGACAACAGATTGGGAGCTTTCTCTGTGTTCTACCAAAAGCCTAATTACAAGGCACACTGTGGATAATGAAATTATGGATGAGTTTTTGATGAGCATGGATTTTCACTGCAATTAGAGATGTAGGCAATTATAAAAATATACAAAGTCTTAATTAGTTCTGGAAGGAATTTTAATTTTGATGCTCTAGGGTGTACATCAATCTCTAAAACTTTTTGAGATAGAAGTCAAACCTACTGCAACAGATCTGCCTACTGGACCCTTATCTCACATTCTATGCTGGCCAGCATCATATGGTGCTTTTTAGTACCACCTGTGCCAGTTGAGGAGTTTATCACCCACAGGCCTACATCCTATAGGCCAGCATCACCTTTATTGGTACCACCCCCAGAGTCACCAAGGGTTTGAGGTTGGAAGTCAGCTGGTCCAAACCCCCTGCTAAAGCAGGGTCACCCAGAGCCAGCTGTCCAGCATCATGTCCAGGCAGCTTTGATTACCTCCAAGGACAGAGAATCCACAGCCTCCCCAGAAAACCTTTGTCAGTGCTCAAACACCCTCACAGTAAAAACAGGACTTAGGTCTGTTCAGAGGAAACCTCCTGTGTTTTAGTTTGTGTCCATTGCCTTTGCTCGTGTCACTGGGCACAACTGAAAAGAGCCTGGTGCTGTCCTCTTTGCCCTCTCCCCTCAGGTATTTAGAGACATTCATGAGATCCCCCTGAGCCTTCTCTTCTCCAGACTGAACAGTCCTGGGTCTCTCTGCCTTTTCTCACAGGAGAGCTGTTTCAGTTCTTCATCACTTTCCTGGCCCTTCCCTGGACTCTCTCCATTCTGTCAATGTCCCTCCTGTACTGAGTAGTCCAGAGCTGGACCCAGCACTGCAGCTGTGGCCTCACCAGTGCTGAGCAGAGGGGAAGGATCACCACCCTCAATTTGCTGGTAATATTCCTCCTAATGCAGCCTGGAACACCATAAGGCTTCTCTGCAGCAAGGGCACATTGCTGGCTCGTTCAGCCATGAAGTGCACGTGGAACATTAACTCCAGGAGAAGGCAAGACCGGGCAGTAACAGGGAGCCAAAGGAGGACTAGGGCAGAAATCCCTTCTACAAAGCAGGTTCACAATGTGGATATAGCCCTGGTGAATCCCCAGTCTGATCCAGAGCAGCAATTTTGCATTCCTTTGCTTGCACAGTCTCTCTCTGTCTACCTCAGTCACAGCTGATGCCATTTCTGAGCGTGTGATCTCTTCACAGCAGGAACATTTGCTTTATCTCATGGATATCACTTATTTATGCCTACAATTCTGTCTATGGCCACATGCCCCAAAGGTTATGTCAATGACTTTTGGACAATCCTGAAAAAGATGAATCTTTTCTTTTATGTGGGTCTGTTTTTAGCAGATATTCAAACGACCTTGCCCCCTGTCATACATGTCTGCATTTCCTTCACCTTGTGGACCATTTTCCCCCAAAACAATTTTAAAAAGGGAGAGAATCCTTTTCTGTGGGATTTTCTTACTGCAATTTTGAAAGATCAGTTCTTGACATGAAAAACAAGCTGTACTCCATCTTTGTTATCAGCTGTAAAAGCTTAAACAGCAGGACACAAGAGTTAGGAGATCTTGGCCCATCAGAAGACCACTCCTGGATAGCAGCAGATGGTACTCAGGGTGGGTCTGCAGCAAGGGCACCTTTCACAGAGCCTAAGCAGCATGCAGATGCTGCCAGCAAGCTGAAAAACACACAGTAAACTTGCTAAGGAAACTTCAAAAGAAACTTGCAAAAAGAAAATTTTTCATTGTTTACTTTTTTAAACTATTGCAACAGCAGTACGACATCTTTCTCAACTCTGTCCATCCTGTGCATCCACTACATGAAACATTTCACTCTCTTTAAGAATGGAAGTACCATCTCCCAGCTTTACTGCTGACCTTTCATACACAGGGAATCAGATTGGAAATAACCATACGGCATCAATTATGTGACAAAGTGCCTTAAACATCCTATTTGACATCCATTGAGATGATCTCAAGGGCTCGCTCATCGCTTCATCATTTCTGATTAATACACTCACCCAAACTCATGCCAGCAAAACCCTTTGTGAATCTATGCTCTATTTCTTATGTGACAGCTGATGACAGGGGAACACATGACTCCTCAGTCTATGTACCACTATTAAAACATATTACAACCTATAGACCTATCCCTCCTACCTATCAATCTATCCCTCTTGAAATCCTGGACTTTCAAAGTCCTGCTAAGTTTTTATAGGGGCAAATTGAAAACAGCATCACAGCAATATTTTTTCCCTGCATCTTTCACAGTTTATTTCCCATCTAAACCTGTTCTATGCTGCAGCATAATATAGGTCAGATTTAGTTCATGCCAAACAAGTGAATTTTTACAGCTAAAAATTCTCCCTCTTCCACTACAATGAAGCTGCCTATTTAAGCATTTACTGACTAAAAAATATGAACCTCTTGTACCTGGGAAACAGATACTCAGATGCCACTCAGTGGCCCCAGTAGGAATCTAAGTAATTTCGAAGTAATTTTTATCCCTAGGAAAGTTATTTTAAATAATTTCAGAGGATTCTTTCCTCCTTTTTGTGTTTTTTATTTCATTTTGATCTCACATCCACAACTGCATCTAGGTCTGAGGGAATTTAAAGGAAGATCTCCAAATTAATCTGTTATTTTTTTGAAACAAAGTAACAATTTAAAATTCCTAGCATCCTTAGTGTCAAACCCACAATATTACACAGTATATATTTTTTTAATTTGAACTGATGTATGTAACTTGGGATTTTTCCGCCCAGTTCTCTGCCAATGCAATCACCACAAATCCATGACAACAAAATTTCCTTACTGAAGTATTCTGTGTTGATCTCCTTTATACCTATTACTTACATGACAGTAACAAAAAGAAAAGAAAAAACGAATTTACTAGAAGAGTACTTAACTGTACTCACATGACTTAAGATTCTGCTATGTATTTGCAAGACAGAAGAGCATGTAAACAACAGCACACCTTTTACTGGCATAAACCTTACGTGATCATATGATCCCTGCTTGCCTCAAGTATAAACTACAAAGGTCATTTCAAAATGGTGCAACAAGATTTACAGCATTCCACCTCATATTTTCTTCATACCTATTTTTTATTTTGTACACTATATTATTTTCAAAATTAAATACCTTCCAAATCTATAGTTAGATAAAAGCTATGACCAAGGACTAAGAACATAATAAACTCAAGGTATTCAGATTCCAAAAGCTGCTTCCAAGATAATTTTCTTGGTACTTACTTACATGCCTACTGAGGGACTGATCCAGACTAAAATGAAATCAAAAGGTCAAAATTCCGGCCCCGGTTCGGTGCAGCAATAAAAGTCTTACTGATTCAGTAGGGCCAAAATTCCATCTACAAGGATTACTTCCTTTGACCTAAATGTGCTTTGAATCAATGCCTAACAGTCTGTGAGAGGCAAATGGTTTCTTTCATTTGGGATTAACCCATAGTATGCTCTATGGTGTGATTGGAGGTTGTTGGGTTTTTATGGGTTTTTATCAACGATAAGGTGATTAAATAATTTGCAAACTCAAAATGCCTTTCCACATTTTAAAATAATTTTTAAAAGATTATTGTTAACACATGATTTTATACGGTTATAGCCCATAATATTTTACTTTGACATAGACAACAGAGATGCCCTGTTACTGTTCTCTGTGGCTAAGGTGTTTGAGAACTGTTGGAAGCATAATTCCTCTCTGAGCAGAAAGAAGAACTCTGAAGGGTCTTATCTTTGAGCCTCAACATGGACTTCACAACAGCTGTTGAGTGAGGGACCTGCAGCACAGGTCCCTCAATTAATATATCCAGTAGTTAAAAGCCAGGATGTGAAATTAATGATGTCAAGGTTTAGGAAAACAGATTTAGCATAGAGATCTTGCATCCTGACTGCTCCCTGTATCAGGGCATCAGATGCAGATGTCCCATAACGCAGGCACTTCAGAAAACAAGTGGCTCTTTAGCCATGCTGACACTGTCAAAATTATCCTGGTATGACACTGCTTCAGTTTAAAAATTGTTTTCAGTTTGAATAGGAATGGAGAAGAAGTGGAGATGAAATGTGACCCTCTGCAGCAGAAAAACATCTCAGAAGGATTCTCCCTCTTGGATGATGCATCTTACCCAGGAGGGAAAGAGCAGCAGCCCTTATGTCTCTCACTAGTTTGCATCTTCCACCATCAGCGTGATAAAAGCCCTCTTGTGCTGCTCTGAGGCTCATCTGACCCTTTAATGAGCTGATGCAGATCATTAACCTGACAAGGAGTAACTCCTTTAATTTTTGTTTTGCTTGATATTTATTGCATTTGTTCCCTAGAACCAGAAGAAGGAAAACAGTGGGAGTATGTGTGCGTGGGTGGAACGGCTCTGCCTCTTTCAGCAGCAAAATTTTTAGGTCAGCCTGTAAAATCTTACCCTGCCTTTGAAAGGTACTGTAGATCTTGACTTACAAAAGAAAAGAAAATCCTTCAGGGATTTATTAAGAAAAAAAATTATGAAAGCGTTGTTACTTGTCAAGTTGGCTTTGGTGAAGAAACCAGCTTTGAGAAATGAGTTTCCCTTCCTGCCCTTTCCCTCACCCACCAGTTTTTCAGTGTTACCAGCACCCAGACTGTTTTAATACAATTGTTCATGGGGCCACTCTGCAGGCCAGATCACTGAAACTATCTGCAGAAAATATCATCCTGAAAGTCGCTCTTCAGCCAGACCCATTAATTGCAGTGGTTCACAGGATGGCCTTTCAGCCAACAATAACAGCCAAACAGGCAGTGAACATAAGCATTGTGACCTGAAGGGGAAAATTTTTCTATTTTTAAAGCTGGCTCTGCTGTGAAACCACTGTGACAGACAACAAACCAATCACACAGCAAAAGGTAAGAGAAACTGCTGACTGGGGACAAAACACAAGCAAGAAGAATCTCAGCTAATTCTCAGCAAGGAGAATTCCCTCATGGGAAGGAGCTGAGGAAGAACAGGCAAAGCTCTGACACTTCGTAACATCCCCAAAACACCAGAGAAGCTTTTAGACTCAAATATATTGCATACATGAATGCAGGAATGGGTACATGTTTTCAATGTGTTACCCTCCAAGAAAATTGTCTCCCACCTAGTTTTACTCCCAAATAGACCAGTCACAATTAAAAACAAATTCTGAGGGATATAAATAGTTACAGGCCAAAATTAAAAAAAAACCCCTCAGCTGAAGAACTGTTCTCCCTGAAAACTACAGATCATCTCCTCAAGCATCTGACATTCCCCACTGGCTGGGTACAGAAGTGATTTTGTAAGCTGAATTCACATGGGTGATGAGCTCAAAAGCAGAAAACCTTCTCAGACTGCTTACCTCTTTTGCACTTTTAATTTTGGCCAGGAAGGTGTAGAGCTCCATTGTTTCAGCAAACAGAGCCCGACACACTGCTTGATAGTGGTTGGGTGCCTCTGATCGAGTTGGCAGGTGGGCAGCACACAGCTAGGGAGAAAAATAAATAACAGGATCAAAACAATGCCCCATTGCTTTCATTAATGCTACAGCGCATGAGATAACATGGAAGTGAATGCAACCGAGTATCAAGGGCACAAGCATCTGTGAGACATTTCAATTTAGTCAGAAAATGAGGTGTATTTTCTAAACCTTCTGTTCCTATTTGTTTTATGAGAAGAGTACTATACGAATGGTAAGGGGCCTGGTTCACCATGTTCTAGAAAACCAAGACATTGCCTTTTCATACCAAAAACTCCAAAAAACCAAACCAAACCAAACCAAAACAAAAGACACCATAATTCAACATAATTGTCATAATTGTGAACACAAGCCATCTTGCAGTAGCAAATTTTTGGAAAACATACTTAATTCAAACCAGCTTTAACTGTAAGTGTTGTTTAAGTTATTCCTAGGAATGTGGAAGAGAACCGTATCCTTACCAGTTTATGAAAGGACGGAAGGCAAAGCAAGGAAAAAAGTATAGTGTAATCATCAAGCTGAAACTCTGATCAGATTTATTTCAAGCAGTACAAAGATTTTAAAAATCAGCAAGAGCTGTGGAAGCACAAGCTTATTGCTCAGCCATTCATGAACATTTCTAAACACAGGCATAGCTAATGCAAAGGCACACTGACAGTGTTTCCATGTACACTAAACTTGCAAAACTCTGAAAGTCTACTCAAATCACTAAGAATTATTCACAATTACTGATGAGTGGTCAGTCCAGCATTGCTTTTAAAGAAAAACATGCAGCTCCCATTTCCAACAAGAGAAGTTTCATTGAAACCAGCCTTTACATTTCAAACTGAGAACCTGAATGGTATGAGCAACATCCAGTTTCATGAACATCCAGATTCTACTGCTGTAGAATAGCTCAACATAGATGCTAATAGTTGTAATATCATTTTCCCCCAAAGTCAAATCCATCACCTGCAAGTATTCATCACGGAAATATCGGCTGAAAACAGACAGAATAAAGTAACACCTGTAATTTCTTTCCCAAACAGTTTTAAATTTAAAAAAAATAAAACATAGTCTTAATCAAGGCCTTAAAATTTGTCTTGTTTCTGTCGTTGTATAGTAACTATTTGTTTTACATATAGCTACATTCAGGTCTTCAGAACAAAAGCTTGAGACAAAAGCCTCTTTGGCAGAAGAGCCCTTAATTAGCCTAGTGGCATACTTGTCTAAATCTCTCCTGTTACTACAGTGAACCCAGTGGTTCCAAGGGGCACGACGCATGTAAAGCTCAGGCTGCTTTTCCATATTGCTTTCCATTTGATTTAAATCCACACTGCCACTAAAAGGTGTGGTCCTGTGGCCTCCAGCTGTACAAATCCACAGATGCCCTTATGCTGGCACGGGAGTACGTGCCCTAACTCAGGGAGGATTACTCATCTATGCAAAAATTAATAATGTGAAGGAAGTGGAGCAGGAGACAATAACTCTTCATGGCACGGACACACACACAGAAGTGAAAGCAAAAAGGAGCAAGGAGAACGTGCTGCCAGGGTGGGAAAAGGGAGGAAGGGCTGAACAATTGTGTTTGGGTACAGTCATATTTAGACTGGCTCAATCTCATTGACAAGTTGCTCTCTGAGGCCATAGGCCCCTTGCTATCTTTTATTTCTTTCCATTAGAATAACAATGCAGAGCTCAGTGGTCAGATTTGGTCAACTCCTTTGATAAACTTTACAGGTACAATTTGGACTCCTGCAATATTCTGTTCTGATTAAGTACCCCTATGTATTTATCTCCTTTTAGCTGTAAAAAAATAAATACATACAGAAAGTTTATATATATATGTATGTATATTTTTATTCCTTCCTATATGTTTCCTTCCATGAAGGAAATGCAAGGCAGCCATGTTCATGAAATTGCCCTTGGTCCCTACACTTCGAATTTTATGCTGTTTTACAGTGGATAGCCAAAATTTTCTTACACTCTTCAAATTTATTTCTGGATAATCACAAGGACATATTTGACCTATGTCTCCCTTTTTCTCCCCATCCCCCCACTTTTTTTCCTTTTTTCTCCTTTTCTTCCCCCTCCTTTTTTTTCTCCTTTTCTTTTTTTTTTTTCCTTTTTAACAAATCAAATCATCTCCTTTGCAGATAAAGGGAGAAAAACCAAAACAGATGCACACCTAATGTGTGCAATAGTGATAACACATACCAAAAAGATAGAAACTACTAACATTTCCCTTAATTTAATGAAAATATTAGAACATTAGACCAAATTCTGAATATGGTTGTGCTCTTTTTTCTCAATAATGAATCATGTCCTTACTTGCCTTACTATGTTTTCATTTTCTGGCTATTAATTATAGTACAGATAAAAGAGTTTCATTCTAAAATGCACCTCTTACAAGAACAAAAGTAATAGCAACAGCAATTTTGAAAAAGGTCATAAAATGGTACAAATCTTCATAGCTGAGAATAAAATTTTGTTATTATACAGACTGCACACAGGTTTTTAAGAATAATTTTATTCTTTATTCAGAGGCATGTTAATTAGCAACAATTTGCATCAAATATTGAGAAAGTTAATGAAATGAAGCAGTGACAAGTTCGAGCAGGGAATGATTGTAATACTGATCCTATTATTGAACACAAAGTAGAGAAAAAAAAAAAGCCTGCTGCTGAACTAAAGTTACAAAAGCAACCACATAAAACCTGACCATTTGCTTTGCAAACGTTAGGCTGCAGGTATTAAAAGAGTTCTGAGAAATCAGTCTCCGAGTGATCTTATACTATGTGAAGATGCATTACATAATAAAACTCCTTGTGGTAATATTAAGTCAAATGACTTAACAAATTTTTTGGATTAGGGAAGGTAAGCCTGAAGAAAAAGGAAAATATAAATAGGACAGACTGATCTTTTCCCCCTTCATTGTAATATATTGTACTTGCACACTGGCTTAGAACGTCTGACAAGCTATAACTTCTGCATGAAAAAATGCTACAAAATCCAGGCAGGCAAGGCAAATCAAGTATGAAATGTCACTTCTAGCCTGAGTTCAGGATATTTATCCACTTTAAAAAATTTAAAATCTTTAAGTTTATGGTAGTCGTGTTTGAAAGGCTATTTTACTGTAACACGCAACAAAAATCCCAGTCAGAATGTCTTAATAACTGAGATATCAAAGGACAGCCATCTAATAAACTCCTCCTCTTACCATGTCATAGTGGTAGTGGTGCAAGAAGGATTAAGATCACATAAGCAGTCTTTTCCAGTCATTTCGAGGTTGTATGCTTATTCTGATACTTGCCTTTTCATCCCTCATGATACAACTTAAAACTACCTTAAGGGGAATGAACTCTAACAGTGCCCAGAGCTTAATACAAGGGCTGTTTGTTCTGCTTCCAAGAAGTCTCAAAAAATATGGCTCAAAACAGATTATGTGGTCTTTGCAAACCGGTGAAAAATAAAAATATTATCAACTACTGAAACATTAACTAGCTCAGTCTGTAAATATTTCCATTTGTAATCATTGTGAAGAGCTGGGATTTAAATTTTTTTTTTCTGACTGAGCCTATCCAAACCCCCAGCTTGACCCAAAGCATTCAATCTTTGCTTAGATCACTAAGAAGATTAGAGGCTGTTTCCATCCACATTCAGGGTTCACAGGAAAAAAAGGCATTATGTAAATATCACAGCCTTGCCAGCTCCTCCAACTTCATCCTCAGTTGACTAGGAAACAGGGTGCACCAAGCCAAAGCAGCGCTAACAGGAATCACAATTTAACCATCTGAAGAGATCAAACAGCATTTCTTGCATTTGTTTGAATATATTCCAGCAAGGCCTCCATAAAATTACAAAAAATACAACCGACTCACCCACTAAAATGCAGGTAAGTTTTGCAAAACCTTTTTGGCTAGATATGTACTGGAAGCTTCATCAGAACACCTGGGCTGCTGGAATTAAGATTTCAGAACACAAAAAGTGTTTCCACTTGTAATCATCTTGGGCAGAGGGCCTGTATGAATGCACCACAAAGAAGAAAAGGATTTCTTTTTCCCATGGGCCACAAAGACAGGCCATTGATATTATGCAAAACATATTACCAGCCTGCAAATGCCAGGCTTGTTAAGTGTTTTGAAAGCCTAGGAGTATTAACAGAGACTTAAAAGACGTATTTTTTCTTAAGCAACAAGAAGAAATTAGTTTAACCAACAGATCACTGAACAGGCAAGTGTACTAGGTATTTGCCTCATCCTTTGCAGTATGGTACTGCAACAGGTTCACAAAATAAAACTCAGCATGAGATGCCTTTTCAAGTCAAGGCTATCTTCTGAAAGATTTTACCTCCATGAAGATAAATTAGAGTTTATGATTAGGGTTTTTTTTCATATATATCCTTCTTCATATGAGTATGAACTTCAAGGAGCCACATGCCTTACCAGAGAAATCTTACCAAGACAGTACCTGCATATTTGTAAAACTCAACCAAGCATTTTGCTTTGCTTTATTATCCAGTATAACATTGAGGGATGGGTTGTTCACAGGAATAAGTGTTTTCTCATGAGTTTCTATGATTCTGCCTGCTAGGACTACCCACAGGTAGTAGTGTGCATAGTACACACAGGTATGTGTGCATAGTACCCACAACTCAGGCACAGTACAAGTTTTCAGGTGGCTTTCATAACACCTGGAGCCAGTTGTCCTGCTTCCCAGCACTTCACAGATGCTCTCAAACATTCCAGGCAGAGATTTGCCCCTGGCTCTGCTACTTGTAACTGCAGTGGGCAAGAACTTCCTGATCCCTCTGGATCAGGATTCTAGGGGAGTACTACCGGGGAAAGGCTGCAGTAAGACAAAAGGGATGGGAGCAGAGTTAGCTATTAATCCACAAAATAAAATAACAGAAAATACAGAAAGTATTCACAAAAAGTTATGCTTCACCTGCAAAAGTCTGGTAACTTTTTAACTGATATTTTAAGTGAGCTTTTGCAAGTGCCATATAATGTCCAATTGCATGGTGTGTGAGCTCCTAGTCAATTTTGCACGCCTCAAGGAAAAGGTAGGTTTTGTGGAAATTGAAGCAAATTGCTAGTCCCAAGCACATCTATCTCAGTATTTAAGTGCTCTCCAGCATTCTGGTAAGGCCTTCCCTTGTGCTGGTATTTGTTGTTTTGATCATCGCTTTGGGGTGTCCAAGAGAAGTACTACAAAATTCTCTACTTTCACAACTTCCAAATTTAATGTTTAAAGTGATCCTCCCCATAAAATGACTTAATAAATACAGTCTTTCTTTACTGATTTTCCTTTCTAGTATGAACCTGCGAATGCAGCAGCAAAGCTACTGCATTTAGCAAAAACAGGTATAATTTGATGAAATAGTGGCCTTGGTTGGTTCTCTCTTTCACGATTATAAAAAGGAGACAACAAGGTAGCTGCTGAAATTAAAGACAAAACTGCAAATGGGAATTAGATGATGCAAGGACTGAAAACAGTGCTTTGCATAGGATCTTGATCCTTAAAGAAATGTCCACTTGTCTGTATCAGATAATTGTCATCATCATCACTAACTACCCTCTGCTTTGCAAAGTCTAAGGATTAAAGGCCTTGAACAAATTATTTATATATATGCTGAAACATCAGACAGGAATGGACTACCAAACATTAACAAATGCTCTCCTGAGTCAAAACTTAAGTCAGCATGGAAGTAAAGTTGAAAGACGCTCATCATGTGGGTAGACTGTGCTGGGAAATGCTGCTGTGAGGTTTTGTATGCTGTCGTTGTTTTAGAAACACAAAGCAAAACACACAGATTCGACAGTGTTGAGGATGAAACTGGTGCACAGTAAAGGACTCCCTTCCACTATTTTCACCTGAACAGAATATCTGTCCTGACACTGTTATCTTCAGGTACCAATTGCATTGAGGTGCTGAGCAACGTGACTCATTTTCTTTCTTAAAATCTTAACACTACACAACTATTTGAAGAGTCTTAGCTACTTTTCCATGCAATTAGACTGAATTTAAGCAGTGATGAGAATCTTGATAAAATTTCACCAGACAGCAACTGCAAGACTAACATCTCACTGAACTGTCTCACTTATAAACTTGAACCTTATCCAACAACAGACAATTAAAGGTGAAGGCAATTTGTAATCTGTTATATTTACATGATACCATCTTTAGGTAAACGAGTCTTACAAATATTTAACATAATTACAAACACTTTTGAAAGTACTTAAAGCTTACACTGGTGTTAGGAAAAGGAAAGCAAACTCCAATATATGTTGCTGACTTTATCTCAATTTTTAAGCCAAATCCTGTATTTTTCATGCTCAGTGAACCCTATTCTCACTCTTTTATTAGGTTTTTAAGAATGAAGACCTTGACTATCAAAAAGACTGTAAATGAAAATCAGTCTGTTTTTTTTGAGACAATGATTATTTCCACTGGACATTTTGATACTAACTTTTCAGTGACTGACTAATTTTATGTGCTAGTGCAGACTTCTTGACAAAGCTGCATTTGTATAAATTCTCATCTCTACTTGAAAGCTACTAGGGTATTTTTACCCCTCAAATACAGCCCCCTGCATACAGCTGTTTCTGGATTATGTATTAGGTGTATTGTTACACTTTCTTTACACAGTGGACCAACAACATCCTGCTTCTCAAACAGACTTTTTTCAAAAGAGCCAATTAAGTGAAAACCAATTCTGCATTCTCTCTTAGTTTCAGAGAAACTATGCTCTGTTGTTTCTTAGCAGAATAATGGAGGAATTAATATAAATATGCAGTAATCTGAATTTGCTAGCTCTCGTTCTTTGACTATTCAGTGGAACATCAATGGGATTATTCATGGGCAAGGGAGAAAACCTACCATTTAGATTTTTCCCATTTTTTAATATGAAATGTCAATCCCTGCAACGTTTAGCCAAACCACTAGGTAGCCTGTCAGCAACAACTGTTTTCTAAAGCTCTCTGCTACACATGAAGACAACAGCTCATTGGGCAGCTCTCATCTGTACCACTCACATTTCTGCATTTCATGCAGGAGCAGCAGAGTGAAGGATGAGACGGAGGCATCTGAGTAAGAAAACCAGCTTCAAAAGCAGAGCAGAAGCATAGATGGGAAAACATGATAAAACTGGATAATTAAAGGAGAAGGGGAGTGGCTGTGAATATTCACAGGGCTACCTGCAGTTATTTAGCTAACAGCCCATTAAGCTTTGGAACCACCCTTCACATTATTAAATAACTTAGACCTGAACAACTGCTAGCAAAGAGCTGCAGCCCTGTAATGCCATTTTGCATGTTTGTCTGCCATGTTGCTCAGGCCCTCCTTAGGGCTGAAGGGTGCCTTCTACTACTACTGAATCACTGCTTCTGTTCAGAAGAGAGTCGTTTTGTACCAGGATACTTGGCATGCACTGCAAAGAATGAGGGCAGGACGAAGCCCTTCTTTCTTCCCCTCTCCTTAAGACTCCAAACAAACAGGTAAAGCAGTGATTACACCCAGGCTACTGTTTGAAAAAAAATCAGAGTATCTTGGGAAAAACAGTAGAAAATAGTGAAGTTTTCAAACTGTGTAAACAAGAAAACAATTTTATCAAAAGGTACCATAAAATGTTGGGGAATGATTCTCAAATCAGAAAGCAAATCACACTGACACATATAGAAAAGGAAGGGGAGAGAACTGCAGAAAAGAGGCTGTATCTCTCAGCTTTTGAATAATGTCCATCAATCTCATCACTACACAGTTCAGATGTTTGTATACATTCTAATTAAGAGACAATATATTAATGTAAGGCAGTTTATTCATGAGCCGCTTAAAATCCAATTAAAATCTATCAACTAAAATAAAAACATGCACTTTCCTTGGCAGCAATTTGCAGTTCACATACAAAGCTTTAAAGTGTACATGTGTGGGAAGCTTGTTTGTTTTTATGTAAAGTGCTGAAACTTCTCAAAGTAGGCATAATAATAATAATAATTTGCTTTCATGTTTTGTCCTGAAGCATGACTTTTTTATTCCTATCCAAAAAAACAGATTTCCAGCTGCATAACCAAATAGACAGCATTACTAAGCATAACAAGCTTTTAAACTTCACTCCCATTGAAAAAAATCAAGTAACTTCTAACCAGTCTCATTTTGCTTTCATTAGACCTCAGAAAGCTATTCTATTCCTTCATGTGTGCCTACTCCTTATTTGTAGTATCATTGTCAGGGAAATCAGGTCTTGGAACCCTGATTGTATGAAAAGGCCTACAGAAAAATTCTTTCCCTTCTTCTTTTTCTAGGCAAGTATGCTTAACATGTTTCTCTTAAAATTTATAGCCACTGAATCTACATTGCAATTGTCTTATCAAGCATACCAGTTACATAAATGTTAAACATATGCCACTCTAAGATAGGTATGAACAAAATTATTTAACCCACAATTTATTGATTAAATTGATTAAGTAGTTTTGATTCAAATATATATCCTTGATTATTCAAACAGAACAGATATCCAATAAATCAGATAAAACAGTTATTTTCTCCTCAGTTTCCTCTGTTTGTAGGGGTGGTGCCCCTTTTTGTCCTTTTTCTTACACGCACACGTCATTCCTGGAAATTGTCTCCAGTATGGTAATTACTAGAAATTGAATGACCTGGAGCCAATGGCTTTGACACACTCCCTGTACACAGGTGGGATTAACCACCTGTAGGGACTGCAGATGGTGTTTATACTGCCCTGAATGCTCAGAGGCTCGAGGGAAAGACAACTTTGCTGCTTCACTTTGCCTCCACATGTTTCTTGCCAATGGCAGCAACAGGAGTAAAAGCACAGCTCTGTCAAGTATTCCAGGCCACTCCATGTATCCCAAACTGTGCTGAGTCTGCGTTGTGGGGACCGTGACTGTGCTGTTGGGGCTCTGTCACAGCCTTGCAGTTCACATCTCCACGTATTCTTTCTCCCTTGTGATATTAGGAATGATGAATTTTGTTTCTGTCAGTGCATCTGAGGTCAGTGCAAAGCCCACTGGGCTGGTCAGAAATCTTTTCTGATATCAAAGCCATTGCTGACCAAATCACATATGATGCTACAGCATATTTTTCCCTGCTCTGTTGGCCCATTTGCACTTCTATCTACTCAAAAGATCTTGGTCTCTATATGAACATTTAGGATGGACAGCTATAGTCAATTATTAAGCATCTTGCAGTAATTGATAGCTTTCTTGAAATTTTAGGTCCTAAACTCATAGGAATAAATATGAAATATAACATTCATTCCTTCTAATTAAGAGATTGTGAAGATTCTAGTACATTTTAAAGGCTGACCTCTTGCTCCAATCTTAAAATATATTAGTTTTCTCACATCATGACTTCTTGGAGGGAAGAGCAATGAGTCTTTGCTTCCAAAGAGATGAACAACACACACTTCAACACAAGATGGGAACGCAAAGATGGAGAGCAAGAGAGACTGTCTCTTGCTAATAAGCTAAATACAAGAACATCCTTCCTCTCCCCTAGGGTTTGGCTGTTCTAACAGTTTATTTCAAAATATGCCACTTGTAGAAGGGGGCCAACCCATGCACCTGGGCCAACCTTTGACTGCAAAAGCAAGCACAGTTTGTTGTATTTTCAAATAAACCTACTTGTACTTTCAAATGCTAGGCATTCTTTTGGAAATTAAATTACTTGCACACTCAGAAAAAGCTGCATTGGAAAACATACACATAGTTTAAAGTATTTAAAGAATCTATCCAACCCTTATTACCTTGCTTTTAAATAGCATAAAATAATTTTGCGCTTGAGATTATTTTAACCACATCAGATAGTTCTTACCAATCTCATCTGAGAAGGAACCTTGTAGAAACAAGTATGTTCCTCAGTAAAAGGGATGTGTCCTCAGCACAGAATAGTTCAGGGGGAAAAACAAACAGCAAAAAAACCCAACAACAAAAAAACCCCACACCACAACCCAGCTACCAGCCACCTCTTCAGCAAAATCTTATAATCTGAAGGGAAAAAGAGAAAATGGAGGGAGGCAAAACATTTTTCTAGTTCCCCAGTCAAGTGCTGCATGACTGCTTTGTTTTCAAACACAGCTCTTAAAATAATTAAACTATTTTGTGCCAAGCAGTCTAAGGACCTGCACCATAGGTAATTACTTACCTGTTCTCAGTTACACATCATGAAAGATGTATCTCTACAAGTCAGGCAGGAATCCCAGCTCAGTTCTTCAACTTCAAAGCCACCTTTAAAACCCCTGGCACTTGCAGAGGCATCTGCTACATGTCCATTGAAATAGATGTTTTTACATGATAAGTCTATCAATGCCTTCTAAAGCAGAAATATAAAAGGAATTAAATCTCTGGAAGGTAATTAATACTGCAGTGACCTCAGTCCATGGAGAGTAAGGTTATCAGAGGGGTGATCATGGTAGAGCACTCTCCTGCATGTACTCAAAGACCAATTGTTACTCTTGGACAACTCTTTTCTATACTAACATTTTTCATGATAAAACAGCTTTTGAAGGCTGAAAGTCAGAGTAGTTATATTTTTAAAAACCAGGAATTTAGAGCAAAGTACAATAACTGGAAATGCAAGTATATACATCTATTTCAAATATTGCTACCTTCAGAAAGATGAAAGTCAGTGTAACATCAACTTCATATTGAACTTTATAGCAATGGATAAAGGGACATACCTAAGACATTGGCAAAGTGCCTCAACTGGAGCTAGTCAACAGCTCTGAACCAAGTTTAGGATGTACCATCTACCAATGGATGTACATCTACCAAAATTCTAGTGTAAAATTGATGAGTGTTAAAGCTTAGAGATTGTTCTGTCAGCAAAGATAACTTAAAACACCAGTCTCTTGTCAAAAAGCCCGAAACTGTTTCTAAAGGACTGTTTGCCAGTATCCTTAAGTCTACATCAGTGTCCCACAAGAAAGACGGCTTCAAGAAGAATCTGGGAATTGCAGGGAAGGCGAGGGGGGCTCAGTTCCCTCAAACTCTGCATGACACCAGCAAGGAGCTGCCAAGAAACCACTCTGCTTGCAGCACCTTCATTAAGAGGCCTAGAGAGCTGCCAAATTACCCTCAAAGAGAGGTTATCTTTATCTGCCAGAGTGGTAAAGAAAATTAATAATCCTTTTTATTGTGGTAGGCACGTAAGACAATAGAGGTTTGTGAGGGGTGTCTAGTTATCACGCTGGTTATCTCCTCTCAGCTGCTGGCTGCCCTGCACCCAGGCACAAGCAACACCTGCCCGGAGATTACAAACCTCCTGAGTTTCACCTTCACAGCAGGAGTGTCCTGAACACAACAGAAATGCCTGTCCTGTTTTACCTGCTCACTTGACCACAGAGCCAGGCTGAGTGCAGATGGGTGCCATCCATCCCCTGGCCACCAGGAGAGCACCTGGAAGGAGCAGGCATGTTCTTTCTCTCCCTCTCCAAGGCAGGAAAGCAAACCTAACTCATAGTGTTATGAGGTAAGGTTTTCTGTTTTTTAAAGTTTTCTTGTATGGACAGATTTCAGCACTTCTGCAGAAGGTGACACCATGAGGCCAAGTGTCTCTGGCAACCAGACTTCACTGGAAAGTCCCCGGCAAAGTGCCTTGGATACAAACGTAGGCACCATTACCAGGGCAAGAAATTGCAGTAAACACCCTTCTTTGCTCACCAGCACACTCAAATGTGAAAAGGACTGACATCACCCTTTTAAAAGGAGCACAGTGGTTACTTTCAAAGTAAAGCTGACCACATGTTGACCTCCAGTTACACTGCCCAGAATGAAAAATCAGGACAACTGTTTAAGACACTAAATGACATCACTTTAATTAATGAAACCTGTCTATCAACATAATTCACTTAAACACTTGTCACATTCAAAGCTGCTTTAAAATTAATTTGCAGGGATTTACGTGAACTGTCCCCAGCTTTCTTCATCAAGCTAAGGCACAAGAATCCCTTCACTTTCTATATGGGCTTACAAGAAATTAAACACAAGGACAAGTACAAGGACAAGCTTAACTTACTGAGTATTTTTATTTCCAAATGTGTGTTGCCTAGAAAACATAGTCCTTATTTTTTTTACCTCTAAGCCATTAAAAATAGTTCTAAGTGTGACATGCTACTTCTGTCCAGACATGAAAAGACTTAATAAATCTTGCTAATACCGGCCTGAACTTCAGTTAATATCACATGCTACCACAGAAGATTTTTTAAAAAATAAACCCTATAGTTCACTTTCTTCACTTAACACTGTCATGTTTTTAAACATCACCTTACAACCTTTCTTTTTAAAAGGTGGATTGAGGATAGTGATAGCTTACATCTACCTGTGTAAGTATATGTGACTATATAAAATACATATATGGGGGCTTGTTACATATAGTATGGTATAATGGACTGGTAGATGTGAATTGATTAGAAGAGACCAGTTCATAGAGAGATTTGGCTTCTTGAGAATTTGCTGTTTTAAAGCACATGTTGGTCTTATTGCTCACATCAAGAAATCTTGGCATGCCGGAAAGGAAAAACAAATACAATTGCTCATTAGGACCTTCTTGTCCCAACTCCAAGCCTGCTTTGTCCTAAGAGAAGGCAAAAAACCCCAAATCTAGCCAACCCACCCCAAAAAACCTCAAGCATAGAACTCTCCTTTGGCTTAAATCACCCTAGGTATCATGTTCTTCCCTGCCAACGTGGGTGCAGTAACTACAAAACAAGTGCCTGTTTTTTCTAGTGCTTAAAAATCAAGTTTCTAGCCTCTTTCTCTGAGATGCAAATAGATAAATAACAACAAAACAAAGGGTTTTGTTCTCTCTTCGGGGCAGAGGCAATAAAACGCCTCTGTTTTCCATTCACCCAAGCTTCCGAAAAGAGTCCTCCCAGTGCCTTCTTTACAGGCTTTGCACAAAGCAAACCAGTGCCATCACGGGCAGCTGCCTGCCCTTAGCACAATCCCTGAGCTCCATGTCCTTGTCAATCCCTCAGCTAAACATTCCTCCTTAGAGGCTTTAGTTTGGATCTCCAAACAACTACTCATGGCTGCCACTAAGCGCTGCCAGTTTGCTTTGCCTCCTCATACAAAATCCCCAAATTCCCATGCCTGCTATCCTTCTATAGCATCCAGGCTGCCCTACACCTTCCCTTCAGTAAATGCTCTGCCAAGCTCAATAGATTCAAGGAATTTATCTCTTGGGACCACTTGATTCAGTTGCACAGATTGGTGTGACTTACCAGAAAGGCTACTAGGTTAAAATGTTCAAATCATTCTCCACAATTCTGCATACCCGATTCACATATGCACAAGCTTCGTGATGTATGGCCCAAAGTCTGCAGTGAGGCAAACTTGAAACTACATGAGAAATGCACTGAAGCCATCATCCAGAAGAATACTGCTTTTCCTGTTGTGTTTTTTCACTAAAAATATTTGCCGATCGATCACTTAAAACACACTCAGGGCCATGCACCCTGTGGACAAGAATCTTTTGAAAGCTACCCCTCAGCAGTGCTTCAGTTACAAGACTATTTAACAATGTTGGAACTACATGTTTTAAACAAAAACCTACTGTAAAAAAACCTTTTCTAAGAAATGCAAAACATGCCTGTCTTCAGACCAATCTTTGCGATAAATATGATATCCTGCCTTTTAGATGTGGATCTTCAGAGGTCAGCACAGTCTGGCAGACACTGTTTATTTCTTTGTACCAAATGGCCTTATCTCACTTAAATATTTTTCTAAAATACAGTGTGCAACAGTACACTAAGCAAAGGGGAGCAGAAAATAGCATAATGGGAGCACAGTAGCCAAGAGCATACTGAAAAAAAATCCCACAGATAAAAGAGATTATTATTTTGGACAATTAATGGTACTTTTAAACCAATTCTATGAACTTTCCTCCAAAAGTTTAATTTCTTTTTATACTGTTATTGGCACTGAAATAAATGCACCAAAAGAAACTTTGCCTCAAGCCCAAGGCTCCCTCTTGAATAATTCAAAAGCAAGAAGATCACAGTGGCTTAATTAAAGGGCCCTCCCTCCGTTTCTTTATTTTTCCCATGTTGCTGTTACAGGACAATATGCCTCTGTAAGAAATTAAGTAATTTTGTAGCATCTGTGCTGTTTCCATTTTCTTTGGCAAGGCAATTATATCCTTATAAGTGACTCTGGACTAGCAATATTGACAACTGAAATACACATAGTCTTTTACATAACTGTTATCAGCAAGATAAACTTCTTAGCACACTCACATTCAGTGATTTATGTCCTGGCAAGATCTAGAAAACGCAAAACTTCCACAGCCACTTTTCCTCTTAACCTCTCTCCTGAATAGGGTGATGGACTGTTAGGCTCTAACATCTCAGAGAAGTTAGGAACTCCATGATTTATAGTGGACAAGCACTTGGAGACTCTGCCATAGGACCTTTTCTTTCAGCCTAGAAGACATAACATATTTTCCCCCAGCTAAATTAGTCAGACTAATTGAGAAGTTCTCCCTTACCCCATAAATCCTGCTTTCTCATGCCTGCAGAGGACTAGAGCTACAAGAACACCTCCACTGCCCATTTCATACAAGGGCTGCATGTGCACAACATAAACACTGCAGAAAAGAAGTTCATCTGCTGTTTTGAACACGGTCAGTGAGCAGCCGCTGGAAAACTTCAGCACATAATAATGCTGCCCATCAATTCTGCATGTCGCCATTAGCTTACCTGTCTACTGAAACTCGCATCCCACACATAATGTAAGTAATGCAGACAGTCCTGGGAAGCTACACTGGATATTCCCTATGGGTTGTCCCCTATGGGATGCTGGCATTACATGGAATGTAAATCAAACACTTGTACCTTACAGACATGACAGAAGACGTCATGCAAGCCTGTGTAAGAATGGCCTTCACTTTTAAGTAGCTAAAAGAGCCTGCAGAGATAAAAAGCTACCAGCAACACCACAAACATCCAAGGCTGCTTTAGCTACATGGGTGGAAACGATTCTGACAAGATGAACCTTCACCAAATCCTAATGTAAGACACAAGCTGCTGTCCTGGCTAATTTTTCTGAGCAGATCTACTGCCTTTTCCAGGCTGACAGTGAATCTGAAAAACTCATCACGGTCTTCTGTGCACTTATCAGTTGTAACACCTGGAGAAGAGGGGAGGTTAAGAGTTGGAGACTCAGGCAGATCCCTCCAGCTTTGGCCAGGTCAGGCAGCACTGCTTTGCCGAGTGCTGGAGTTAATCTGTAGGGCAGACAAGATATGGGTCTTTTTTGTAATAGTGGCTCTGCTCTCTTCCCACTTTGTTGTGGGTCACTACAGCTTTACTGTGTTAATTGACCATTACCCTGATTTCCAGTCATTACTTAGAATTTCAAATTAATCTGATCAAACAGAACATACCTTGTGAAAGTAAACACTCATTGATCTACTTTAGTCTCCATGGCATATTTTAGGCAGCGCAGGCTCACAGAGATTCTTTGATACTTCAGATGTATTATTTCTAACAGAATGCTTTGCACATTTTAGAACTTGTATTTTTTATGGGATAACTAGAGGTCCGTCATGACAAATTCTGCCTTTTGTGCATTATGGACCACCATTACCACCAAAGAATCCTTCCACCTGCCCTAAAAAATTGAGCTTTATTTTTACCCCTGTATAAATTATTTATAATAATTACAGCACAAAAGAGACAGGGGAAAAAACTTCCCGCCCTACTGTGCCTCTTCTAGATGCGTAAGGACCACACACAAATTTCAGGTGTATTCTAACCTCCCCATACATAAAAATAATCTGAACACCCCATCGGTGTTTCCTGTTTTTGTTGGACAACTCCTTGGATTCCTCAGACTATTTTAGACTTTAGACAGGTTGTACCAGTATAATTATGTCAATTATGGGTACAGATGTTTTTAACCAGTGTAGATGTGTTACTTTGAGCCATAAATCATTGCAGAAAAGGTCATTTGGTTTTGTCTCCCAGCCTGGAGTAAGACACTCCAATCAATCTAAGCCCATACCGATGGAAGGAATGTTTTCAAGAATAATTAAAGTAAGGAAAACAAAAAGTTCTTTTTAAACAGAAAGACCAAAGTCTTGAGGGACAACTTTCTTACAAGTACATCAAAACCCTATTACCATTGTTAAATACTTTTATTTTAATACCAGCAACACGGAGATATTGCTCATACGTTACAAACACTCAAACATGCAGAGAGACGCTCCTGCTTTATTTTGCACAGCCTGTCCTCAGCTCAGCTCTGTGGGCCTGCAAAGTACAGGAGCTTCAAACACTGGCTCCTTCCATGAGTCAGCCAGCAACACTGTTTACTCTTCAGCTGCACCTGCACAGTTGTTTGTGGCACAAAATAGATGAAGGAACTGATTAAAGAACAAAGGCAAACAAATAAACTTTTGGGATGCTTTGACTACAGGAGTGACACAGATCCCAGCAAAGGTGACAGCACAGACATGAGGAACACACTGTGTTTTGAAAGAGTAACCAAGATGCACAAGGCTTGCTTGGACAAGAGAAAAACAGCAGGTTTACTGCATTTCTAAGACAACTCCAGGTTCTCTCAAAGAATGGTGAAAGAATAAGAAAAGGCCCGTGGATGGGTCCTATTCAGTCAAGATCCATATACTACTTTGCTAGTCCAATCTCAGGGATTGTTTTGTAAGAGTCCCAAAGGGAATTTTTGAGCACACGCTCACCTCTTCAGCATAGGAGATGAACCCTAGTCCTTGTGACTTCACTGCTGAACTCAGAGCTCCTACTTCTGTCAGTGCAGCACAGAGAGAAAGGGTGGCCAGGACGTGTGCTGACACAAGCTGTCTACCTGGTCAGAGCAGCACCATGAAACTCTACCTCCAGGAGCCCAAACTGGGCAGGGGCATCCACCTGAGGGTGTCCTGTCATTGCAGTCTGATATGGGGCTGTGTTTACAAAGTCACTTTGGGAGATTTTGGGGTTTCTTTCTAGCTGACAGTCCCCAAAGAGGTAAAGTGCAAAAAAGGAACAGCAAAAGGAGAACATGCCTGCCTCAGAATAGACTAGGTACAAAAACTAGATGGCTGCGCTTTCAGAGACCCAGACAGATGGGACAGGAGGTTTCCCAATATTACAAAAGGGGTCTCAGACAGGAGGTCTATATGACTGAAGATGCACAAGTGGAGGATAATAATTTTTTGTTCAAGACAGCAAGTACTGTGAGAAAAAAAGTGAAGAGAATTGAGGACTTCCACCCACTGTAATTTCAATGTCTCTCCATGTGCATATGAGGTATAAATCATGTTTTTCTAAAGTGAGACTCACCAAGATAAAGACTAGCACATAAAAATGTGAGTACAGGTCTCAAGAGAAGGGAAAGGATCAAGTGTTGTCTTTTTTGAGTATGAGAATTTTTACAAATGGCTAGTGGTGCTGCATTCCTTTTTAATATAAAATGAACTGGCAACATCTGGGACTTTCTTTACCATCTCAGTAAGATTCCAAATCTTCACCAGCTTCACACAGAGTTACAGCATACAATGCAAGTTGCTTGTTTTGAAATGTAGCATAAATAGTGTTCTGCAGGCTCACAAAAAATGCTTTAGTCAGCCCAGCCTTAAACTGAATTACACTCACACAAAGCTGCACCTTACTAAGCTTGGACTAGACAAAATCATGGGCCTTTGAATTCCAGTAACATGAACTCTTTAACTGTCAGTCATAAACAAATACCCTGACTTGTTTTTAACTGCATTTTCTGGTTCCTCTCTGGCAGGTTCCCATATTATACTTACATGGGGTCACAGCATCTATATGATAATAGTCCTCAGACTCAGAAAGGAGTCACCAAAATACTTAGATCAAAATGTAGATCTTCTTATCCTGCCTGTAATTGCATTGAGACAGGACATACTTTTCCCCTACAATCCTACACATGCCATAGATGGTAGATCTGTACTACTATCAGAGTACTCAAAATAAAACCGAGGCAGATCAATATCACCACTGTAAATTTCAGTTCCTTCCAGCCGAAAGGAGTCAGCCATATCCTTGAACTATCAAGGCATATGAGTCACCCAGACAAACAAGTTTCTCATCTCATGACCATGCCAATGATTAAAATAACTGAAATGGGAGAGGAGGAGTGTTTGAGGTTGAGAGAAACAATTTTGTCTTCGTCTTTGCAAAGCACAAACATCATTTTCTACCAATAAAAATATTCCAATCTGCAACCTTGTTTACATTTCTTATAGTGAGATAACACAATACTGACCATGCTGCTCTGAAAAAAATTTTCATACAAATTAAGTCAGCATGGAGATTTTCTACGTATGAGTTTTGTTTACTATGAGATCTGGGTCACTCATTCTGCTTTGTGAAGCAGCAGTTCCATGACGGGTAATTTTTGGTCAGAACGAACAAACACTATTACTGAACTACCTAAAAGTGATTAGTTAGGTAAGACTTGGGACCCAAAGCCATTGAGCACCAGAGACCATCCACTTGTATTTGTGTCCCACACAAGAAGGCTTAGCTACAGATGAGGTTCCTGTTAAAATCTGAGTTAACTTTTGGGATGAAATGTGAACATAAGTAAGAGAAACATGTTGGTTCAGGAAGCGTGCTGCCTCCTTTATGCACCTTCTACAAGACCTGCAGAAAAAGATAGCAAGGCAGTGACAAAGATTAGTGTCGTGACTTGCAGGTACAGCTGACAACACCTCTGCTCAGCAGAAGGGCTGAGGTAAAGTCCAGCACCGGCAGCAGCGATTTGGCTACGATGACGTTCAGATCTGGAAGAAATGACAGGGCTAGGATGGCAGTTCAGCCCAGCAAATACCAGCACAGAATAAAACCTGCTATCAAAGCCTTATGAGGTTACCTTCACATCTAGAATTAGAAAGGGGTGTTGACCTAGAATGAAGTATAATACTGGAACTGGGTTTAGGGTTGGGGCTCAAGCCAGCAGATATTGATAAACTGCAGCTTAGAAAGAGCCTCTGGGTTAACAAGAAAAATGCTGTTGGTTAAAACCATCTGACTGCAGAGATCTGTGGGATAAGGAGTGTGATAATGTTAAGATTAGGAGCGGAATTAAGGTTTGAGCATACTCTGGAAGAGGTTGATAAGCTGCATCATCTTGTTTCAGTATCAGGGAGGGCCCCATGCTGTGATAAAGGTGCCACATGACAGGACTTCCCACACCCTTAGCAAGCCCAACACTGCCCAGCATGCCAGGCCTTCTCTGTCTATATTGTCTGACCAAGACTTCCCAAGGTGTGTGTGTGCTGTCAGCCTGATGTGCTCCTGATCCCTTGGGATTACTGTGCCTTGTGTACCAGCAAACCTGGCACTCCTGACATGTACAGATTACCTGTACCATACGTTCATAGTGTGTACACACAGTGGATGGGGCAGAGGAGAGGGACTCACACAAGGAAAGCATCTGTCTGAAAATGTCCAGTCTTTACTGTCTCCATTTCTCCCCACATTTGCAGCAGGGCTGACAAATCAGAAATATATCAAAGACTAAAAGCTTCTGGCAACCAATGTCTCTTCTCTTCACAGATGCATTTTTAAAAACAGTAGGTCAAGTCTGGGCAGTTGGTCCTGCCAAGGAAATCAAAAGCTAAATCAGCCAAATATACCAAGAAGCAGCACAAAAGTTTGTCTGTCTTCCCCATTGGCTTTGCCAATGATGATCTTGGCAGTACTATTTAGCACTGACCCTTTTCCCAGTTCTTGGGAATCAGTGTTTGCCATGTTACTCAGCATTTTCCAGTCCAGGGGGAGGGTGCAGGATTGACCTTGCTTACTTCACATTACAGAAATATCTGACGCCTATCTTAACTACCTCTGTGTTTTAATCACAAAATATGCACACCCAAGTCAGCGATTAATGGTGAAAAATTCAGTCTAAGTGGCAGGCAGGCCTTGGACCAATGACAGTTTTTGGAGAAGGAGGAACCATATAATCACTTTTCAAGGACAAAATCACTTCCAGACTGGAGACTATATAGTTAAAAACCTTAAAATCAGTATTAGTAGCACACAGTCCATCTCTACCATTTTCCAAGCTTGTGATGTAGAGAATACAGGGGAAGCAAGAATAACAGTTCTCAATTCAACGAACAAACCTGCTTCAGCATTCGCTACAAACTGTGGAGGAAAAAGCTTCACGGTGAGTCTTGCCAAGAGGGCCTTAAAATAATTGAGCCACGTGGTCACAAGACCACACACTACTGTTGGGAAACAGTCACTGGGTAAATAAGGGTGTAGCCTCTAACATTTTACCACTGCTGGGGGGAAAAAAATAGAGAAAGTCTTACCCCTAAAAAGGTATCAAGTCAAGAAAAAAAGATCTTGCAAATCTGCACTCATGTCAAAAATACAGCAGAATGATGCTGCCATTCTAGCACACTGAGTAGGGAATAAAGGTAATTTGCAGTTAAGCCTGCAGCATAATTTAGGCAAAAGCAACAGCAGAAATAAAAGAGAATTCCAAGGGATGGAGGAGTAAAGGTCAGGATGATGTACAAATGACAGCTGAACTTCAGTTTACTAAGATGAAGTCCCAGAATCAGTACATGTCCACAATTATAAAAAATTATTGAAATATGATGAAGAAATAAAATTTAAGATGCTGATTTTAAAACATACAAACAGGCAGGTATCTCAGACTAGCAGAGATATTAACAAAGCTAAATAAAAAGGATGCCATTCCATGGCCTTCATCGTTGGAACCTGTTGAATTTTCTTATTGCTTTTGTATTTCAGGGATGTGTACACCAGTGTATCCACAGGAGTTCAGCAAAATTTTCCAAACTTATCTTTTATTGTTTGCAGAAATCAAGAAAAGAACTTGCAAAATAATCACTTTCCCAAGGCCACTGCCTTCAGCTCTTGTCTGCCTCTGCATTAAGTGAAACTTTCTCTTACCAATCTAACTTCGACTGTCACCAATTCACAGCATTTTGCCAAACCAGAGGGAAAGGAGGAGTGTATCCCATCAATCTTTTACATTGCCTCTAGACTGTCTGGAGCAGTTTGAATGGGGGGCTAGCAGAGTTCTGCTGGGCCCCTCTGGAGCAGGTGACTGGGTCAGGGAGCGGCAGAGGGAGGAGAGAGCAAAGCACCTGCATGCAGCAACTCAGCAAGGCTGGCGGTGGCAGGGGCTTGAAGGGCAGAGCACTTCAGGCAGCCAGGCCTTCCCCATCACAGGGGAGCACAAGGCCATTTCATTCATTTCTCCCTCTGGCCTCTGCTTCTCTGACGGAGGGAAGAAAATAAGCATTTAGCGTTACTTCTGATGCAAGGAGGATGCAAAAGTATCCCAAAGTTACTTCCTCTCCAGTCTCCTAAGAGCTTCTCTCTCCTGTTAACCCAGCAGAATGGAAGGGTTTTAGTGACATCTTTTTTCTAAGTGTTAATGTGTTCTGGCTATTTGGGACATTCTTCTAGTCTCAGCTTCCACCATGACAATTTCTGTGGTGCACCAAGCTCCTGGTCCTTAGACATGACTTGCATTTATGAAGAAGCACTATAAAAGGCTTAATCCCTTTGTACAAGTTAGCATAATGTTTTCCAACCTGTATTAAATTCTCGGATTATTTATGAGTTAAACCAGTCATACAATTTTTTTCAATCATGCTTATTAATACCTCTGTCTGTACTAAGAGCTCTTTGGGCTCTAAAACATGCACAGAAGATTACTCTGTAGAAAACAGAGGGTTAACACTTTTAAATCATTATTCACAGTAGCCCAGATAACATTAAAGAACTTGTCACAATTAAAATTCATAAGCTGTATTTCCAAATTTCACAACTCAGGTCAAGAACTGCAACCATAATGATCACCAATGAAATATTGTGTCGTGACTCATTCCATACAAATAAGCTACTCCTATAAAAGCACTCCTGTGCTTGAGGAAGGGAGGGTGGCAAGTGAAGGAACTGATAAGAAATAATTACACTAATAACCTGCTAATGAAAAGGTGAATTAATTGAAACACACCATGAAGTATCCAAGAGTACACAAAGTAATTCAACAGATGTTTACACTGGAAGGCTGACAATCCAGTGCAGGGATTAAATCAGATTGTGATATTAATGGCATATCCAATGCTAAAGTTGATTGTGGATTTTCTGTTGCCTGCTGTCAAACTTGAAATAATACTGCATGTCATTTTCACAAGCATACCATATAGAAGGGCCAGTGAAATCAGAAAATGACACAGCCAGTATCACACAGAACAATAACACAGAAAACAGCATTGATTTTCTCATCGACAGAACTATCATATAAACTGCCCACTACTGTACCTTCATGACATCTTTATAGGAGTGAATGGCCTCAACTTCCTCTTTGTCATCATTGTCATCCTCCACTCCCTCATCCAGAGCATCATATCCTTCATCCCTACTCCCATCTGTTTCTGTGGCATTAGTCATGTAGTCAATAAGCTGCTCCAATGGAGGACTTAATTCCCGCTCTTCATTTTCCTTCAAACCATAGTCCAGGGCTTTATATATAATAATCCCTAGTGATTCAATAACCTGTAAAAACAAAAAAGAAATATATATTAATGCCATTTACATGAATTAATAGGTCAAGTGAGGAACAACCTTTTCTGGTGTTTGTATAACAAACTCAGCCACTGAGAGGGCAATAAACATCAAAATCAAAGAGAAAAGTGATCCACTAATATCTACAGTAGCACTTGAGTAACACAGCATAGAACAAGTAGAGCAGATCATACCACATACCTACCACTTTCTTATTTCAATATTTGAAATGAAAATTCATCATTTAAAAACAAAGCAGGACCTTTTAAGATTGCTTTCCCTTTTTCTTTCTGGCATTACAAACCTCAAAGTAACATTACTCTACTTTGTAAGACTATAGTGCATGCACATGATCTTTTTTGTGGGGCAGGTGGGAAGAAATTAAAAGAAAGAATAAAATAACATGAGATGCCTTCCTCCTCCCACAGCTTAATGACACTTGGAAACTGCCCTTCAGTTTTTGCATCTCCTCACTGACCTAAGAGGTGTCTGGACACAGCTGTGGATGTCCCAGTGTCACTCACTGAGCACTGGGACAGCAGCCCACAGGAACTCCTTTGCCTGTTGCACAGCTGGTAGAGGCACACATATTTCACTGAAACTACCAACAACTGTATCCCATAGTGATGAGGTAGTACCTCAGTTTTTCATTGAATTGAGGCTTCTTATTTGTGTTCTGTCAAGAGCAAGCAAACCAATGACCCCTTACTGAGTGTGAGCTAGGAAAAGATTGTCATGAACAACCCACAATGCTAAATGCACATTTTCTATCTTTGCATTATTTTCCTTATGAGCAATACTGAAGCCTCTAGAATTTTAAAGATGAAAAGAAATGGCATTTCAAACTGAGGAGTTTGAAAATGGGTATTAATGAAGAGGGAAGGGAAAATGGGATTGCAATAGAAAACCACAAGAAGGTAATGTCACTGCTGGAAGATCTTTGTCTGACAACAGAAGTAGGACTGGAGTTATTGCATGTAATCTCTGATCTTCCTCATGTGTTGGATAGATAGCATGTCTCACAAATTACCAGACTCCAGTGTAGGAGTAGTTGGCACAGGAGCCACTTTAATAACAGGAGCATTTCTAAATATACCAAATCTTGTCATCAAATGCCATTTTCTCTAATCTGCCTTTTGGTATGATCCTGGTCGACACACTTTTTACTGCAGAGTTTTGAAATTCTGTTTGGGTAAATAGGACAACACAAAGGGATTCTTAAAACATTAAATTTTACTCTAGCTGCTTACTTATTTCAGCACAACAAAGTATTTTTGGTCTGAGAGGCTGGAGGTTAACAAAGACTTAATATTGTTTCCCATTAGTTTATCTAGACAGATGATTTAATGATTGCTGTAGTCTGACAGCTTTACACGTGTACTTCATTCCTCTGTTGGGATTACTTTGTGGTGCAAATTCACTTTGGAAGACAGTGGCTAATAAACAAAAAAAAAAAAATTAAAACTCAATACATAAAACTCATTCTTTTATAATCTATTTCCAATAATTTTGGTAACTTGGTTCAATATAAAAATTTTGCATATGCTATTCCCTTGAAGTGTGTTTATACATATTTATTAAGAAATGCAGTTAAGGAAAGTGATTAGGCAAATTAGTGAAGAAGAAAAAACTGTATGTATTTTGTCAGTTCAAAGAACAGCTTCTGACTTGGGAAATGCTACTGAGATAGGAAAGTATTCCAGGGAAGCATTGCTGCTTTCTTGCTCAATTCTCATACCCTTCCCCTGAATTCTGCCATGACCCACTTTGGAGACAGGACACTGCACCATACAGACCTTAAAAACAGCTTTAACAAATTAAACTTATATTTGTAGTAAATCTTGCTCACTTCTTAGGGAAGCTATTTTGTAGTAACTGTCTTATAAAACTCGTTTAAAAAAATCTGAAAATGTGGAATTCACACAAAGTAAAATATATTATTTCTAATGGTAGACGTGTTTCCTGTAACTCAGGTTCAGAATACAATCCCAACATACATCCCTTCAGCAACTGAAAGGGAACAAAGAATACCAGTTTGAAGGAGAGTGAAATGAAAATGAAGTATAACTGTATAATCACTTTGATACTTCAAGCACCTGGGAATAAACACAACGTGAGTAATTTCTAACTTTAATAAAAAGTACATTTGAAAGGGCTTAGCATTCATGAAGACTGAAATGTCCAGATCAGATGCAAAGAATATTATGTCTTGTGCCATCCAGTGATGGCTGCTGAACACAGCTTCTGAAGTTTGCCACTAACCCTTCAAAAAAATAGAAGAGGGGGTAGATAAAGAAAGCACACTCTCTCTGCCTTCTTCTGTTTGGGAAGAGGATTAAGGCATTCAAAAGCACCGTGGCTAAAACTGCATGACAGCTGCTGCTTTCTTTGATGTATCAGCAGTGGGGCTTTTGCAGCTCAGTAATATGGTTTGTGCATTTTCATGTACTATGAACAGATTTTATAATACATGCAAAGCTGACACAACAGGAAAGTCTGTAACAGCACCGAGTCGGAGCTACAGTTCAGTCTCTCAGCTCCTTATTTAGGAGACCTGATCAAAACCATATTTACTCATTGTCTGTCTGTATCACAGATTCTTCTTGCTGAAAGACAAAGCAGCAAACAACTTAACTAAGTAACTTTGCTTTGACTCACATTAAAACTGAAAACATTCAGTGTTTTCAGTAGTATCAGTTTACCAAGGTGCCTGTAAACCACACAATTGCCATACAAATATCAAACAAAAGTCACAGAATTGTCAACGATTCTTCCCAGGCATGAAACTACTAATGCAACTTCATACAAATAAAACTACTAGGTCTATATAATTAGTAGCAAAACATACAAGTCAACTGATTGCTGCTTCAACGCATGAGTGCTGTCACTTTGCCTGTAATACAAATCAAATACAAACAAAAAAAAAGGAAAAGCTTTTCACAGCTGAATGGATGAATTGATAAATAAGAGAGGTTTTTGAGTTGGATCAGGGACTGTCACTTTAATTTTCTTTTTAAAGAATCAATTATTTACAAAGAAATCACACATTCTAAACTGCATTGATAGTCAATTTCATACAAAATAAAAACTTCTGGCACCTAACAAGTCACAAGCACTGATACATTTTTCAATTACATATGAAAACAGAGATCTATTAAGAAAAACAAGGGTAAGAATGGACCTAGCTAAGCTTTTTTTAGACCACAGAGTTGCACATTGACACTCCAAAACAACTGTATGACATTAAAATAAGTGTCATCACTAATAATAAATAATGCTGCTCAATTCAGGTGGAAAAAAAAATAAAGATCTGCACCTTGAATTTTAGAATGCAGTTGTTACTGATTGTTTTAAATTTCAGCAAAGGACCTGACCTCTGGAAATCAATCAGTGGATAAATAAAAATAAACAAGGAAGTCCAATTATTAAGCTTTACACCTTCTCATCAAGTTGCTTTGAAAGTCATGGCTTCAGACCAAAAAAAACCCCAATACACAAACATTTCCCACAGACTGAACTTGTACTTTGCAGTGCTGAAATCATTAGTGAATGGGCGATTTTGTCCCACCGAGCTTTCCTGCAGTTTCTACACCAGTCTCATAGACTCATATGGTGTTTATATAATAGATTGTGATAAAGTTGCTGGAACACTTTGGCTTTAAAAAGAATGTAAAAACAATACCCCCACACTCCTTTCACACACGTGGCAAAAACAAAACCCAAATTATTTGGATACTTTTCACACACAAACACTGCCCAGAACTTTCCATTCCATGTACCTTCCTCCAGCATATTAAGGCATACCTCTTGGATAGGGGTTCATTAGTGTTTCAGGTCTTTCATATGACCCAAATTATGCTCTTCCAATGAACCCTGCCAATTTAACATTCTTGAACTCTTCAAATATACAGCCTTTGTACAGGAACCGAACAGGTCTGATACTTGCAAAAGTGCAATTATTACAAGTACTTCACTTTGAGAAAAAGCCTTTTTTCCCATCAACATATATATCTCCCTGATTCTTGCTGAAGGGTAGATGAGAACAGGCAGCATTCACATCTCACGGCACACACAATGGGGCACTGTCTGAGCTTTCATCCTCTTCCTAGGTCTGCCTCAGATTTTAAATAAACAAAGCCTAAGGACAGGCTTGTACATACAGCAGCAAAAGATTCTTTTTCAGTTCAAATCCCTGTCTTTCCTAAAGGTCTCTCTTCTCCCAAAAGTCACTCAGGTTTTGTGTCCCTAAACTTGGATTAAAGATACTGTAAAGCTCCAGCTCCTAAGGTGAGTTAGCTAACTTTGAAATTTCCTACAGGGGCCTCAGATATGGCCACCAGCCACAACAATATTGGCATGACCACTGCCCTGTCTTTCATGAATTCAAATAAATTTTTATTAAAAATGTGCAGTACAATAACTATTTTTACATGCTTCCAGATTTTACCCAGATCTCCAACACACTTAATGGAGGAGAATCGTTCTGCCTCATGGTAAGAGTGATGAGAGTTCAGGGCTGGCACTCCTTAGGGCAGAGCTCTTCTCCACAACAACTCTGCCATCACCCATGGTATTAGCCAGCACTTAGTCAATCTGTAAAGACTAACCTGTCCTAATGTTGACTTTAAATTAGCCTGCCAGGAGCTCCACACAGTGGTTCTGACACCACAACATGTGGCATAAATATAGACACAGACACCCTTGAAGTCAAGAGTTACATATCTTAAATTTTCTATGACACGTTAGAAGACAAACACAGGTTTTTGTGCTCAAGTTCTGTAATATGGTCCGAAAGACCAACATGTTAAAATCTTATGCAAAACCAACTTGTTCCTCTCTAGCTAGCTGACAGAGGGAAAATGCTTTTGCCCTGGATCTTATTTCCATTTGTAACAAAGTAATTCACTGTTTCTTCAGCATTCAATTCTGGAACTGAAAAAGACCCGGCTTTTAGGAAAGGTAAACAAATAAAGGTGTTAGGACAATCCCACATACACTTTCTTGGTTATGTAGCTCATCCTGAGGTGCCCTACATAACTCTGAGGAGCACCTCACAGAAGAGCTTGTCTAAATAGGACACTCTGAGAGATGCACTGCTGTCACTGCACACTGCAGGTACACTAGTGTAGTTTTCACCAGAGCATTCCCAAGTGGAAATGGGGTAGCATTACCCAGGTTTAATGGTGGGGGACACTGCTAAATTTAAATACGACCTTCACTAAATTAGAGCAACTTGCAACAGACTGTCAAATGAGAACACTGAAAAAACTTTCAAGTGCTTCCAGGAAAGCAGCGAGGATTTGGACTATTTCCAATGAATCAAATTAATCACTCACTTCCAAAGAATATAGACATAAGATACAGCATTATTTAACTTCTGGGTGATGTTGGTTTGCTACTGAAATAATGAGATACTGCTTTCTGCAATATAATGAGCCTTGTTTTTTAAGCCAAAGCAGTAACCAAAGCAAAGAAAATCAGAGCATGTCAGGTCTAATAGAAAATAAATATGAGACAAAATTAAATAAATCCTTTTAATGATATTCATTCTGGTTTAGATACATTCAGAGTTAGGAAAAATTCTCAACCACATTCAGAGATCTTTTTCAAAATGGTTTTATATCTCGAGTCTTTGCATGCACTAAGTGGGCAGAGAGACCTACTTACTGAATTCTTCGTATTATTCAGGTGTGTGTTAAAGAAATTCAGTGCAAGAACTTTTGATCAAAGACACAGAACAAGCCTAAAACATACAAAGGGGATGCTAGCTTTTTTTGGTTTTGGTTTGTTCCCCCCAAAGTGAGTATGTGAAAATTGAAGCAGTTAAATGTTGTTGGACACAGTTGCCTCTAGGAGTGTAGCTGTAATGTAACTGTAAGTTTATTAAGGATCAAATGTAATAGAACTCTTCAACTTATTCAAAGGATCTGATATTTATAAATGTGACTTTTAGTTGTCAAAATTGCACTATAGATATTATCTAAGGAGAATTATAATTTATTAGAATAAATGAAAGCACAATTTTTTTCTATTGTATCAGTCTCAATTTACATTTTATCTGCAGTGTTTCATTTTAAACACTGAAACAAAACTGTCAATTTTCTTCTAGCTTTTGTTCAGACATTATAATTCCCAAGTTCATGACAAATCATTACTCTGCTACTACAGACTTTATTCAACCTGAAGGAATTTCACCATAGTGACAGTTCATACCCAGAGAAAAAACAAAATTAAGTTCCCTAATTTAACTGTGGAGACTCCAGTAATGGCTGAAGCTTCAGTAAAAGAATTAGACGCAATAATTAAGTAACATAGATGGTGAAAGTAATTTGAAAGTTCTTAAATACACCTCTATTCATATAAAGGTTTTAAATACAGGTCATGTTACCCTGATCCCATTTAAATAAGGAGAATATGTTTTTTATCCTAGGTTAAAGACAGAAAATCCAATCATGTCACAAACTTCTATTCTAGTTCTGTTGTCTTTTTTAAAAAATTTTATTTGATAAAACACAACTAAACATATACATATCATTTTTTATAGAAATAGAAAGCAATCAGGTGAACTCCTAGGTGAGGGAACAGAAGGAGCAAAGACTTCAGCTGGCTACCAGAAACATAACCAGGCCACAGAAATGCCAGTAGGTTCAAAGTGTGTAAGAGACAGAAATTGCCATTTGTCACATCAGCCTTTTGAATAAAGCTTTATCTAGATTACACGACAGTATCAGATTAACTGCAGCCAAAGATTTTGCAGTGAGAGAGAGAAGTAAGCAGCTCAAGGAAAACTGGCACAAAGGAGAGCGAGACTCGTTCAGTAGCTCTGATCCTGAGTATTCGTGTGAGACTGGTTTGAGTTTGGCTGACGTTGCACACCTGCCTATGGTCTGTCAGACAAGATATAGGAGACAGATAATAAAGAGCTTGCAGTAGCTTTGATTCAGTTCAATTTATGGTAGTCATGAAGCAATGCAAAATCAATGCCACTTTTATTCAAAACATCTACACAGTTCAGCTACTCAGAGTCAGTTTGCATAAAATTTTCAGCCTTCCCCATGGCTTTCATTTCAACCATTACATTGCTTGCTACAGGCTTGGCCCTCATTTAATTTATCCAAAAATTAAAGTGAGTAAACACCTGCTGCAATAAAAACCATTTGTTCTCTCCTCTGAGTCAAGAACTTTCTCACACCTATTTTCCCCAAAATTAATGACTACAAAAGCCAAGCAAACAAAACACCAGGACAATGAAAGCTATTCTTTTAAATACAAATTCTTGACTAGTTAAACTTTTACATTTCCATGTACATCTTATGAGCGTTCCAGCAGCAGCTCACAGCAGACTTTATAAAAGTTAGGCTGGTTTTCCCATATTTGTCAGGGCTATGCCTGCATTTCAAGCATTTCACAGCTGATGAACTTCACAGAGACAGATGAAGCACCTCAACAAGTTTACACAGAGTGGGGAACATGACAACTCTTCTGGTTTGACTTTAGCTTTCATCAAATCCATCTTCCTCCATTCCTGAAAAAATATGTCTTTCTGTCTCATAACAGAGTTCTCTTGTCAGTCAAATTGTCCTAATTCCAAGATTCCATGCATAAAATCAAATATGTCAAGAAAGAAACCCAAACGTAACCACTCGACAGGTCCTTTTCATGATATGCCACAAAAGAAGGCTGCTGGCATGTGCTGCTCCTTTCTAGTGATTGGAGTATTTATTAACTACACACAGAGCAACACTAATTTAGTGCTACTTGTCTTGGAGGTACTGCATATTCATGGAAGTCACATAACCACCCATAAGAAGGTTGTCCTTTCCATCCATGCCAAGGGATGGACTTCAAAGATGTCCATGGGATGTTGCATTTATCACGTAGCCACTTAATACAAACCATGCACAGCCACCTCCACTGTCTTGTGGAAGGTCACTCAGCCATTCCTAGGCTTCTTTCCTAAAGAAACTCATGGGAATTCACATATATAGCCTGTGACCAGAAAGGAAAAAATCTGAGACTCTTACTGAGAGTTTTTTTGCTCGTCATATGTTAAGGAAACTTCATCCTGACATAAGGACATACCTTGATTAAGAAGCATGTGAATTTTCACATGTATCATGATAGTCCAAGGAGTTACTAATGGGCAGACACATTAATTATTTAGGTCAGGTATGATGATCTCTGAGTATGTCATGTAAAATATTACTGCAGACTGACAAAGCCTCTGCAAAGCTCCTGATTTTATGAAAATTCTTCCATGCCCTCTTCTCCATTAAAAGCAGCATTGGACGCAAGCATTTGGATCTCTCAAATACTCCTCCAAAACTGAATGCCTAAGTGAACACAAAATACTTGAGTAACAAGCAAGGGGAGCTACTGCAAAATTACCTTCAAGCTCCTGTACTGGCCCTATTAGAACGACAGGTATTTGCTAAAATAATTCAAAAAAACACCAGTAGGCATTATTGACAAATTATCTACCTATAAAAAGGCATTAGCTTGACATTATTCTTTTCAGATCTGAATTTCAGATACAATCATAGCATGGAAGGCTGACTTACTCTACTCCAAAGAGCAACAGAACGTGTGGCTGAAACTCAGCAAAAAGCTCAGCACTTGCTCTTAGGGCCACAAAACCCCAGAGAATCCATTTATGAAATGTCACTCATAGATTTCTATTTCTATTTCCTTCTGAACAATGAAATTGCCACAGAAGAAATCCATCTTAAGACACACCTCTATCACATATAAAAGCTATTGATATAGAAAGCATACAGTTTATAACCTCAGGCATGAAGTACCTTAGCACAAGATATTCCAGCACCTGACAGCTGTCAAAGTCGTCCAAGTGCTGCACTGTGACAGTTTATTATCATTAATGGAACGACCATATTCCTGGATCACAAATTGCTGAGCATTGTTTTACTGCTCTCTGCTATTAATGACAATATCTGTGCTTTCAGTCACAGGTCAAAAGCGTTATGCTATTTTAAAAAAAATCCTATGGATTTTATGCTTAGATTAAAAAAAAAAAAGCAAACTACCACCACCACCACCAATGAAACCAACTTCCAAAAACCATAACAAAACCAAACCATTCCTGACTGTGGCTGTCTGCAGAAACCTCTACCACACAGCCGAATTTTCTAAAATGCTCAGCACTTGAACTTCAAATAGAATACAGATATTATCCAGATAACTTATTTAGCTGCAGCTTAACTTGGCAGCCAAGTTACTAGATATCCAGCAACTGGTGGAGAGGAATTAATGCCAACACTTTCATCTAGGTAAGATGCACAGGTACTTGGGAACAAAAGCATACACCAAAAAAAGCTATATGCATATCAACTAAATAGATTAACTGCCGCAAAAATCTATAATATTATCTGCTCTATTTAGTGCATTTTGCACTGCCTGGGAAACTTGAGAGTCTCATAAATTTAGGCCTCAAAGAGGCAATCCTGAGTTTATCCTGTGCTGAGACCTTGTTAATGGATGTGCTGAAGTTCCTCTCCTGTGCTCAGCCCAGGGAAAAGTGAGGTAGGTAAAGATGGGTATCCAAGGTAACATGGTAGCAAGGAGAAGGGAGAACACCAGGCCAGAGTGACCTGTCACATCCATAGGAGCTCTAATGCAGTCCTACACAATTCATCCCTGGATCAAGGATTCATAACAAACTCCCCAAAACTTCCTCACTGGCTTGTAAAGAAGAGTTGAGCTCAGGTGTACAGGGATTATAAATCCCTTCAGACTTCTTATGTTTTGGAAATGAAAATAATTCTGCAATATTACCCTCTCTTTCTAGACACATTATTACCCTTTAAATGACAAAAAAAGATCCCTACCCAGAAAAAGTAAGTCAAGGAATTATATTCATATTATGGCGAGTTTCCTGACTTTTGAAAATGCCACACTTTTGGGGTAAAATATTGTTGGTTAGTTAGCAACAGAAGAAACACGCGGGTCACAGAGCAGCAGTGGATTCTCCAGGCAGGACTGACCAAAAGCCCTGCTCTTCTTTATTTACCTATTTTTATAGGGTTCTAAGGACAGTCAAAGATTGGTGAAAGGGGTCAACACCCCTGAAGGTTTACAGGACAAAGACATGGTCAATTACCTTTCTCCACCCCAGGGAAAGGAATGAAAAACAATTCCACAAGTGCAAAACAATCCCGGCTGGTTAAGGAAAACAAGGACCATGTTTACAGAATAAGCATGGGAAACTACAGCTATAGTGTTACAACTTATGGGGCCCTGTAAAACCAGGGCGACAAAATATCAACTAAAATTAAGGGTTTATAATGTCCAGATAAATGTTGTCACAGCACTTCAAAGTCAGAATATAATTGCTCCCACAATTTTCTTGACACAAAACAGCCAAAGACTACAAATCCTAAATTTAGTCTCATCTTTACACCCCCAACCTCCCCAGCTAGTTTCAAATGTAGGAAGTGTATGGGGCTGAAGATCTGTCCTGTGGGGTTTTCCTCATCACTCTTTCCTGTGCAACCTCACACTGGTCATTCCCCCTCTCCTTTAACAGTTTTACCATCAGCTGTGTGAGGATATTGACCCATTTTCAAAGCTTTGGATAAGAAGTGCTGTTGAAGTCTAAATCGTATTTCTGCATGACATGCACACAGACTTAAACACAGCTGGAAGTGCTTCTAATCATCCAGTTTTCCATATGATTTTTGTTCCCAATAAACTAGAGGAAGGAAAAATGAAGAAAACTACATGCCTGAGGCTAATGGTTAGGCTTATCAGCTGGATGCAATGCAACACATAAAGCTGCTTTTCTTTGAGAATATAAAGCAAGACGTAAGAGTGCTTTATTTAAATGTAAGTAGCACAGGTAGCCAGAGAAAACAGTTACTAAGGTTAGAATATCAGACTGTTCTAAACTTCACAGGAAATAAATTCTGACAGCAATAACCCTTTGTCTTGTTACACCAATGTAATTATACGTACCAGGCTACACTTGAGAGAATTAATGTCTTGAAGCTTAAGAAATGGGAAAAAAAGCAAGGTTTTAATGGTTTTTGACACTGTGGCTTTACATTTTGATCCTTAATTTAATTAAGTATCCCTTATTATTTTTAATACCCTTTAAGATTTTAACGTTTTACAAACTCTACCATATCCACATACCCTTTTGGGAATACCTTTTCTAACAGACACACATGACAGCTCAAACAGAAATTGTCTGGCAATTACTAGACCAATCAAAATTAAAAAAAGGTTGTTTCTTCAGATATTTCTCTAACAAGCAGAAAAATTTTCCTACAGGGAATAAAAAAATTTAATTCATTAAAAACAAAAACAAACAAAAACATCCCCAACAGCAACAACAACAACAACAACAAAACAACAAAAAATCACAACACCACAAAAAACCCTACCACCAAACAACAATGTAGCAATCAGAAGGTTCATTAAAGACAAAACATTAAATTCTGCTGGACTTCCATAGGAACCCCAGTTTTGGAATAGCAAAAACATTCCTGCCTAGACAAGAAACAAGTTACTTAAAAAGCAACATCTTTAGACTGGAGAGAGATCTATTTGATTCCATCAGAGAATCTTTTTCTCTTGTTCTCTTATTTTGTAGCCTCCCAAAAGTTCAAGAAACTAAGAATGAAAGAAAAATATCACTGTATTACAAATACATGCCTAGATTTCTCTGATTAAATGAGCACAGTCATCAATACTCTTGAAGGAGTTAAGGATCTTCAATTAAATCAGTTTGAAAGACCATCTACTCAACTACCTGCAGGGACTCAAACATACAGTATTTCAAGTGCCACTGAACAATTTTTATCTGTGAATCGTGAAGCAGAGAGTGACAGCAGAATCTGGATTTATTTTCTTTTCATTGACCCCTTTGCAGAGGTTCTTTGCACCAAACAGGCAGCAACACGTGAATGTTACGTTATGCAAAGGCAACACCTCCCAAGGGAGAGGAGTCTTTGGTGAGGATCAGCATCAAGAGGAAGTGTCAGACAAACTGCAATGACTCAATTTCAGAGGATGCTGCTTGTAAGGAATAACTACTGCTTGCCAAACCAGAGGAGTGGGTGGGTGTCATCCTCCCTGCCCCGCGTCCCCCCTGCTAAGATCACAGGGCTTGTGCTGCAGTGTGGTCTGACAGCTCAGAAAACTGACCTAGCTGGGAAAAGTCACATTTCCCTGACCAGCTTAGGGAAAAAAATCCCCAGTCAAAAACCCCAACAAACCCAAACCCCCAACTCTCTGTGCTTGCACAGATGCACTCTGTGCTACCAGACATCAATGTTGGCTTCAGAGCAAAAAAAAGCACAGCACAGCAGAAATCTCAAATCTATTCCTACCCCTAAAAGGAATGTCTATTTTCACTGGAAGAGCTAAAATTAGCCTTAACAAGGAGTGACTGCATGAATGTTTGCCGTGACTATTTAACATATTTTGATAAAAAACATGGTGTCATGTAATCCTTCCTCTAATAATTTTTCTGTGTTTTTACACAATGTTGTCTTCACTAATCACCAGTTTTAACCCATGAACATTGATTTTCACCAAATACTTGTTATGATAAATATAGCTAAAATGGGTAGGCTGAGCTACTTAGGAAAAAGTAGGAGGTTTGCTTTAAGATTAAAAAAAAAAAACCAAAGCAAATTAAAAGAAGAAATGTGTGGTTCTTTCAAAAATACGATATTAAGATGAATCAAGTCACCCAAAAGCAAAACACAATAATATAAAAATGTCTAACTCAAATCATAATAATATTTTAAGCTAAGATTTATTAATAAGAGAACTCTAAAAATGTTAAAGAGATTTTGAAGTGGAGTAAAACACTCCAAATACAATGTGTTCTTTTAGATTTTGCTTTAAACTGAATTAAATAAAACCCCTTAAAATCAAGTTTCTAAGGATTTTTCCATTACACTCAAAGGTGTTTTTACGGAGTAATATGCAACATTCCACAAAGCCCAGGTGCAAAGGAACAAGCAGACTAGAAAGATAACCTTCCCAGCTCACTGCCCTTATCTAAATAAGCCAATAAAAGTGTTCTACCAGAAGGAATTAAGCTTTTCTCTGTCCTAGAAAGCTCTCTATTTTTAGATGGGAATGAATGATGTTTACAATAATTTTAAACACATCTCCCAGCTAAAACACCATGAACTGACCAACCAGTGGGACCGTGTGTCCAACCTAGAAACTTGTACAAAAAACCCTATTTCTTTTCCTTTATGTGTAAGGTGCCCATGGATTACTGCTCACTAGAAATCATGGCCTCAGGGAGAAACTTCCTCCAGTGAGCAGAGACTTCAGTAGTTGCTGCTCTTATGGGAACACTGCATGAAATCTGTGTTAGGCAGAATTGCCAGCAGCCATCACAGATACAAACGGTAACAATTCCAGAGAAATTTTTAACTGAAGGCAAACTTTAATATTCTTAGAGCATATCTGATATTTACCCATATCTCTCTACTCATTTGACGGCAGCTAATTTTTCTGGACTGATTTACAGATGCTTCCTCCAAACATACCTCATCCTGCTACCAAATTTCCAGTTAATTCTCTATTGGAGTATTTTATTCTTTTCCAAAGAGCTTTTGTAAAAAAAGATAATTGAATGTTAACATTAAGCTGTTCACCACAGACCACTTGTCACTGTTTTCTAAGGAACAGCAGCCATTAAACATAGGAGAGGAAACTTGTGATGACTATCAGACCTACCAGGTGTGCTACCAGTTTACCAATTTTGCAGTATTTGTTACTGAGGGCCCATTTTTATGTCTCTTGCTCAGTCACATTTTTGGGCTACAGCATTAAAAAATACACTGGATCTGTTAAAAAAAATCATCTTTCTCTTCTATAACTCACTAATTAAGAAGCAACTGCATACAAATTGCAACTGCATGGAAACCACCCTGTTTCTGCATTGATCACCCATCTTGTGATGAACATGCTACCAAGCAGAATGATGTTTTCAGACTTGCTGTGGGTTGCTAAAGTGAGGACTCACATGCTTGGATAAAGCATCCACAGTTGCCAGTGGGTAATGCAGCACTTTATTTTTCATGCAAAATGGGCTTTTGCTAACCTTACTAAAACAGATTTTTGACTGACCTTCTCCCTTGGGGATCTCACCTTAATGTTTACACTGACTCATCATAACAGCACTTTTGAAGTGAATCTCCCCATCATCCTTCCCTGAGCTTCTGGCTTGCAGCATGGAGCACTATGCACAATGGGGCTCCTTTTGGATGAAGCTAAAAAGGAAGATGAAATCCAAAAGCTTGCCTAAGGCACTCATTTTGCTGATGGCACACTCAGCCTAAGGCTCTCAGAAGAGAGCTCAGCTGAAATAAAGCAACTGGGATATGTATTCCATGGACACAGGGTCCTCGACAAAAACTTAGTTGCTCTACAGACTTGCAAAATGCTATTTGTTAATGCAAAAGACTGAGTTGAGACTGAAATGTCATAAATACCCTGAATGCAAGACTAAGAAACAACTGAGAAGTTGTAAAATGACCACAAAGCTATTAAGCCAGTACAGAAAGAATAACCACAGCAACCATTATCTTGGGCCAGGTTCTGTAACAAAAAAGCTGTGGTTTTAGTTGGGCAGCTCAGATACACTTAGATTTTTCTCTTGCTGCTACAACATTGTGAAACTGCAAGTAATTACCATCAGTGTAGAATTATCAGGGGAATGCAATAACCACCATAATGTAACAGACCTAACATATAACTTGGAGCTTTGGATATTAAAAGGTGAAATAATACAGGTAGACCTATACTGCAGTTCAAACTTACACTTGCTACCCACTTTTCTTTACCCTGTGTGAAAAAAATCCTAGGTAGACTAAGCCATGAATACTTAAATAAAATAAAAAAAGATACTAAAAACTAATGGGTAGGCTAACACTTATGACAAACTGGCATTTTAAAAATAAATACAAGTGCATATACACACTGCTCAGCACTCTATTTGTCTTCTTTTAGGACTTCTATGTTTCTTACTACAATTTTATAGAGACTACAGATAATGAAAAATGGATGAAAAAAGACTGTAGTTAAATGCTGAGTATTTACAACATCCTGTGAATAAGGTACTGTAATTATAATCTCCCAAGTCACACCATTCCCATACAACATTCTTTTCACTTATGTAGCACCCAGCTTGCCAGTCAGGGATGTCCTCTCTGCTTAGTCCCTGTCTGCTAAGCTGGGACTGTGAGATGGGAGCAAAGCAGAAGAGATTCACCATGACTTGGCCACTTCTACAACCAGAAGGTGCTTACATCTTCCAGTACCTCAAAAATGGGATTCAGGAAGGCCAGTGGGAATCCGGATTCTCTGCACTCACCAAATCTAGTTCATCTTTCCACCCCAAGGATAAATTACTCAACACTTCTCAATTGGCAGCTGAGAGAACAGCAGCTTCTCAAGGAAAGCCAAACAAGGACTGCAGTTAAATTCTCAAAGTTTTTCCTTTGTCCTCAGCAAAATAAAACCACGACACTCATGGCCTTATAAAGGTACAAAAGGAGGCACATGAAAAGAGCTATTAAGACCAAGTGACATGCTTGATTAAAACACATTAGTTATGGTATGATACAATATGATGTGATATAGTGAGGTAAAAATATTCAAACAACGATAAGCAACAAATACCAGATTAAGTTGGACATAATATTTTTCCATGTCATCTCACAGTGTTTGGTCACTCTGCTTTTCAAAAATACTCTGCTTTATACCACAGCTGTTGCAATAGGTTAAAAATCCCATGAAGAAAAAATGTCCACAGTTTTACCTACATGACCTTCACCTGAGATAACCTGCTACCTATAGGAAATGTGTCATCTCAAAAAACCTGCTCATGTGGTAACGAGTAAGGGAGCTTTTGAGGGATCAGAGTCACGGGTGGGAAAGGGGAAGGGAACTGCAAGGAAACAGGATGCTTCAGATGCTCAAGAGTAACTTACACCTCATACAACCACTCACGTGAAACTGCACTGTTGAGTCTCTGTGAGAAAAGAAAGGATCAAAAAGCCAAGCGAAAACTGATAACCTGTGTGAAATGCACCTGCAAATACAGCCATTAATTGTGACACATGGACCCTAAAACAAATGGCATTGGAAACACAAATGGACGCAGTACTTTAAGCCATGTTGTCACACAGATTTTTACCAAGGAGACCCATCTCAAATGAACATTTATTCCAAAGGGGAGATAATTTCTGAGCAGATCACCATTTGCCCACCACCACCTTGAACAGTTTGCCAGGCTGAATCCGCATTACAAGAGACTATAAAAGCCTCTAATGAGGACTTGACTCACAAAGCAGCATTGATGTACAAATCTACATTACAAGTACTTATTGTAGTTATTTCACAATGCCCAGCCTGTGAGATGCAATCTCAGGTGGTCTACACCTGTCCTGCAGGGCTTCAGGCTGTCAAGGTCAGGTATCTCGAGCTGGTTGTAACTTGAACTCTGGCAGAATTCAGATAAATGCAGTTAAAGAGAAGAGAAAGCATTAGTGTCTCCCAAGTATCCTATTCCAATAAAGAGCAATGGGAAACAGAAAGAAAGTTTGTGTTGGCTACACAGGCTTGTCTCTGTCTTTTTTCCTTCCCTCTCCTGTCCGCGAACCCACAGGCATTGTTAGATGTCTAATTTTAGTTTCAGATAGCAGATGTCTTTTTCATAGCTACTCCCAGCAAAATGAAATAATAAAAGGGAGCTTCTTAAAATTTTAAAGGACAGAAAATAGTCTGCATCTCTTGCTGTTACTGTTAATTATAGACACTGAACAGATTTAATTAGAGCCAACCAAACAGAAAAACATATGTAATCTATGCCTTTGGTAGAGTGTGAACCAGGCAAGGGGCAATGAAGCAACCCCCTGCCAGACACTTTAATTAATTTTATTTTAAAAAGAATACACAGAACAAGATTCAGCAAGGGTATTTCTAGCAACTGATAAAAAATCATTGTTATGAAGGTTAAGTTTTCAGACAGCAGAATGCCTTGTCATGACACAAAATCTTGTCATATGAGCAGAAAAGATTTCCTATTCTGATGGAATGGGAAACATTAATTTTGCAGTTTCACAACTCTCACATGCATGACATCATAGGTTTTATTTTGGCAAAGCAAGAAATAAGAAAGGATGGTTTGAGTGCTAACAAAAATTACCTCTGTCAAAGCATTACTATAAAGACTACTGTAAAATTTCAAGCTTCAGCCCAAAGCCTAAGCCAATATGAGGCTGCTGCCTTCCACATGGACTGGTTTATCCTAGGCAGCCTCCCTGATATTTCTACCCACAAACACCTCAAAAATTTGTAGCCTGTCTTTTGTTCACCCCTGTTCTTTTCAACCCATTCTTCACCCTGTTTCACCCACCCTAATGGGAAGAACAAATGTGTATTGTGTTAAGCTTAGGCGACTTTTTGCTGGTAGAACTTCAGTCTTCACTGATTGGAAGACTGGCTTAAAACTTACTTGGGTGTCCATGGCTTTGGTTTCAGGAATGACTTTTCTTAGCTTCAATAAAATCTTCTACCGTTTAGCCACAGTAGACCTTTATAAGTATCCCCCAGACCTGCTGCACATACGTAGTACAGTTCATCCCTAGATTTTATATCCCTCTTTTCCAATAAGCCTCAGTTGTCACCTAGGTCAGAACAACAGAGGCACTGAGCCCCCGATGCTGAAATGGAAGGAAATCAGTGAAAGCTGCATGCTCAGAACTTCAAGTGCTCTATAGTGTTAAGTACTCTGAAAATTGGGTTCTATGTATTCAAAACGGGACACTAAAACCAGATTATCTGTACAAAAAAATGAAAACATATTATGAAAACCCATTTGTAAAACCTTTTGAAATTACTGTAATTAATATAATGGCTAAGCCCATGACAGAGCCAATCCTTCTTTGAAATTTGATTTGAATGCTGCAATTATAACATAGGATGACTGTGAAAATCCTGCGGAAAACCTGCAGGATGATGCAAACACTGAAAGGAACCAAACTGCTCTTGCAAAGCCATCACCGTCAATTATGGGCGTTCTCAGTTTGTGAACTTCGGAATTTACATCCTTAATAAGCCTTTCCTTTCTTAAACATGTGTGTGTAAAGAAATAGTAGCACACTAAGGTCTTCCTTCAAAATGATGTTTAAAATATACGAGTGCATAGCCCACCTCACTGATGTTTTAACTGTGCCCACGCGGTGTGCACATATGTGAGAGCATAGACACACACAGGCACCATTACCTGCTGCAGTAAACCACTTTCCTGTCTATCCCCTCCTATGGCTTTGAAGCTAAGCTGCTTATTTTAAAAGAGTTGAACCTATTCTATTTACTCTGGAAGCTTATTACAAGAAGCAATTTTACACCGTAACTGTTAGAGGAATAATTGCTTTAAAAAAGCAAACCCAGAAAAAAAATAGCCTTGTCTTTTTCTGAAGACCATAAGATGTTCAACCCTCCATCTAGTGCCTGGGTAGTTGACAAAGTAGAGACCAAAGGTGCAGTTCAGTAGTTTTATTCCTTTGGGAGAAGCTACTGTGGAGGAGACAGGCAGCCTTTATGATAAGGCTGTCTGAGCCCATTTAGGGCTTTGAACAGAGGAGCCCGATTTGGGGCCGCACCCAGGATGCCACCGGTGGCAGAGCTCAGCACAGGGCATGGGCACGGCACTAAGTGCTCCTCCCACAGAGTAAAGCTGGCATTTGCCCCCTTCATGTGGCCTCTTAGCCATGCAACAATGAGCTGCAGGCACCATGCTTCAGTCCTTCTCACCAAGACATTAACTGCAGCCAAAGGAGCAGCCAAGAGGAAAGGGTTGGGAGCCCCAACAGTCCAAGGTATCAGATGTTAACCACTGCCACTTGTTAGCAGCTTGCTTTAAATTAAAACTAATTAATTTAAAGAAATGATGCAAGCTTTTCTTGACTACCAACTGCTAGTTCCACCTACAAATTTCAAGCATTAGGTCAGTTGCACAGAGCTTGTGAAAATCAGCTTAAGCTATTTTAATGCTTAATTATAGCAAGTCTGCTTTACAAGTGTTTTACAGTGTCATTACGCAAATTGTAAGTTCAAACATAGCTTGAACAGAAAGAAGTTCCATTTATGAAATGTGACTTGCAAAGGTATTACATGAAACTAATTGGGAGAAAAATAATCACCTAGAACACAGTAACTACATTTTAGAAATGAAACCCTTAGCCAATTCATAGCTCTCTAGAATTAGGGAGTACATAACTAAATATCTAAAATACTGCTCTTCTTGATGTTCCCTTTTTTGTTTGGAATTTTAAAAGGAACAGTCATAAGGCCTGTTAAAATATGAACCTTTAAAATTCTATTGCTCTTTGAAATTAATGATGCCATACAGGGAACAAAGGAACAATTGTTTCTAAACATTTAAGAGATGTACATTTTTTTAAAATCAGCTCTTAGTAAGATCATGGATGAACATGAACTTTAACACCTCTCTGTAGATATATGAGGAGAAACATATGCATTTCAGTCAATACAAGCATTACCAGCAAGCTGAAATAAGACGTATTTGCTAAAACAGAATGGCTTCTTTTTTTGCACGTGCTTTTAATGTGTACCTATTCAGGTCAAAATATTCTGCAAGATTCCACATCAACATCATTTCAAACATTTTTGCCAGCAATTGCTAGGAAAAAAAGGCAGGGATGATGGGCTATGTCCTGTTCCATTCAGAGCTGTTTAAAATATTTAAAATATTACAGAATTTTGTAAGATTAGAGCGCACAATACTAAGAGAAAGTAATTTTGGAGATATATATATATATAAATGCAAATATTCTTCCAGATAAAAAATATCACTTGAACATTAATGTTATGATATACAGAAAAGACAGCACCAAAGAGGATTTCTTGGAGGCTTTCAATGAGAGAGTTTGTTAGTAAACACACTGAGCAGCAGCACAGGAATTTTGCTCTGTGCCTACAAGGGCAGAAAGGTCAAGAATACAAAGCTCCATTTTTACAAGCAGGAAGAAAGAAAGTTAAAGAAAGCATCACAAAAGGATTTTACCCCCTCCTTGCTTTCAAAAAAATAAAGGATCAGAGAAAAGCTTGGTTAACTTTTAACCAACACCAAGGATTTTTTTGTTCACGTAAAGAAACATTTTTGGTATCGTAAGTACCTCTACTATTTTGCCTTTATACTAAAAAACATCTAGAACATTATCAGTTTAAAGAATTCAAAACAAAGGATGAACGCAATATCAGAGTAACGGCCAGTAAAATGAATTATAAAGATCTTTCATTTTTAAAAGTACGCAGACCTTCCTGCAGAATATGTTCCTTTCAAATATTCTGCTCTCACAACATGACCTACTGTTTCCATGAGCATTAATTCAAAACTATTGATGTATCTCACATGTTTCCACTTCTCAGAGCTCATTTAAACAAAACCTTGACAAAGCAACCCAAGAAAGTGTCCATAAAAAAAAGAAAAATAACATGACTGCTTACAATAGCTAATCAGATAATATGGGAGAGCCTATTATACTGCATGGTTCAAAAGCTTAAAACACCTCCTCATTCTGATTTCACTTTTAATCATTAAAATACCCTGTGTCTGTATCATAATAAGGTTCTTATGTCTCTGTAAGGCCACATTTCAAAGCAGCTTGTTCCCTAGACCAGGGCTTGGCTGTGAATAGGCTGTTTCCTTTCTGCTCAACTTCTCAAAGTTCTGAGGTGTTCATTTCTGATGCTTCTCTCACATCCTCTGCTCTAACTGGCCCTTTAGTATTATTTGACAATCCCTTAAAATACAATTTCTTGAAAAGTATGTTTAAAAGATCATAAAAACCCAAGAATTAAAAAGACATGGAAAATAATCCTGGGTGAGACTGTCCTTATTTCCTTTATTTTAGATGCTTGGGTACCCCAACACTTGCCATTAGAGGACAGGCAGATGGGCCTGGCCTTCTTCAAGGCTGGAAAAGAGAAAATTTTGCAGTGGGAGTGAAGCACAGCCTGCTGATACCTGCAAAGTAGTCACGGAGAAAATAGAGCCAGGCTCTTCACTGCACTGCACAGTGTGGGAACAAAAGGCCATGAAAATAAAGTGAAACAGGAAAAGCTCAGATTAGATATAATAAAAAAACCCAAAAAACACCTGGAGGACAACAAAACCCTGGAACAGGTTACCCAGAGATGTTATAGAATCACTGTCCTTGGAGGTTTTTAAAACTCAACTAGACAAAAAGCCTTGAGTAACTGAGTCTGCACGGAGAGCTGAACAGAGGCCCCTTCCTACCTAATGGTTCTGTTTGGAAATTTTTAAGCAAACATTTCTCTTTAAATTTTAATGTTGCAGTTGCAAAGGAAGCAGCAGTTTGCCTAAAGCAATCGTACTTATTGCTCAATAGCAGCAAATGCAGAAATAAGGAATTTCCTTTTTCTAGAAATATGGTGATTAATTGTCACACATTTATGATTAAAAAAAAATAAAGACTGTCCCTTAAAACCCAAGTCTTAGAGCTTTTTTTATCTGTCAGTATTCATTAGGTTTTATCTTTTCTTAAGATGGAATCTTGCCATGGGCACAAGTTCATGCACATGCATGCAGTATTATTATCTCTTTTATGGCATAGGTACTATTGTTATGTTTTATTTTAATGAAAATATAAAAGTCATTACATATTTATGTATGGGTATTTTGGAATAAAGCTGTTTATGGGGTTGATGTTTGGTCTGGCTAACAAAGAATAAAGAATTCTCTTGGCAAACTGATTTAAAATTTACACATGACAATTCATAATTTATAAACTGATAATTTATACAGTCTTAAAAGTACAGTTTTCATGCAATAGTGTGAAAATAATTACCTATTAAAAAATCTCCCCCCCTTTTTTTAATAACAAATATAAGCAGCTAATCACTGCATATTTTTCTACTAGTATTTTAAGCGTCCAGATTCTAGCAATGTTCTATGCAGAATCTCCAAACACTGTGCTAAATTATAATATTGGGAAGTAACCAAACAAACCAAAGAACTAAAAGTCTCTAAAAATCTGTAAGATGCAAAACCCGCTCCTGACACAGTAACTCCTTTTGTCCCATCTGATTCAGCTGCCTGCTGGGCAGTACCAAACACAAATGCATCCATCTTGATCCCAAAGGGCAAAAATCAACTTGAAAAATTCAACAGAAGGTGGGATGGCACCGTATCATATTTGAAGGACAGCAACTAGAAATAAACTAAATACAATGAAAAACAAAAAGATTAGTATTGACTAATTTGATAAGGTTTTCCCCATCCGAACAATTAAAATACTTTAATTGGCTCACAGAAGTGTTGCTGTTTGACAGAGCTGACTCTCTGAAATACATAAATTCATATTGTAAAATCCAGGTCACTGTCTCTTCCCAGTAATTACGGAATGCATGAGATGTTTCCACCAGAACAGCCAGTCTGTACCCAGCATCACAAAAATATTATTTGTTAAAAGCAGAAATTATGCCAATATATTCTGACTTCATTGGATGAAGATTCAGTTTCTTGATATGATGCAGAAATGGTTAATAAAAAATACCTTGATTTCTGCACCCCTAAGAAGATAAGGCTTCATCACAAACACATTATTTTGCTGTTCTTTATGTCAATTTTTGTAGCATAAAATGGCTACCTCTTCTCCCTTTTTTCCCCCTAAAATATTACGTTTACTTATGATAATATGGTCTATTTTAGTTGTATCAGATGAATACGTGTTCTAGGCATTCCTTGGGATTTCAACAAAACTTGCATTGAAAACTTTTTGGTGAAAATCTGAAGACAAACCCTTAAAATACACTGATAGTTGTTTAAGACAACCAATGAGGACTGTAGAACAGCAGGTAGAAAACTATCTGGTCACATTTCTACCTATTCTGTCTTGAGACATGTTTGTAATTGCACTTGAAATATTAGCTACCAGTTTTTATTATTTCATCAAAAGACTCATGCAATTCAGTCTGTTCCTAACAGTTACAATTCCTGAGTTGTGCAACAAAGTTTAGGGATTTTTGCTAGTGCATTTTAAAGTGGGGATTTTTTTAGCCTTTAAAGTTCAAGTAAATAAAAAAACAAAAACCAAATCCCAGGAATCCTAAATGGCTTGGGGCTTTAGGGAAGAAATTAAAGAATTCAAACTGAAGATTTTCTATGGGAAAAAAAACAATTTTCTAAAGCCTGACCCAATTTCCAATGCTTTGCTTTTATACTACTGCTTTTCTTCATTTCAGATTTATTATTCCCATAGTAATCATTATGTAACTTCTACTTCAACAGCTGCAGATTTTCTAGGGAGGCTTAGAATACACAGGCTCTATGTACATTTTACACCAGTATTATAAGTGCTAGGGAGGCAAATAAAAAGAGGGGAAAAGCCAAACTCATGCTATCCCACTATCAATATTCTTGCTCCTTAAGCCAGTTTTAAACAGCCATACAAATCCTACCCAAAACTACTAGATTTAGTAGCCATTACAATTATAACACTTTCCCAGTAATTAACTAAGCAAGGCCAAAACACTCAGTATTACAAAAACCAGGCTTACTGTACCCTGTGTTCTAATCACATGCAGTAAACTCACAAGCTTTCAAGCAATTTACTTACTGTAGCATACAAAATAAAAGCAGAAATACAAAGAAAAAGACACCATTCTTCCAAAACCATTAATCATTCCAGTTTTTACATTAAACCTCTCCTAAACTTAATCTTAGCCAGTTTTTCACTTGATTGTTTCCTCAGGCATAGACCAGGTAGCTCTTTATTGCATCCAAAGGATTTCAAGAACTAGAAAATAATATCAAGAGGATAGAATATTTACAGCTGAGGTGGTTGATCTTGCATTACGTTTACCCAAAGGCATGAAAGGCACCACCTAGAAAATAAAAGATAAGGATTCACATTCCTTATTAGCACGCCTTTTTTTTTTTAACTATGAGCATTAATCTTCTTCCTTGGTAGGAAGAGCAAGAACAAAGAGGAGCAGCACAGGAATAAACAACCAGATCGACAGGAATAAACAAGCAAATCAAGTACTTTTCTAAGAAGAAACCATCTAGTGGGTGAAAGATGATGGCAAAAATTACATGGACTTTTTTTTCTGCTTCTATATAGAAGGGAGAATTATACAAGATTTTTAAAAGTCCCTTCTATCTACGTGTTTATGATTCTGTGCTTAGCAGAGCTTCAGGCAGTTACAATGACCAAAGTCTCCACACTGAGTATGCAAGATGTCATGAGACCTAAGAAATAGAATGTTTCCATTGTTCTGATGAGACAGCAATATTCTAAAAAATATTTCTGCCATTCCTCCTAAAAGGCAGACAAAATGTATTTATAGGAGGCTGTAATTCTCTTAGAAGTTTATTTATCTTGCAGAACCTCATGTAAGACCTGCAGTGTGGTGGGATTTCCCATTTTCACATTCTGCTGCTAACAGACGAAAAAGAAGCTTCATGCTTGGTGAGACAATTTTTGACTTATATGATATGCCATATATGATATGCCATTACTTTTGGGCATATCTGTCAGCTTGGCCAGGCTGAAACAAAGAGCCAGGTATTCCCTGTGGTTACAAGTTTTGTGTTTTCTGTTTGGAAACTGTGGCAGTCATGCTCTTTCAGCAAGACAGACTCAAAATTCCTGCTCAAACACTGAAACACACTGCAAGGCAGTCGTTGGACCAAGAGTTTGTTATGTTCCAGACTGAGGTATCAGGCATTTATACAACTAAGGTGGTCCTTTTATATTAGATATTAGTATACACAAACACATCTACATACACACTGTATAGATGGTAGCATCAGATACATAGATTTTAATTTAAAAAAATGTATGTAGATTTGAGGCTTTTCTAAGTACCTCCCTTCTGGAGAAACTGCATGCTTAAATGCAAAGCATTGCAATCACTGCTTCACTGCCTTGAAGGCAGTCCAAATAAATCAGTCAGATCAGGATGGAAGAATCTCAACTATGACACATTGGTTGGGGAATTGCCCACTCCACATCAATTAGGAAATTATTCAGTTGTGCTGAAGAGTGGTCCTCTTGCAACATAGCTGCTGAAAAAATATCTGTATGCCAATTCATACCCTACCCAGTCTCCCTGGTTCACAGGTTCAGTCAGTGTGCAATCTGAAGATACTTTGGTCCAAAAAAAAATTTTAATGTAATAAATGGATATATTTGGTTCCTGTTTTTAATGAAATTTCTGTATTTGCAATATAGCAGCATCTAGTCAGAGGAGCCAGAATGGCTGAGAGATGTGGAAAAGGTGGCCTCAGATTATTGTGGGATGCTCACTCTGTAGGATTTCTTAGATATAACCAGCTGACTAAGTAACAGAATTTTTCATTTTTCATATTCATTCAATAAGATTCTTTTATTCATAGAGCAGCCATAGCTCAGATAGACACTGCCATTTTCTTTACTGGGTTTTTCTGAAATACTGTCTTAGTAATTTAGAACAGGAAGATTTCTGATGTTTCCTGTTCCCTTACCAGTTTAACAACAGTATCATAAGCAAAGCTATCTGACAAATATTCCTAACTGAAGAGCTCCATAGATAAGTGAAACATGCGTTCATTCCTTTTTGGGGAGCAGTGAAAATGGGCAAAGGACTCCTTTGTGTGTTCTGTAAAGTCCAAAGGCAACTCTGGTATAAACTAGGGCTAGTTTTGACTAATACATAAACACTATGGAAGTTACAAAACAGAGGTTCCTTGAAAACAGCTCCCAGTTCAGATGCTGCAAGAGGAGAAAGGACATAGTATTGACTTTGTTATCCATCCTTGGAAAGGTCAGGCTTTTACTGTTCTTTTTTACAGCAAGTGAAGCTCCCTCTTTGCATGTAATATCTTCTCTTTGAGAGAGAAGGAATACAAATATATTAGTTTGCTTTAAAACTGTGTTTACAGTACTGTGTGGTAGTAACACTCCTAATGAAAGCAAGTGGAGGGCACTTACAGTATCAGATGAGATTTAGTATTTATTGTATTATTTTTTGTTGGCCTGAGAGCTTAAGCCTCCTCTTTTCTGACTCATAAAGTAAGAAGACTTACTTAAAGTAAGTCATAATTTCTCTCCTCAGAAGTTACAGTAAAAATATTTCTTTCTAAATATAATTTGCTATGAAACAATTGAGATATTTGGCTTTCCGCAAAGGCATTTCTCTCAATCACAAACAAGTCTTTGACCTTCAAGCAAAGAGGCACAATGATCCCAGCAATAGTCTAAATTTATATTTTGACTAGCTCACAATGACCACATAAATCACACATCAAGGGTGGGAAGATGAAAAAAATGGAAAGGCCACAGCCACTCAGCTGGCTGGTTGGTGGCTCTTCTATGAATATTGGCATCTTCACTGGCCTGGGAGGGGATGTGGATGTAAAATACTGAAAGAAACCTGGAATTAATTTCTCAGGCACTGGGGCATACTGATTCCTGTCAGCAGTTAGGGTATGGTAATGCACTGGGACAAATACAGGACAACCCCTTGGTATTTACTTTGATACCCCACTATGATACTCTCAAAAAAGATGAGGCATTAGAGGCCCTTTCCAGACCATTCATAACTTCACCTCAAAAACTTTTGTATTCTGTGTAAGCCTGTACTCACATAAATGTGTTGGCAGCCACTGCTACAGGGAGAGAAAAGAAAAGCATGTATCCTCACCCACAAAGTTCAGCATTTGTGTGTGTCTGTATTTTCTGTACTGGTTTTTTATGCTGTGATCAGGGAAAGGAACCACACTTCCCTGTTCCTTAATGAGTAAAGGAACTCATGTGAGGAAGCATTTAAGGGCAGCCACCTCCACAAGAGGAGGCGAGTCAGGAGCAGGGGGTGACCACAACAGAGGCAGGGGCAGTGCCCTCACTGGCCAGGGAGGCAGGCACAGATACTCAAACAGGAAAGGCAGAGCAGGTCTGGTGAGAGAAACCAGGGTCAGCTACAGTCCATGATCACCAAGGTCATCCCTCAGTGACAAGGCAGGTCTGAGGCTTGGCCAGGAAGGCAAGCCAGTGGGTCAGGTCCAGCCAGGGATGTGGCTGGGCACAGGACAAGCTGCAGTGTAGCTCAAGAGACAAAATGCAAAGGCTCAGCTTAAATGTTCCTCCAGAGAAAGGAGGAGGAATGCCTGCAACAAGCCTTTTCCACAGCCACCTGATCCAAGGCTACTGTACCACAGCAGAGCCAGCTTTGAGCATGGCCAAGCCATCCCCTCTGTGTGCAGAGGATCTTGGCACTGGTCACTGTGCTTTGGCACCAGGAAATACCAAAACACGGGGGAAAAAGTGTGAATTATTCTATTAAACATATGTGGCAACTATCAGAAAAGAAAATATTACTGAAAAATCAGATGTCTAAAGTCCAGAAAAGGAATAATCCCGTGCTTAGACATGACCTAAGATATATAAGACATAACCAAAATATATATGGACTTGGAAAGTTCACTTCTGAGAGAGTTGCACGGGATTATTTTTCCATCTTGAGTTTTTCTGATCTATGAGACAAAATAATCATCTTGTTATTTCTTTTTCTTCAGCAAAAGAGAAACTTCATCCTACAGAATAAAGATTTGGCAATTTGCTCACTACTCTTGTTTCATAACTGTCCATGAGACAACTCACAAGCTCACATTGTTCATTTTTGTTCTGTCCATTTTTTAATTAAGTGAGGTCTATTGTATTTGGGAATATCCTGGAAAATGTTTGTAATAAAGTCATTGATGGTTTTGTGGGAGCGAACAATGGCCTTTTTAATCCAATATTGTTTATGAAATCAACACCAATTAGGTCCATCAACAGTAACAAATAAACAAGACCTTCCTTTAAAAGAAATGACACCAACTACTACAGAAAATACTGAACACCAACATGCATGTGATTTTCACATCCACAAACCAGTCCTGGATATCACATGACTGTGACTCCTGCACTGGCAGACTCATTTTGGGTGGCACAATCCTCCCCAGTGCACATGGGGGGCTGTAGCAGCAGTATCCTCCTCCCATTTGTCCTTTGTAAGGACCTCTGACTCTCCTTAGGGAAACTAACCTGGTTTAGCCAACACGATGGCTCATTGCTCCTGGCCATCTGACCATCCTACACGCCCAGTGACACTCTGTGAGTCAGCTGGCAGTCTGGGAGGCCAGGGCAACAATTCCACCTCCTCCCTGAAACCTCCCTGCACCATCTCTGACACCTCACCTCCCTACGCGAGGCCAGCGTGTATGGGCGTTCCAAGCTATTAAAATGTTTCAGGACTCCCATGTGTTAGACTCCCTTCTCTCTCCTCTCTGAACCTGGAAAACAACCAAACTTTCTTTCCATCCAATGCCTGAAGAGGCTAATGCACAGCTAAAATAACCCTGACTCAGAGCATTTAAGGAGCAATAAAAGGGATTGATTTACACACAGGGATTTAGTCTTTTTTTACGTAAATTATTTCATTATGGCAACATGAGCAAACAAACCACCAAAGTGTTCCAAACAGCATATGTTTAGGCTGGTTTAACAAAATGAGCAGCTGAGAAAACATTACTAATATCTGGGAAATATTTGCTTATCTTGAAGCCTTCTTATTTTAAAACTGAATTATCTGTATAGGCATATAGATGAGCAAAAGGTTTATAATACATGCTATTTGTTATTAGGCAGCTGCATTTCTTTAAGAAACATTAAATAATCTCACATATATAAAATCTATACAAATAATCCCTGTCAAATATCCATCTAAATTTGAGACATCCACATGGGAAGAAAAAAAGTATGTATACAACAAAAGGAGAAAGACCCAGGATATACAGAGAGCTCTTAGTTTATGTAGAAACTGCCCAGACTCATATGTTTGGAAAACATTTCATCACTGGCTTCACTGCAGGTAAACAGTGATACAATCTAACTGAAATATATCCAGATGTCTAATAAGAATGACAGCCTAACAGTCTTTTTAAGATCATTTAATTACATGTGAAAATGGCTACATTATGGTAACACATGTTGGGTATTTCAAACCTTTCAATCCATAAGAGTCATTAAGTAACAACAAACTTTATGTAAGTAATATTAGGTTCAGTGAACTGAAGTCTTTTCTAAAACGTGATCAGTCACAAGGCTCTAAGACTCCTGAAATCATCATTTAACTTAAAGGGAAACTGTTCCCCCTTCCTCCCCAGATATTTGCATATTTAAAATGAGCAGATATCTGCTTACCATACCTACTATACAAAAAGCTACCAAGTCTCACTTCACTTTCTCCTTGTGCAACACACAGTAATTCCTGATGTTGTTTTACATGCCTGCAAAGCAAGCAATACCATACTGCTCCTCACAGGAAACACCGATGTGTCCACTCTGCCTTCTTTTGTGCGCTATTTCACCATGGCAAAAGTAAACATAAATACATACAAAGACTCCTATGTGTTTTTGCTTGCTATGCATGATAAAATACGAGCTTTGTATCCAGAAAATAATAATAATAATACCTTAGAATTATTTGCAAAGTTTAAATAAGATCACTCGCTGTCTCTAGCTTCAACGGTACTCCAAGAAGGAGCGCATGCCTCTGTCTTTCATGCTGTGCTGCCACATCAATGCCCTGCTCTGAGTACTAACCTCCATGCCCTCAGTATTTCTCAACCTGCAATCCAAAACAAGTGTTAGTATATTAAAGACAAGACAGAAAGAATGTACTCATACCCATGAATTACATTTTCAAGTAACTACAGCTACCACTAAGAAGTTATTTTTCTGTGTTTGGGTGGGTGGTTGCCTGCACATGTGTTCTTCACAAGGAGAGTGGTGAAACAGAGGAGCAGATTTCCTGAAGAGGTTGTGCGATGTCCAACCCTGGATGCAACTAGACAAGGTCCTTATCAACTACATTTAACCTTAAGTTAGTATTGTCTTCAGCATGTTGGTCATCCACCCCAGATGACCAGAGGTCACTTCCAATATCCCTTCTAAATATATTATTCTGTGATTCCATAGCATTGTAACTTTGGCTGATTTCAAGCCCTGTCTCCCAAATTCACAGGCATAAAAATGCAGAGGTCTTCATGCATGCAAGGGCCCAGAGCCCTGCACAGGCCCTGGCAAACAGCACGGCAGCCAGAGTCATCAGCAATGCCACACAGCTTAACGAAGCTGTAGAGCTCCTGGTGCCCATGCTGAAGAAGTCAGTGCTGGAAACCTTCCCAACATCAAGTCTAATGCAGCTAAGGCTCACAAAATAAACGGCAATCAGCAATGCCAGCACGACCACAGCTAATAGAATCTGTCTTGGCACAACACATTAGCCATGTCAAAAGGATTTGAGTAGGGATGGGCAACCCCCACAGTTATTCACTCCACAGCGGAGACAAAAAATCTGAGAGATAATATGAAGGGCTCAGACCCATGAATGTTAAAACACAATTTTTCACATTCAGAGCAAGTTATAAAGCTCATGAACTTTGTGTATCCACAAGAAAACTACAATTAAATTGCCTGTATAGGAACAGTTGTCATAGGATCTTCAATGTCTTTTCATAAATAAGATTGTGATTAAAAGGAAAAGCAACTTCATTGAAAGACACACTAGTAAATATTGCCAAAGGTACAAATTCAGTAAGACGTTACATCGTTCAGTCTCATGATATAAGAATCAGATTGTTTAGCGTCTTATGACATAGAACTATTCTCTGCAGGCTGGAAAAGGACAATGCCTATTTTTTCTTGACCCTAGAAATTCTGCAAGACATTCTTAAATCAGCCATTGTAATGGAAGAAGCTGTGGAAATCAGAGACTCTGTGTACTAATTACATCTCTAAAATGGACTGCGGCAGTTATTCCTCCAGTGTCAAGAGGATGCAGTGCCCACAAGAGTCCTGAGGTCACAGGCCAAGAACAAATGGTAGGCCCAAAGTGTTAAGGGAGGTACAGCACCTGTAAGAGTCAACTGTACATTCAGAATCGTGACTCTCTGCAGCTGTAGGTGTTGTCAGAAGGTGCAACGGCAGCACCTGCAAGGCTTAGGGCAACCAGACTTTAGCAGGATTTGTGGCTGAGGACAACTGTTTGCTGTACCCATTCATGTCTGATTCTTTTGCTCAGACTTTTTTTAGCTCAGGATACCCTCACAAGATCTGCAGATGAAATCCAGCACTACAGTGCTCAGGACTCCTGCCATTTGCAACCCCTGGGGCCATGACAGAACTGGGTCAAGACAGGGACAACAATGGAATTAGCCTGGCACACAAACGGGGCCAACATGGTTTAAACAGCCACCCGTCACCTTTACAAGGAAGGACTGTGCAGATGTGGGCTTTGCTTCCTCTGTTTGTGGGATTTGAATCCACTGACAGCTTGACACTTATTTACTGAAACTCTCTGGAGCTGCAGAGATGCTCCGTGTGTGGGTGGATGACAAAGAAGAATGCTTTGAGGAGTCTGTTCTCTGGAGGCAGATTCCAGCAATTTAAAAGAAATAAAACAAATTTTTAAAAGGCAAAGAAGGAGCAGACTGGGATCCTCATTCATGGAGGGGCTGAAGAGATCTGGAACAAAGAGGTGACAAGCAAGTAATTAGAAAATAATTATTTTAAGGGAGAAAGGGATGTAAAACAGTAGAAGTGAGTCAAGATAATTTCAAAAGAATGAATCATAAAAAAGTAATATATAGTTCCTGTTGCACTGGGTGACTGAGACGGCTGGGCATGCTCCTAACTAGACCTTAGCAAGATCTTAACTAGATCTTTGCTCCTGCAGCCATTAAACAGGCAAAAAGCATAGCAACCAGCACTTCTCTATCCTCCTATTCAGAAAGCTTTCTGAAAACTTGCTTTCATTGTCACTTTATAAAATCTGTCATAGGCCATGTCAAACAAAAACCCCAGTGTCACATAAATTCAATCTGTGGTGAACAACATCACAACAAAAATACAAATGCAGTTGTCTGTTAAGCCATAATGTTCAAGTTTCCATCCCAGGAAATGCAAGACAGTGCGTGCGTGTAGCTGCTGCAGTGCTCGCTGTCTGCTAAAACCCATCTATCTAGATATTCACACAAACATAAGATTGAAGAACCAAGATCTCCATACATATACAAGCCATCTTTTCCAAAAAACAAAAGGACAAGCCACTGACAGGAAAGTGCATGGAATCTTATTAGTCTGACACTTTGTGTTTCCATATGACATCTGAAATGACAGGACAACACAAAAACGCTGGTTTACACTATAAATTCACAGTGAGGTTCAGGCTAGATTTAATGATTATATCTTTGTTCATGATACAACTGCAAAAAAAAAATGATACCAGTCCTCTGAAGCAGATTTTGTGAAATGAAATTCTATTTTAAGGACCCCAAGCTTGCTCACTTCTAATAGAATTTTTTGTTCAAGTTCTTTGTCCTACTACTTATTATTATAGTAATACCACACTGCAAAGCTAAATATTATTTTATCCACATTTAAATGACAATAGACCTCATTTGTTTCACTGCCTTTCCAAACACTGCAATAAAGAAGTTTCCTTAGTATTAGTATTAGTTCTTGATGCTTCTATCCTTTATTCCTGGAATAATTTCCCTTTATTCACACTTAAATATGACTCCTACTTCAAATTCCCCACGTTTACTTTTTTCCTTCTATGAAACTCTTTTATCTTTTCCAAACATTCCATACCTGTTTTGAAATGCTTTTTCTGACTGAAATGTATACAAGAAATTTAGGGAGAAGCTTGTCTTCTGTGTAGGAATAAAGCTCAATTTATCTATGTCCAGAAAGGGAACAACAGAAAGTAAAGTCTGATTTTGTACTAGGATGGCAACATCTACATGTACAAACCTGAAAGATAAGAAATTTATTTTTAAAGAGAATGGGCTACTACTTCTACAGAACTTTGAAGTATTTAAGAGGTTGATGCAGGAAATAAAGAATAGCCTAGCCTGAAAGTAAATTCCTAGTTATCTTGATGAAATGTCTCTCAAGGGAATTAGTAATTTCTTGGCAGTAAAATAATGGGCTTGTTATTTTGGGTAGTATTTAAAATCTGAAGAAAGATCTTGGGGTTTGTAATTAAGGCTTAAACAATCTGAAGCCAGATTTTACGCTGGCTCTACCATGTAGTCCAAACGTCACACCAGGCAATCTGCCTCATGTTTCAAACTTAATTTTTCTTTCCCTAAAATGAGAACATTTATTTTCTCCCACCAAAACATTCATCTTGTCTGCTTTAGTGTCCGTATAATCAACTGAGGCAACTTACAGAACCACAAGTTCATCCTGCACTTGTTTACTCCTGGTCTGGGTTTTAAACTGTCAAGTCTGCTACTACATTTGCATTTATAACTAGCATAACAAGATATAGAAACCTTCTGAAGGATCTGAGAGTTACAAGCAGGCAACACTCCAGAAAGCTGTGAGTCCAGGAATTAGAGATCTTAACTTTTAAACAAACGTCTTCTTCTGTAAGAGAATGAAGTACTTTAAATTGAAAAAGAATTTTGCTATAATGCCTCTAAATAAGTGTTAAAACTCTCCCCATCACAATGGGATGTTTTTCTTCCTTTGTCTCATGTAACAACCCTTACCTATGTTTTACAGATTAACTTTTTGTTTCTCATCCAATAATGAGTCCAAAACATGAAGAACAAATAATATTTCCAACACATTTTCCCAGTGCCAATGCTTTAAATGTTACAGGCATAACCATGCAGCTGATTCTCCATAAATACACAGTGTTACTGTTCAATTGCCCTTTATGCCATGCAATGGAAACACCAGACTCTGCATAAAGAAAGCCAGGGTCAGGTTCATCACTACCCCTATCTCTACCAGATCTGAATGATAACTGACAGAATTGTGAAGCTTGCAGAATTCTGAAGAAAAATTCACTATAACAAAAAATTTGTGTATTAAATAAAATCAAAAGTCCTTGAGTACATTCAGTTGGTCAATGAAAGCCAGAACTATTATGATAAAGTAATGCTGGATGTTATTGTTCTGGCCAACAAAGTTCATTAAGGACATTATTTCTGTCATTGTACAAACATATAAAAAAAGAAAGAAGAAAAGGGAAAAGAACTATTTTTCTACATGCCTTACTAGTTGTAGATTTAAAGCAAACTCCAATAGCAAGCAATACAACATTATAAAGAACAGCTCTTTGGAAAACTATAAGGCAAAAAGGTGGCCAAGGACCAGAGACCACAATTACTTTACTGTTTTCATGCAGTTTCAACTGTATTTATTCTCTCCCAGTGAAATGAAACATTTCAAGATGTAGGAATTGCATGGAGCTTTCACTATGAGAATATGAGTGAAATACTCAAATATTCAAGGACAAGCAACATGCTCAGAAAAACAATGTAATCTGACATGCTACAAAGTATATTCAAAAGGAAGTATTGATTCACAATCATCAAATAGTGAAGGAGTTTGAAATATGTAGTCGAAGGACACATACATGCTTTTCTCATCTATGTTCCCTGAAACATTTGTAAGAACTGCCCTTCAAAGCAAAGAACGCATGGCACATCTTCCTAAACAAACAGACCAGATGGAGCAACTTGTTTACTATGCACTGAGTGTTTGCTTCAGATCTACAACAGTAGAAAGAAGATAGCCTGAATGTGTAGGTCACAGGTGATGCAAAAAGCAATATATGGCAATCCCAAAACCACAGTGCAGACAGAGGGGAGTCTTTCAAAAAAACTTTGAAGAAATAATTCCCATCATTGCCAAGAAAGGAGTAGGTGGCAGGCAGTTTGCAACAGCCAAGACAACCCAATACAAAAAACACAAAGCCTGAATTATCATCTTGGCAACAGAGAAGAGAGGGGTGCATTTAGCAGACAGCAATTAAGGATTTGGCAAGCATCTGAAGGAAAGGAAAGGGTGCGAGTCAAAGATAACGCCAGTATCATAGGTCCAGATAACAGAGGAAGATAAAGACACAATGAGAAATATTCAGCAGAAAAATAATTAATTCAGATAGCAGTACATCATCCACTAGGACCAACAGAAGAAACAAGCAGAAAAGCAGAGATCTATGAAAGGACACATTTGGAGCAGAGACTCATCTTAGCAACACCGAGAATCATCATATATTGTGCAGAGGCAGTAACACACATCTGCAAAAGCAGATGATTAACTTTTTGGTTAAGGAGAAACAGAAATAAAGGAAGTTAATGAATGAACTATAGTAGATTTTTAAAGAAAGCAGGGAGACTTGGAAGTAAAGGTAAAATACAGGTGAGACACGGTGACAGGAGACTTGGACAAGGGCTTAGGGACTAATAGGTGGAAGAGAAAAACTTGTCAATTTAACAGAGTACCCCTACTTTCTTAAATGAAGCAGGAGTTAATCTACTAAGTGTGAACAGCTTGCCTTGTCCTAGTTAATTATTTAACCTTCATTTCTTGCTGAGGGTGAAGTACTAAAAGCATTACAGGAGCTTCATAATTACCAGTGGTTAATAGAAGAAAGGGATGTGATGAAATACACATTCAGAACTTAGTCTAATTTTATCTGTGTGTTTAATTTACCCTCTGTATTTCCTTTTGGTAAATAAAAGTATTTTGCTTCACCTGCTACAGCACCCAGCAACACTAAAGGCTAATCCAAGAGTTCAGCATGGAACATGTTTCTTTCCTTCATGCTATTAATAAGAAATCTTGAAGCTTTCTTTGTCTTCCCATGATTGACATTACACACATGTAACTGGCAGACAAAATCAAACAGCTTAAGATGAAAATGTTCACACTGGTAGGTCATGGGGAGCACAGAAACTTACCAGTTGCTATAAAGTTCACTCTGGAACAAAAGCTCAAATGAATAGCACTGTGTCGAGTCAAACAAAGGAAGTCCAAATCTGACAAAACCCCTTTTGCCTCAGTGAGCCCCAAGACCAACTCAGGATCCTCTCTGCCAAAGAAAGCATGCAGTGCTGCACACTCTCACGACTCGACTGCAAATCTTGCTTTGTTTAATGTCTCAACTTCTCAGGTCAAGTGATTTAGATAAAAAGCTACATGTTAAGTGTTCATGTGAAAAAAACCATTTAGTCATAGAAGTGCAAAGAAAAAATACACAGTTGAGTATGTATTAACAAACCTTAGAAACCAATCAAAACTAACTCCATGTTATTTTCAACAGATTGTTTTCTGCTGATCTCACTGTATGTTAGAATAAGCCTTATGATATTTGAATGTTCAAAGACAGTGTTACAGGGAATTTCTGAACAAACCACCATGACCTGCCTGTTATTAACCTACTGAAAATGCTATCTTACTAAAATTCCAGTTAAGCTTTACTCTTAGTACTTTCCCTGAGTAACCTTTAGAAATCCTGTGAGGAACACCACATTTCTCCTCACTTCTCTTGCAATGAATGAATCTTCTGCATGTTCACAACAAGAGGACAGCAGTTCTTGCTTCCAGCAGAGATACAAAATAATAGAAGGCAGCAAGAGAGATTGAAGACAAATCAAATATTAACCACACTGTATACTTGTTCTTTAAAAATTCCACATGTTCTTCTGCATTAGGTCAGCTAAAGCTGCATTTTAAGAAAGCCTTTCACAAGGATTTGCTACTTTCCCAAGTATAATTTGCTTGGGGTCCTATACATGTGAAGTATAAAATGACTAAAAAGAATTTAAATGTTAAAACATTATCTACTTTATGCAAGAATTGTTTACATGAACTAGATCAATATTTCTAAACACATTCAAAGCAGGAATGTTAGAATGACTCAATAAGTTATCATTTGAAAGAAGAGCACAGGTGTTTTAAACAAAGTTGGTAGGAGCACTCTGAATTCACCTTATTCATAAACCATTATTCTTCTCACTTTAGGTCTCTTCACATTTTGAAAACAAACTTACTGATACTGTCTTTCAATCCGTACCTCATGATTATTATGGCTAAATTTAAAACAACATTTGCTTTTAAATTGGGAAACTGATACCTGGTAATTAAACTGCTGAAGTGAAATCAAGTGTTTAGTTTCCTTGAGTTCCTGTCTTCTTTGACCACTGACCAAATTCAAAACTGATTAACAAGCAATTAGGCTATCTGAGCTATGTTAACATTAGCCATGGCCAGTAATGCATGTTATTGTTGAAAAAATGCTGCTTAAATTTTAAAGGAACTTTACATTAGAGAGCCTCTAAACCCAGTCACACAAATGTAAAAAAATCAGACATCAATTAGAAAAACACAGACACAAAAAGTCTTTTTGAACAACTTTCTCTCTTAAGATGATTTAATAATCCAGTAAGACCATAACATTTTACAAAAGAAAAAAAAATCCAATGTTCTTCATGAAACACCATGAATATGCACTTCAGTCAAGGACATTACTCATGTCCTACAATATCAGAAGTAGAATATGGAAGAAAAAATGCAGCACAAAATGAATGCAATATTATATTCAGATACTTAACCAGCTCACCAAAGTGCTCCTTGATCATCTGAAACAAAAACCAAAATGCACTAAAGTCGGATTTCTCTTGGCTTTCCAAAAATCAAATACCAAACTGAACCTATTCAGTACTCCTAAATTCATCACTGCAAGTGTGTTGTGTGGACTGAAGTGGTGCAGGGAAAGAAGAGCTGTAAACGACAGGAAATCTTCAGAGACTGAACTGCTTTGTACGCTTTTCATCTGTCATTTAACCTACATTTTATATACATTATTCTCATCACCTGTGTCTCTCCTGCATACTTCTTACATTGTGGATGTTGAACTTCTGAGTGAATAGAGACATTCAGGAATAGGGGCTGAGCTGGAATTTGTCCCCTATGGATCAAAAAGCTAATGCTATCAGGTCAAACTTATCACTGAAACTGAACTTACTGAACTCCAGGGTGTATTTTACCTCAGTTTCAGCACTGCCCTAGGCAAAATCCTTCAAGCAATAACAAAGAACTCCCTCCATGCCATCACACTATTATCCACTTTCATATGTCTACAGAACACCTACTCCTTATGTTATTGTGATTTGACTATTAACTTTTTGGAAATTAGCAAAGAAGTAGGAAAACACAGCATCTCTAACAGAAAATTCATAACTAGCAGAGTTCATAGAAAAATGTCATATAATCTCAGAAGGTTTCAAGAGATTTAGCAGAAGAAAAAGTATGACACACAGCCTTCTAATTTCATACTGATACTCTAAACTTATCTTTTATTATATAGAACAACAAAGAAGGACAACACAGGGCTTTAAAATTGTAGGCACACACACAATATCTAAAGCTTAATTTTTTCTTGCTGTTTGAATGAACAATCAAATCAGTCTCTTGGTCTGAACAGACAGGTAAACATGTCCACTGGCAATGGTTTACCCAAAAAATAGCACCTTAAAGCTAATTGATATGATAGCCATCAATAAGTACATGTGATTCCTGCCACAGGTATGCTAGCATGCTTCTGATTAGATGGGTATATGCTAATGCACAATTTATTAGAATTTATATAGAAAGGGTTCTGCAAAAGCTAAAGAGCTGTAAAAATTATCTTATTCTTCCAAAACTCTGAGTCCTCTTTCAGACTCATATAATCTATAGTTGCAGACTTTTCCATCTCATCCCATGAAAAAGGCAATTCTGCAGTTACCAAAAGCCAAAAATCCCCACCGAAAGCAAACCACCAAAACCCCCAAAACATCAAATAAATACCAACACCACTTAACTTAATGCTCTATGCTCTATTATTTGTGGCTTTTGCAGGCAAAATGTTCCCTGGAAGGGCCCAAGTTGCTGTAAGAGCTAGTTTTCCACCATCCATTATCTGAAACTGTCGGGAGACCAAAGGCCGAAACTGCCTCTGGATTCATCCCCAGTTGATTGAAAGGTTTATCAGTGGTATCATTGGAATGGAGATTTCATCATAAATCCTGTGTGACTTCAGGGCGTGTAGATTATTAAAGGCACATCATATACTGCAAAATTACAAAGCCTTTACAAGGAACAGCCGAATTCTCTTAGAGAACTCTGAACAGATGGCAGGATTTGACTATCACTAAATCAGCTTAGTCAAATACATTATTAGTTCTCCAGTCCAATATTTGCTGTGTATTCCCAATGAAACTGCTGAATGAAAAGGGCAATGTGTCAAGCTTATAGCAGGAAAACACCAGAAATCCATTTTTCTCCAAGATCAATCTCCTCCTGATGTGCTACCAAGTTATACAAATTACAAAAAAAAAAGCTCCTCTTGAAAAGGCAGCTCATTAAAAAACACTAAAGATCAAAACCTAAACCCTACTTTTTTGTGTGTTTGCTATTTAATCAAGTGTCTGTTAAGCTGCTTCTTTGCAACTACGGAGTATTTCAGGAAAATCAGGAGGTCAGACTGACTGCCACAGAACCTCCACATCAATGAACAAGCATAATGGGCTTTCAGGTATCTAAAATAACAGGTCCCTCAAAGGCTGGAGTGCAGCTTCTCTGAGAGATAATTCCATCAGCAAGGGATGAGTGCTTCACTTATCAGAACTGCCCCATAATGCTCAAGCACAAATTAACGCTTGCAAGAAAAGATGCATGATTCTGCTTTGGGTTTCTAGAAGGCAATTCTGAGTTCTTGGTAATTTTCCTCTTAAAAGCACAAGGAATCAAAAGCTTTCATAGGATTAACAGATTTGTAACCAAGAATTCACAGAGAAATTTATTTTTTCAGTACATAATGAAAACCTATTTTGATGGAAGTCACACTCATTCATATTTTACTAAAAGAAATTATTCTCAAACATTTTTGCCTGTCCTCAGTGCAGTAACACTTCTTGTCCCTTGTCACCATAAGGTTAATGCTCAGGAAGGAGAACAAAGTGATTGTTACTGTGCATGACAAGGATTGTTTGCTGCATCAATTACTCTTCAATCAAAATGTTACTTTTGTTTACACTTAACACAGATAAAAAAATGAACCCTAGATATTACCATATGCTAAATACACATTTTACACAGCTTGAATTATGAGCAGGTAACACATTTTAATACAGGTGTGGCATGGCTTTTAATGCAAAATTATGACACCTCTTTTGAAATCCTAATATTCTGTGCTATTAAATACCTGTTCTCATTTTCATCTGCATGAGAGAGGTGGTTAATTTTATTTGCATCAATACACTGAACTAACAGGTATATTCTCATTCATATGACAGTGAATATTGTATTCCTATAACCTGGATATTTATTCCCCTGAATTATTATCTAAAATACAGTCCATGCTTCAAGTTTCCAACAAAAAGGTTAAAAAATTAGCTCCATAGACAAATACTGTGATTTTCAGTGTATGTTAAGATTTTTAATAGAGATTCTGAGAGCTCACGAATAGAATTTGCATAGACAGCACACAGTCTCCCTAAAATATTTCTACAATTGATTCCTTCTGTGATTTGACTCGGACTGAATGGTGTTGAGTAATTTATTCACCATTGTTTGGGACAGGCTATTTAATTCCCTTCTGACCCTTAAACAACGTGAGAGGTTGTGTGTGTCTCTGTTACTGCACGTCGTGGTTAACTGCATTAATCACACACAGCAGGCCTGTGCTCACTTAGGTGCGTCTTTTCAAATAGATGGCAATTAAACCCTCCTACATATGAATCACTTTGCATTCACAGAATACTTTCTATATGAGCACTAAATATTTACAAATGAGGCTGGCATATTTTATATCATTTCACCACCTCGGCTGAGATGACTAAGGAGTGCTATCATTATGTACATAACAGAGTTATAGGCAGGTGCAGATTAAACAAGGTCACCTTATTCCTTACTCCCATCTTCCAATTATGGCTATGGCACGTGGACTCTGAACTTGACACACCAGTTATATTGCTGGCTTGAAATAAAAGGTGTCCCGATTCCAGGATGTTTTGCAAAAAAAAGGTATGATTGTTATTAGTTAAGATTTGAAGAAGCTTCCCACATATCCAAGTATGTTCATTTAGGCTACACTCTCTTCTACAGGAATCAAAAAAAAGTGAGATGAGACGAGCTGTCTCTGCTGAATTCCTAGTTCTGAAAAACACAAACATCATCAACTTCAAGTCTAACACTGCAACCCCAAAGGAATTTTGGAGGAGGAAAAAGTCACTGACTCCTTCACAGCCTCCTTCAAAATGACAAAGATAAAGAGAAGAGTCAATATGCTAATAGTCACAATGCTGCTTATTAGAGACATTTTTGAATGAAGCCTCTGTCTCATGGGAAGCTCCAATCTGCTTTTCAACTATCAACAAACATACTTTTAAAAGACCAAAATTAGAAAACTTTTTTCCCATGGAAGATGAAGTATAGCATATTGAACTGACTCCTACTAGACATTTTCAATTTAAACAAAAACACTTCTACTTTCTCAAAATGAAGTATTTTATGTTTTGTTAAAAACATTTTAACAGAGGTTTATTATCTGTATTTTTAGTGTTAGAGCCTTTGATTACTTTCCTTTTAAAAAATACAAAGCAAAATCATAAACAATATTTAGGATGCAAAGCACATCCTAAATAAGTTGTAAATAAGTTGTAAATAAGGCACTAGATTCGTGAGCTGAGATTTTACAAATCCTGAAACAAATGCAGGATGCATTTGTTTAAACCAAACCACACAAAGCAATAAAACGTGCCTGCTTCCTATTTCTGTACTTCCATCTGTTTTGAATTACTCCTTTCACTGTATCCTGTAGAAAGGACATTTCTGGTTTTATTATTATTATTAATACTTGAAAAAACCTGGATAGGCTTAGCATTTTACCATTTGTAGTTGAATTAGTTGGCCTTTCATTTTGTCCTGATAACCAGCCATCACCATGCACAGTTTATCTATGAATAAACCACTTGGTAAGAGCACTTTGTCACCTTCACATATATTATTGATGAGAAAGCTGACAAGATGCCAATTAAGATGCTCCACTTGTCCCATCTCCAGGCTCAGCCTGAGGTACGACGGAACAGTTGAAGTGAAAACTCAATTTTACATTTCAAAGAAAGTTCAAAGGCAGTGAGAAAAGGCTGCCTTGCAAAGGACACAGAAATTGTATTTATTGCTGGAAAAGTTTATTTGAGTAGACTGTATTATTTACTCTGTATTATAATAAAAATTAGACTGTGAGTCCACATCTTGTTCAACTAGATGTTCTACCTAGTTTTGCATTCAGTCTTGGATTAAATCTATGAATCTGACAAATAAAACAATTACAACACTAATCACAGTTCAGTATCAAAAATACAGATTCAAGTAACAGTCAGGATATAAATCAAGCTGATTTAAGTGGATTTGTGTTTCTGTCATTACTCCAGCAAGACATACAGCAATATTTCTTGGGCCCCAAAACATTGCCAAGGTGATAAATTAAAGGTCACATCAAACATGTCTGAAATCAGGATGCTTTTAAATGAACAAACAACCCTGAATCACTTGTATTCTCTGCTTCCATCCAAATTCTCAGGTTGTCAAAAATCACCAAGCCATTCCATAAACACTGAGAATTTATCCCATGACCGATTAGTCCTTTCTAAAGTAAGTATAACAGAATAATTTATCCAACTGAAATTACCAACATTAAATATTCTTTAAAATACATATATGTTTTGAAGAGATTAGTATCAAATGAGATTACATTGGCTCCATAGAAAATCTTAGATCTTGGTTTTGAAAATCCACACAGCCTTCTTTCCTGTGTTTTTGAACAGGAGACTAAGTATCCCATGTTAAGACACGCTTATCAGCTGCCAGTGAAATTCATAAATACAATACACAGTACAACTTCGCAATGGTAACTCCACACTGTAAGTATGATACATCTGCATTAGAAGTTAATGAAGAAGAGCTGAGCTAAATCACCACTAACAGGAAGTACAAAATAATTCTCTTACCTCCATTTCTGTGCAGTGTAAACGGCCCGATTTATCTGTAAGAGAAAAAAAAAATTAGAGATTAAATAAGAGATGATGGAAAAATGAAACTAAAAACTTCAGTCACTTCTCTTTTTTGAGTAATTGCCAAGTATTCCTTGTCTTTCTTGAATCACCCATTTCAATAATATTTTTATTATATATGCATCATGGTATTAGCAACAAGGAGGCCCTACCCTTTTTATTTGGATCCTTTACAATACTTGCTTTTAAAAAGATGTGTCTTTAATGCCTGGCTTCATTATTTAAATCCTATGATTGATGTTTGGCCATGGAGGGAACATGAAAACATGTTGGCTTAAATTAAGCAGTAGCAAATAGTTATTTCAAGAGAATAAGCAGCATTAATTCATAAACTAGGGAAATGCCACTGTTTCATTTGATACTTCTGGGATTTCAAAGAGTTCAACAGAAATACGAAGTTCAAACAAATTAAAGTTAAAACATTACTGTACTATTTTTGTAAGTCCCACTAGTCAATTTTTGCATTTCCTCCAAGTTCAGAAACATCACTTTGGAATTTGTATAATAAAGAAAAATTAAGTTTCTGAACTGTTTCATTAAATTGAAATCTCAATTTTCTGAAACACAAAACAGTTTTATACCAAAGTGGCTTGACAGCTTAGCAAAAAGAAGACTGAAATTTCACAGTGCATTAGGAAGTATCATTCCATTAAAAGCAGCAAGTTTAGCATTTTGTATTGACAATCCTTATCAAAGCAGGGTGAAGGAATTCTAACAGGATGATTTCCTACTGGAAAAAATTTATTCAAGAAAGTTAAGTATTCCACAGAAACCTATCCATTTGAAAGGGGACCTACCCAAAACTTTAATTTCAAAACACACGGATATCAGATTTTACATTTTTTGTCTTAGCTTTTCAGCTTCATTGCACTCACACTGTTGGTTTAGAATTTGCAGCTTTGGACCCAAAAGCACAGAGCTTACAAAACACATGACATAATTCTGAGGCCTCACGTATTCAAAAACTAGAACAGGATGCATTCACTTGACTGTGCATACTCTGAGAGCGCACATCCAGGTGATGGTTGTGAAGGATTTACTGCAATAGTTTGGAAAAGCCTGTGATTTGTACCCATAACTGGAAGGACTATTTTATCAGACTGGCTGACAAGCCCAAGGAAGCTCAACCAACTGGCTGGCACAACGTTTGTACAGAGGAGTGATCGCACTGACTTCATAAGACAAATGTGAACGGCATGCAAAACACTCAGCTCTGGGAAGAGTCACCTGCACGGAAGAAAACTAATTTTTCATACTGAACTGGTCACCTTCCCTTTGAAACTAAAGGTTAAACACATCCTGAATGAATAGGGAACACCCACTTAACAGAGTGAAAGTTGTTTACTTTCCTTTTGAATTGTTGCCAAAGCAAGCTGAATGCTTAGCACTGGTGTCTGACTTCAAAACCAAGAGCAGAAGAGTGATTTTAAAAGGATTTTGCATCACATATTATCTTTTCAAAAGGACTGGTACCTCTGGTTCATTCACTTTCAGATCCGCATAATAGATGTTTTGATGTTTAAAATGGCAACATTCATGTGATTGTTACAAAGTATAAACAGGAGAAATTTACTAAGAATGTTTTTTAACTAATCAAATTATTAGCAGATTTATTATTATTAGGGGCTACTTTCGTGAAATCAAATGACAGATGACCAAAATGTTTCTTTATGATACAAGATGATATAAAATGAATTCAGAGAAACGTAGTCAAGACAATGGGAAGAAAAAAGCACATGATTTCTTTAAAAAAATATTACTTTTTACAAAAAATTCCTACGTCATTAAAAGGCACTAATTTTAAACCTCTAGCAATACAATGCATACAGTAGGCTAGCAATGTTTGTAATCACTGATAATTTAAAATATATGGACTTGCATCTCCTATGGTCTGAGGGAACAGCAGCCACTGTTTCCACTAGATCCTCTGACTAGCACCAAGTACTCAGTGCTGCACCTCACAGCAGCGCTGAGATCCTATGAACATCCTTTTACCAGAAGTCCCAAGCAAGTCCTGAAGCACAGAAAACAAATAAATCAGCCCAGACCAAAGCAAGAAAGACAAAATTTGAATTTCTGAAAGTAACAGCAAGAAGCTTATCTTGCAGCTCCTTTGATAAACTTTCATGAAAGCTGTTCCTCAAGGAAAAGCAAACTCTGGAGTGCTTTTTGATTATTAAATTTAACTGTTTTTTTCTATTCACACTAGCATTTTAAACTAGTACTGTCATGAGTGCATGTGCTGAGGCAGGAAAGGGGAATAACAAGTCTCTCATGCATCCAGACTGTATCCTAGCTGGTGCAAGCTACTGACTTACAACATTTTAATATTCACTGCATTATGGTAATTATTAACTATTCCATATGCCTCTGTATCTTGAGTCCAGCTATACACTTAGCAGATTTCCCAAAGCTGTTTGCAGTCACTTGTGGACTCCCTCCATTAGGAATTGACTACATTTCTGAAGAGATCATTAACAATACTGTTGATGTACTTACATCCATCTATCAAGACTGAAATGAATTTGCTTTTATATGGCCCCTGCAAGCCAATTAATTTATACTGGCTGGGAATAGAAATTTCTTCTCTCTTCAGCTGACATGACTGAAAAAGCAGTAACTCATAAACGTAGCCTAAGGGTCACACTTCCTTCAGTAGCACCGGAGAAAAAAAAATTTCCTGTAAGTCATAGAACAGTCTCTGTCTGCAAGCAGGATGAAATGCTTCTCTGGTAAACAGGTGAAGCCTTAAAAAACTATTTCAGCTGCTGCTTCTTAACATAAATGCAGACTTCTCTAGACTTCAGAACCATTCAACTAGATATTCATCTGTGCAGCATTTTTACCACTCCTACTGCCAAAAAATATTCAACAGCAATTTTCCATGACCATTTTCAAATAGAAGCCAATGCATTCACTACTAATAAACAGTGTAACTTTAACTGTCAACTTCAGTTTATAAACAAACTATGGTTTGGAAAATTTTATCATTTTTCACTCTCAGCTTGTTGAAATGCAAAAAATGAACAGTTTTTGAAAGAAGGAAAGTGACTTACAGTGGAGGTTTCCTGTATTTCTAAAAACAGTCTTCAGAGAGACACATTTGACAGAAAAAGAGTTAAAAAGAAACCCCAAACCTTCACATTCATTTTTTGTTCTTCAAAATTTCTATTTGAAAATTATTCTTCTGTCAAACCCTCTGCAAGAGAAGTCATGACAAACTTTCCTCAACCACTAGGGAAGACTGCCTCATCCCTTAAGGCAGGAGCTCCCTGTACTCCTACCAATGGTAAGAAGCACACATTCAAAACTGAGTTTTAAAAGCAAAATAGATAATTCAGTGTGTTAGAATGGACTGACCAGGGGTATTTGTAGGACAGTACATGGGACGTGCCAACCCATCTGCACTCCTCTGTCTGAAGAGAAATCAAGCTACAGAGTTGACTTTAGTGATGTGACACCACAATCAAACAGCCAATATTGGCTATAATCAGCTGCTCTAAGAGCCCTGCACCTCCGAGCATCTCCCCAGCCTTCCTCTAGTGTCTCAGACTCCTCTGCTCACATCCACAGGCATTTCCTTCAAGACAGCTTCTTCCAGAATTGAAATGATAAGCACCGATTTTCTGGCAACAGTGTGGCTGATGCACACATTGGCAACAAACCTGAAACTCATTTTGTGTTAAAAATTAACATTATAATTAAATGTCACAGCCCACTTCTGCAGGTTTGGAGTGAAATCAAGCTGCTGCTGCTACAACAACAGAACTCAAGTTGCCCTCAGGAATGATAGACACTGCCTGTAGGTACTGGAGGACTGTGGAAGAGGAGGATGAAGATGGAACATAAGGGCTAACCTAGGAAAGGGAGCAAGGAAGAACATGAGAGTCACTAGCTCAAGTTGCTTGAGTTGAACAGTCTTTAGTCATGCTATCCAAATTAACAATAAACTGAATTATTATTTGCTTTCTAGCTTTTCCACCTTCAAGAGGCACCATAGCTACAACAGTGAGCTTTTCTTTGCCCTTAAGAGAATGAGGACTCCTCAAGTAAAAAAAAAAAGAACTTCAGACTCACATTTAAACATCAAATTGCAGAAACTGGAGTTTTAGTAACTTTGGAATTACCAAAAACTGAAGATTTGGTAACTAATCTGAAACTGGTCAGATTAGTTACCCAAAACGACAAGTTCATCAATACAAGAGTCAAGATGAGCACCAATAAAAGGAAAGGGAATGAAGGAAGAAAGCAAAGGCAATCATGCCACAGAAGGAAAAGAGATAAATATGCAAAGAATGGGATTTGTAATTAAATGAAGGGAGAGGAAAATACTGATGTAGGAGAAGTGAGCCAGGATGAAGACAAGCAGTGAAAACGTGTATGATAAAAAAAAAAAAAAAAACAGAAAAAAAAGTTTGAAAGAGAAAGACAAATACAGGTAAAGGATATCTTATGAGAAAGACACATCAGGATGCAGGAAAGAAGGGCAAAAAGAGTGAGAATATGAGGAAGTGGAAGAAAGCAGATTAGGAGAGATAATCAGAGACCCCTCAGAGGAGGAAGCACAGAGACCCAAGTTCTTAAGAAAAATACTTAGGCTTTGAGGATCAACATATCCTTCCTTTAAACTGTAATCAGAAGGTAACAAGAAACGGGATGATGTTTTGGAGCTTGTGGCTTTTTGGATATGACTCATGATTTCTGTGTCAGACTACAGCTGATGACTTAGTAACTATATGCCTCATTTTTCTGCTTAGGAAAGAGAAAGAAAATGGTAAAAAATTTAAGAGATTACAAGGAAAATTCTTAGAGACGTTTCTAGACTAATGGCCATCAGGACCTTCCTTCCCTGTGCCAATCTTTTTTTATGCCTTCTTTTTTTCTCCATTCAACACTTCATTGAAGTTACTCCTCATTTTGACCAGTCATAAGCAATCTTCTGGTCTATTGCACAAAGTAAAGGTAATGACTAACAGGTCTTCTGTACTAATACCCTGTTAAATTTTGTAATAAAAATATTTTAAGTTGCAAATCCACAAATCCATGCTACCTTAGTGCTACCTCCTAAGGTATAATTACATGGTCGCTCCTTGTCTTGTCTCATTTCTATTCTGCACAAGGCTGTGATCAGCATACAATTTTTCTGTATTCTACTGCTCTCTCTCTTTAGCAAACCTGGAAGTTTTCCTAGGGATCACATCAATTTTTGTTATTCTAAGATAAATACTGTGGTAGTTCTGCATCTCCAAGTGCTGCTGGACTCCATTCAGAGTTGCCAGTCTCTTCTGTAGATGCTTAGATATAGACACTGCACTCATCTTCCTCTGGTCTGTACAGATACCAACTTCCCACAAAAAGTGTGAATTTGCAGAGTTCATGGGTCATTATTTTTATTTTTTAAAATTTCTGTTACTCTGCCCATATCCTAATTTTTCCTGGAGCTACCCAATTGCCTGCTCATTCAACAAGTATGTGTGCTCCTGGCAGAAGTGTGACTCCATTCAAGTCATCAGTAGTTTCTCCCATTATTTTTGAGGGAGAAAATATTTTGAGGGAGCTTCAAGCAGGTTACAGCTTTTCTAAACTGGTAACACATTTCTACTGGATCTGTTAAGAACTGCCACCAGCTGTTAATAAGCTCTCTCAAGTAAATGAAAAAGGAGTTCTCTTAATTCTTCTCTACCTCAACTATATCTTTGCAGTCTTGTATTTACACTATACAAAGTGACTCATCTCCTTTTGTTCCTCTTAAAGTGTCCCGTAACACAATACAGTAATGCAATCATAGTTGCATGTGTCATGCAAGCTGTTTTAAGGTTTTATCAGGAACAGAACAATACTGTCTCTTTATTGGATCTGATGCTGTAATGTGATAAACTAATTCAGAAACAAAGAGTAAACACTCCTCAGTTTCCTTTTAACAGATATTATGAAAAAGCTTCTCCACTTTCATGAAGATAAGTTCATTGCCAATATGGATCCAAGATGTTACATACCTTTAATCCTCTTGTCACCTGCAACATTCCTACTGCACACTTGGCAAACACACGCTTGGGTAAGACTCATCCACAGCTCTGCTGCTATGCGGGTCATTTGCACTGCCTGTCATTCTGATCATGTCCTGCTCAGAACTGTCCTGTTCAAGGCTCTCTCTCTCTTTCTCTCTTCCCCTCTGTCACATCATACACTGCTACCGTCTTCATTTTCAAAGCTCCTCTTGTGCACCCCCAGGCCCACCCATCATCTCTCACTGGGCACTGTGGGGTAAACGATCACCTCCAGCCAGCCTTGGACTCTATTACCCATTACCTATTCCCACCCCACCCCCCCCGCAAAAAAAGCATCTTTGTTCTTTCTCCAGCAATGGCCCATAGGGAAATGATACTAACTCACTGCAACATCATGGCAGATGTCTCACTTTTCATTCTCCTCTTCAATCGCTGCTAACAATGACAACTAAAATTCCATTTTCCTTTCTAAAGCAACATTTTTACTGCATTAGCCAAGAAAACCTCCATTAAAGTACAAATGTCTTATCTTTTACTTTATGTCATTATTAATATCAGAAACTCACAATTCCTTGAAGTTCTTCTTTCAAAGTTCAATGTTTTCCTTAGGAACAAATGCAGTTTTTAGACAATACCAAACCAGACTTCATTCGTTCACTGCACATTTACCATCGCCAACATTTCTCCATACAAATATAGATAACTAAGGTCACTTATCCCTGTTGGCAATTTCCTTCCATTTCTTTTGTGCAAACATTTGAAATATGCTCCTTTTTTTAAACCAAACACATTATTTTGTTCTGCTGAGATGTTTTCTTTGCTTATTTTGTCCTCCCCCACCAGAGCTACCTACAAGAGGATGCCCAGCATCTGCTGATATTCACAGAGAGCCCACGTAACCCCTGGTGCACGGGATGCATCTGCATAAGGCATAACTGGAAGCCTTCCAGCTCACGCTTACGTACTGGGAACCACGCTGATGACAGAACGCCTGGCATAAATAAGCCCTAAGCTTTCTCTCTTCCACAGATCAGTAGAGCAAGAAGAGATAAAAGCATCAACTCACCGAGGCTCCTCTTTGCTGTCTAGGACTATTTTCTTCCTATTTGACTTCCAATATTAAAGCACCTATATAGGCATCTATCTTAAAACTCTTGCACAAAAACATGAGGCTCCTTACATCAAGCCTTACTATTTTTAAATACAGATGTTTCTGAATACCCTTGAATTAGATTTGAATTCTGAGCATAATTAAGTCTTCATCCTAAAGGGGCTATTTGTTTTAGCACTATTCTTAGCAACACCTCTTTCAAAATTTAAACAGCAAGAAAGGCTACTCCCAGCCATCATCTTTATAAATGGTCAACAAAATTAGAAGAAAATGGTAGTGCATTCATTTTCCTCTAAAAATCATGCATATTTTTCCTCAGTGCTCCACCAGGGACTGACAGATAAGATCATCTTCATGCACACAAGTTTAATTTGCATTTATTCATCCTGTTTCTCCACTCTTGCCTTCCAAAACCTGGGCACAAGAGGATATAAGAGGAACATGGAAGTAATTAAAACTGCCAAGACAACATAAACTATTCTTCTACAGCATGTCTCACTCTGAGCCCTCCAAGTCCCGTGAAAGCCACCATGCAGTCAACTTTTCTGTGATCTTTTTGATTCAAAGCCAGAATATTCCACACATTGTGCCCTCCTGCTGAACGCCTGGCAGATTTCCAACCGAAAAATCTGCATAGTACTTGCTTCTGGTAAGATCAGCAGTAATTTCCCTGTGTGACTTCTCTCCTAGGGCTGGAGGACAAGGCAAAAGAAGGGCCACTGACACCACCCACAGTTCAGGGTCTCACGAGGGAGAGGGAAGGCCGAGGAGTACCACTTTCATGCCAGTCCTCAACAGCCAGTGGTTGGAAGTGAGCCCAACTCGGTGATCAAAATGCCCTTCTTTGCCACTTTTCAAAATCCTCATGGCTGTTCCTCTTCAGGAGCTCAGTGCAATGCCCAAAGTCGCTGACTGCCTTTGCTAAGCCAAGGATCTGGCACTAACAAAACATGCAAAGAAAACCCTCATTTTACCAAGTCTGCTCACCCCCAAAATTGTTCTGCTTCCCACCTCTGGGAAGGAGGTGGCACAGCCTCTGTGCTGAAAAGCAAGAGCTCCTTATCCAAATTGCAGCAATGACACAACCCCAATGAAACAGCCTCCAATGCCCTACAGTATCCTGGTGCCACTGGATCCTGGGCATGATGGCAATTGCCAGCTCTTGTGCGGGTTTCCTGGTCCTGTATCTATCATTTCATTATTGCTTCAAGTTTATAAAAACATGAGTAAATGTGGTTCTGCAAGAAGAGAGATTGGAGGAATCAAACCACATGTCTACTCCAAACGTTTTAGCTCATTCAGGAGTTATTTTTATTGCATCTCGCTCTTTACTGGATGCCACCATTAGCTCTTTTCAAATTGCAAGTAACAAAAACTGCTAAAGTACCCATTAGTTCAAATATATGCTACACAGTATCTCCAATTTCATCATGGGTATTTCAAAGCAACCCACACTTCTGTAGTATTTAGATGTCAGACAATGATCCGTACTAAGACAACCACAGTGAGTTTTACTCTTTTTTTTTTTTGCATATTCATGCAAAATCTCTTTCTTACTTTGGTTCTGGAAAAGTAAAAAGGTTTGCACTGCTCTGTAAAAATACGCCTCATGTGCATCTCAAGAGCAAACTCTGTGATATGACTGCATTTGCTCCTGACTTTGCCTGAGCCCCACTGACAGGCGTGACTGATCACATCGCTCACCACAACCCTGGACAAAGCCCGAATGTTCACTACCAAAGACACCATTCTTCAGGGATTCCCTTATTTGCCCGCACAGGATTCTGTTGTTTACTAAAACAGAAGCTAACAGCCAGTATTTGTTCCTGTGAATTATCTAAACCTATGCACCAACCTACACCTATACATTTTTTATATATTGCTAGAACAAAACAGCTTTACAACTCTGAGCCAGCATTAACCGCAGAACCCCTACTGCTCTAACAGACCTCCTGACACAGGCATTTAAATCTAAATTGTCTGAAATATAAAGGCAGGAAAACAATTAGCAGGAATCCTTCCTGATCCTCCTCTTGTCAGGGATTCAGGTGATATCAATCACGACATGAAAAAGAACAACTGGGTGGCATTTTCATCCTTCATCTTTTTAATCCTATTTAATCAAAACCTTATATTTCTTTAAGATAACAAAATATTAATAGATCACACAGATGAAACTGGAATGATCTGAAAATCAGTCTCTGGTTTTGTTTAAGGACTGGGATTCAACTCCAAGGGCATTTTTCTGCCCCACTATCAGCGAAACTCATCTCTTTCCTATCTCAAGGACATTTTTCTTCAATTTCTATGTATTGTTACTTGGAATTTCAACTATTGAGCATGAACTGGAAAACTGTTTCACAAGAAACTGCTGTAGAAAAGTACCATCAGTTTCTACATAATCAGTACTTCTTTCTAAGAGAACTTTAATTTGTATCTTGAAAGTAAAATTACTGTGACCATATAGCTCCAGGGCCTGTTATGTTGTACTGCTAGCCAGGCCACAGAGCCAGGGCACTGGTTCTTCCTTAGCTTTCAGTGGTGCAAAGAGAATACAGGAGCCTACAAACAACTATCCATTTCAGAGGCTCAAGCTGTAACTGGCTGAGGAAGTTCATTAATCATCACTCAAAGAGAATGAAGCGAGCAATAAGGAAAAGAACAGGAACAGTTCTAAAGATACCAACAAGCCTTCTGTCAGCACCTCAATATTCAGTATAGTGAATTTCCAGCATTCACTGTATCATATATATGACAATTTTCAGTGAAAACCTGCTACAGGTTTCACAAATCAAAGAACACACAAAATCCCTTGCAAAAGTTTGGAGGCTGAGTGGCCTCTATTTCTGAAGTCTATTCAAATTTAGGTAGATGAGGAAGTCCAGGAGCAGGGAGAGGACCCCAGGAGGAATCTTGTCCCTTTTCAAATCCAGGTGCCTACCAGCCTGCAGCTGACGGAAAAGCGGGTTCACCGAGGATGTTTTAGGAATGGACAGCTGGCAGAAGAATCCCTGCCTCCCCTTTTTGATTATCTGCACTGGAGGGGGTGCTCTCCCTGGGATAGCTCCCGCCTCCTGCTTTCCTGGGAGGTCTTAGCAGACTGGTTATCTTTGTTGAGATATATATACACACTCTCTTAAGATTCTCAAGATATAAACGCATACTTGTGGTGTTATATAAAATAATAAATACACTAATAAGGTGAAAAAAAATAGGGCTGGAAGATTAAAAAAAATCTCATCCATCCAAAAATTTAAAAGTGGTATCAACATACACAGGTCAGCACATGTTGACTAAAACATTTTCACAGTTAATCTTTAGCATAAAATAAACATGTAGGATATCAATGAGAGGCCTGAACTTTATATCCGAGTATATTCAACACCCTCCTAAAGCCAGTAATGATATACTGTAAGAGGAAATAAGGTAAGTCCACCAATAGCAAGAGAAAAAGCAGCAAAAGCAAGAAATACATAGTAAAGTAATGTATTTCCTACAGTAGGAGAGAGAAAAGAAGAAGTCTTGATGTCATCTCAAAAGACTGTAAGCAAAAGCAGCACAGGATATGCAATACAGAACTCTTCAATGTGCTTGTGACATGCAGATGCCTTGGTCAGGAGAGCATTTTCCTGGAATTTCTGGGTGTTGGTCTGGCATTTAATTAACATTACAAAGACCTGCTTTTTAAAACAATTTTAAAAGCACACCAGATCACATTTAAATGGAAGTCATTATTAGACTCATTACAATTGCAGAACTAAATTATGTCCTTTCTTGCACTAAATACATTTTGATATTTGCATGTACCACTAGCTCCAAACTGGATTACTGCAAGTCTCTGCCAAAAGACTTTTCAGACAGGCACTGTATCAAAAGGCTTCATTAAATTGTAACACCGGGCATAATATTCGTGCTCTAAATGCTGAGGGCTCCATTAGTCCCATTTGGTGAATTTACCACTGCCTTCTGATTCACACAACTTTAAAATGCTGAAACCTCTGTCTTCTCGGAAAATTCTGTGACGCTGAACGTGGACTACGCTGATACTGGGGAATACCATCATGTATGTGACAACCGACCACATCCCTCTGCTGCCCATCTTTGATTTCTTTTCAGAAATGGAGCTTTACTTGCAACAAAAAAATACTGCTTTCCACATTTAAAATCAGAAGCTTTGAAAGGCTGAGAAACAGATATGCGCCCTCATTTTCCTTTCCAATGCAAAATATGCTTTCCTGGGTATTTTAACGAAACAGATGGTAGATGCTAAGCCAATGTACACGGCTTTCTCACTTACTTAATGTCAGCACAAATGGATTTCTAATAGGTGCCTTTTGATGTCAAACTGCTCCGGGAGCCCCTGCGGGATGCACGGCCCGGCCGGAGCAACCCCAAGAGCAGGGAGCCCGCAAGAGCAGGCGCTCCCGGTGTGCGGATGACACGGGATTCATTACGCACACGACGACGCTATTATAAAACATTGAGCCCGCATTCGCCTGCCCATGCTCGCATGCAGGCGATCGCATCCCAGGCGAGGGGTTCTGCCTGTCCACGCACGACACCAAGGTGCTGCAGGGACACACACACAACACACGTAACACACACACAAGCAAAGTCCCCACGGCCCCCCGAACGACCGAGGAGCCGAGCACTCGCCCAGCGCGACCCTCGGGCGGGAAGGGAAGAACCGTCACGGTCCCGGACAAAGGCTGACGGAGACGGGCGGCCGCCCGCGCCCGACCCCCGGCCGCTGCCGCCGGGGGCTGCGCGGGGTG